>OZ038372.1:75541359-75915767 GCA_964036015.1 Leptarthrus brevirostris
AAACCCCATGGCAATTTTGAAAGCAAGAAAGATAATAAGCTGGGGTTAATTGTGGTGATTGTTTTGGCGGCGGCTCGTTAGTAATGATAAGGATGAGTTGCAATAAATGATGATAAGGATGGGACCTGGGTCTGGTTCTGGATGTGGACCTGGGTCTGGTCCTGGACCTGGATCATGGCAAACCCCATGACAATAAGTAAAGAAAAGGTGGTGTTTGTATAGAAATTTTGTTTGATAGAGAGAAAAGCATTGCTTGCGTAAAATTTTTCTGATAAGAGTTGACCGTCTGGGTCTGGTCTGTAGTAACGTAAAATTTACTGATAAGAGTTGAACGTCTGGGCCCGGTCTCTAATAGCATAAATATTTGGTGATAAGGATAAAAGCATTTGCTGTAGTAACCTTGAACTTTAAAAGAGTATCATGCAATTTCTTTTTCTGATTTAAATATAGGCCAAAATTGTGGTATATTGCGAAATAATGTTAGCGATTACGTCATCCGATCATTAAGAACTATCAAAAATAACAAGTCTGTACAGGTTTTCCGATTTCCGGGATGTTGCGGTTTTCAATAAATGAAAGTACAAGACATCTGCTGAGATTATCACAGTTCAATATTTTCTCGTGTTGAGTAAAGACATAGAATCAAAATGAGTCAAGCTCTAGTGCCGCAGCAAAATTCAGAAGATTTAATTGACGCTTTAGCGGATCTCAATTTACGAAGATATAAGCCGCTTCTTTACATGAAGGATATGGATCAAAGATGTGCATACAGGATTTTAAGCGCGAAAAGGCTAAAAACAAAATATGGTGACCGGATTGTTCTGGAATTAGAGAATCATCAGTTATTCTTACCAACACGTTTTAATTTCATAGCCCAATCCACAATTCAGAAACTGAATGAAGCTACCTATTTCATCACAAACAATGGCGGTATTGGATATAGTTATAATTTGGAATTTAGTAATCAGCAGATTAATAATCAACCTGAGAATGTGTTAGCGAATGCTATGTATTACTATGTAGATCAATAAAATTATATTATTACAGTTACTTTGTATAAATTCTACTTTAAACTTAGATAAGAAAAAGCAGATATAAAAATTTTACAAATTTCAGCTCTTTCCCAAAACAGCCTTCTGGCTACCTAATTTGTAATTATTGCTTCTTTGGGTGAGGGGCAGTTTTTTTTTTTTTTTTTTAATTGATGCTATAAATACCTGATACTTTATCGAAAAACGTCAGTACAGGAAGATGTTTTGGTCAGAAACAGTAAAAGCTGACACTAAATTTTGTGTATGCGAAGGGGGTTGGAAAAATTTTAGGATCGTTAATGTAAGTGTGGATCCTAATGATGTTTTAGAGATATACATGACTCCAGAAGATGGCAACAGGAGTCTAATATTACGGTTAAGAGCTGGCGAACCGATTTCTTCTACATTTCATTTTGATTTCAATTTTACGCCCTGGCAGCATGTTAAGTTAGACGTCTACGGTAATTGGAATGGATAAGAATCAACTAAATATCTGATCTTATATTGATTTTAGGAGGTGACATTGTATTAGTTGGAGAATCACAAGATCGCACAGTTAGGTATAAAGCTACAAATCATTTTCCCCGGAACTGCCCCTTTGGTGATGAGGATGATTGGAATTGGAATCATCCTATGAAAATTAAAATGGAAAATAAAAAAATAGAGGGGGATGTTATAAATGTACCAACGTCATAAAGTTCAGTCAGTTCTCGAGTTCATGTCAACATACTAACATTAAAAAATGGTTAGACGTTCAGTAAATGTTTTGCTTTTATCACTATGCATCTTGCATATCAATAGTTCACCGATCCCGTTAAGTGTAAATCTAATGGACAAAAGTATTAGTAATTTAGATTTTGCGCTAACCCTACCAAATAACGACTCTATACAAATTGGATTATCTTTTAAACTGCTGACTTACAGTAACACCAGCAATCCCAAAGAAGATGCAGTTTCTACTTCAAAAGAGAGTAATGATGAGGAAATTGTTATTACTACATCAAGCACCACTACAAATGATAATCCTAAAACGAAATTTGTATCAATTGACGAGGCCATCGAAGGTTTCAGGCAAGAGCTATTAAAGAAAGAAATGGATATTGCAGGAATTATTGAGAGCAAGGATATCTTTTACAGGCACTTTAAACTTGAATTCGATGACGAAACTATGCTAACCATTCGTTGTACATATGACAGTAATTACGTAACTCGCTCATTGAAGATATCATGCTATGAATACCGCGAGTTTGAAACAGAAAGAATTCTAAGTAACGGTGAAGTTGAGATGGTGAAACAAGTTGATGCTAATTATAAAAGTGATGTGGAATTAGTGAATTTAAGAGGAATGAAACAAACATATAAAATGAACATTTCAAAATAAGCAGTTACAAAAGAAAGTGTAATCCCTTTTTTTATGGCAGTTCAAAATGGAGTATCTTCACACAAAAATAATTTTGGATAATATTTGCAATTTAATTAAATTAACAGATTTTAATGAACTTATTGCTGAATATAAAAAGCTAGATTTATTAACTCCTGGTATTAAAGAGGTAAGACCAACAAAGTAGACATTTAATTATACATATATTTCAATTTTTTCTTTGTAGAAGAAACCTTTTTTTAGTGATTATCAAAAACATGGGAGGTTCTTTCTTAAACTCTCTAAAACTGATTCAACAGCGTATAAAAAATTCAAGGATATTTGTAGGAGTTTGCACTTTCAAGATGGTTTGCTTTTGCTACAAAAAGAAGAAGATAAGGCCAAAGCAGTCGGAAAAAAAGTAGTTCAATTTGATATTATCCCCAAGATACATTATGTTCCAATTTGGAAACGTAAGGGTCCCTGGGAAACATATGCTGTTGACAGATTTCGCTTTCAACGACGAATTCGAGATATGAAAGATGTTTTGGATCCCATTTTAGCTGCCTCGCATAGAAATGAAATTTATAGTTTAAGATTTAAAAATTTCAAATAGAGTAATAAAATAAAAGTACTTTTAATATAAAATATTTATTTGTATAACAATATTATAATACATTATCTTTCTTAATCCAAGAGTTGTGTTTTGATGAAAATCCGAGCCATTTAACATAAACTTTATCTGCGTTTCTTTTAAATATTTTTTCTACGAGGTAAACATCAGGATTCTTCGTCTTTTGGAGCTCCATTTCATAAAAACTCCCCTTTATTGCATTGCCTTCATGGTCTTCCAAGAGATATGTTACAGGATTCGTTATCTGAATTTTTGAGATCTTGAAGATCTCTGTAGTCCAGTTTGGTGTATACCCCTTTTCAAATACATGTTTATATTTACTAATGCGAACAAAGTCTCCCAGTTTAAATGTTGGTAAATGAAACGTCTTTAAATGATTGTAAACTGTTGATAGCAATTTTTTCTCATTCTGCTTTGTCACATCACGTGGTCTCATTTTTATTGTTCGATGATTACTTGAGTTATATTTTACGAGTAATTTCTTAACCATATCTATCCATCGGTATGAGCCCTGCATACTAAACTCTTTCCACATCATGCTTTTTAATGTTCGATTAAATCGTTCAACTATAGATGCTTTTAAAGGGCTATATGTAGAAAAATGATTAATGCGGGATTTTTTCATTAAGTTTTGAAATGAGCTATTGAAAAACTCTTTTCCATCATCAGTTTGTAAATTTGTGGGACTCCGACCTTCTTTTAGTATGGATTTAATAGCTTGAGTAACTTCGACACCAGTCTTTCTTTTAATAGGAATTGCCCATGCATATTTAGAAAATCCGTCTATTACAGTTAATAAAAAATTATGACCATTATTGCTTGTAGTATAAGCTCCCATCTCAACTAAATCTGCTTGCCATAGATCATCTATTCCTTTAATTATAACACGTCTTCTTTTGAAATTTTTTCTGGCTGGTTTATGAAGCTCATTAACTACCTGTATTTTACTCATTTTGAAATTGTCAGAGATTCTACATTAATTAACGCTTTTAAAGTGTCATTAATTTCCTGTAGATTCAGATCTATATATTTCATCAACTTCTCTTGACCGTCGACAATTAATTCACTTACATATAATTCGTATGCTATTTTCAGTTTTCCTTGTAGAATCGCAATTCACTCGTATATAATTGGCTGGCTGCTTTATCTTTTTGACTTGTTATATTTATTATGCTGTATATCTCCTTTAACTCTTCTTTAAGAACGGCACTTTCCTTAAGTATTAGCTCAGTTAGATTGTTGCTGACTAACTGAATTTTTTCATTAGCGTGGGAATTACTTAAATGTACTACCTTATCAGCTACATCGTCGACATATATTTTATTGGCTGCATCATCTCTCTCCATCGGGCTTTTAATATATTTCAAATTTTTAAAACCTACATTGAAATCTCCATCTTGAGTGAGCTTAAAACCTACACCATTTAGACCCTGTATTCCCTGGATCCCTTGAGGACCAGGTTCGCCAGGTAGCCCCCTAGGACCACGATCGCCAGTAGGTCCGAACTTTGCTTTTTTAGAATATCTTCCAAACTTGTCGACACTCATTGTTACATTAAAGCTGAATACAATTAAAGATGTTATTTATGCTATAATGTCACCTTCTTTCAACTCTTCAATAATTGAGATAATTTCATTGTTGTGGTTAGTGTGTCCAGCACCTTGTGATGCTATTAAGAGACGAAGTCTATCCACAAGCTCATTAGGATCGTTCCAGTAAACGTAATCAATATTTTTCTTGGGCATATGCATCAACCCTTTACCATCATGAGAAATCAGTTTACTTATAATTTCTGTATACTTTGAAGCTCTGGTACCTTTTATTTGGCCGTCCGTTCTATATTCTCTTTTATAGGCATTAGTTTCTTTTAAGATAGCTTGATAATCTTTCAAGTCATCCGTACTATACAAAGTTTTTGCAGGTTGTTTCATAAAAAGCAATTCACATAGACCTAGCGTTATTTTATACGATTTTCCGTTAATAAGGAAATAATCCTCCTCAATTGCAATCTTTGAATTTCCAATTTTCCATTTGTTATCATCATCTAAATAAACTCCATAAGTGTTGTCAATTTTTGGGTTTTTGTTAATACATAGTTCTAAATATTTATCAACTAATCCACTTGATAAATTAAGAGTAGAATCTTTCTTTTCCATTAAAGTTCTAGAGTGTGTAGGTGTTGCAAATTCATCGTCTTCCGAAAATAAGGAATAATCTGGACGCTTTATAGGTGTACTTGTCGGCTCCATCTTCGGGAGTTTAATTTTAGGAGTAAACTTTATGTTATCATAATCACCATCATCATCATCTCTATATTCATCTTTAATTTTGGGCTCATATTTTGTTTTTGTTATGAACTCATGAAGTGGTTTTGCTATGGGCTTAAATGTCTCCTCAAGGTGAGTTTCAGTTTCAACTCGTCCAGTTTTCACAGCGCGGAATTTCTTCTTAATGGCTTTTCTAGTTTTGATAAGATTTTTTAATAGTTCGTCTCTCTTTCTAACCATCTTTCTAATGAGATTTGAACTGGTCTGTCAACTGGGTTGTACTGATCTTAACAGGCCTATGGATAGCTCTTATCAGGTCTATGAACAGCTTTTGACAGCTCCGTGAACAGCTTTACCAACTCTATAAAACAGCTCAAACAGGTCTATGAATAGCTTTACCAGGTCTACGAACAGCTCTTATCAGGTCTATGACCTGCTTTATCAGGTCTATGAACTGCTTTACCAGCTCTGTTAACAGCTATAACGGGTCTATAAGACAGCTCGAACAGGTATACAGATATATTAACAGCTATAATGGGATATTATCAGCTAACCAGATTTTTTTAAATTTATAGTGAAATATATGTATCAACTCCTTTTCGATAACGTCCATTATTCAATAGACTGTCTTTATCGATTACTAGAAAGCCATAACTATCTTTCCAGCAAACACTGCAAATATTACGAAATTTTTCAAAGGTCATGTCTGTGTTAACATGATCATTATATATATGTCTAAGATTCATATCATCTTGTTTAAATAAAATAAGAAAGTTAGCGTTGTCACGTATTAAGTGCTTCGGTATATGGGTGTAAGTCTGACAGAGATAGAAACTATCAATATTATTGTGTCGTCCCATGCAAAAATAATCACGTATGTTATTTTGTTTCCCACATGCTACATCATCGAAAATAAAAACAGAATTCTGTTTGGCGTCCTCAGGAGGTATGACTTTGCAATTATTAGAAAACGTGTAGTAGCCCAGACCAGTAATAGGACTTATAAGCTGCTCCAGATATTGATATTTAGGCTGATGGAGTGATTTTGAGTAGATGTAGATATTCTCGAACTTGAGTCCATTTGGGTGTTCTATAAGACCAATCATAAGATTGGTTTTACCACAGTTAGAAGGTCCAACAAGAATACCTCTTATATTGTCAGGTATAAGCGAGCTATGTCTTTTGACTTTATTTGCAGATTTAATATCTAGATTTTTTATTGGTAAAGAGTCTTTCTGCTTCACGAACTTCATTATTAGAACTGAAATATTTATTGCACAACACTGAACTTTTATATCAGTCAATAGCTCAGTGCGCTGTAGTGTGGACGTCTAAAAGATTTATCTGACCAGTTGAATGATTGATCATTCAAAGAATCGAAATCGTTCTTGCCTGCGTAAATGTCGAAGAGGAGGCGGTTTGCTAAATACAGCAATTAGTAATTTGCCGTTTGAATTTCATTTGCCTGGATATCAATATTGCGGCCCTGGTACTAAATTACAAAAAAGATTAGCAAGAGGTGATCCCGGAATTAACCCTCTTGACGCAGCTTGCAGAATTCACGATATTGCATATTCTCAGCATAAAAATATTGAGGATCGTCATATTGCTGATCGTATATTGTCCGGTAAAGCTTGGGAACGAGTGACATCTTCAGACGCATCCCTTGGAGAACGTAGCAACGCCTGGTTGTAACAAACGCTATGAAAGCAAAAGTAAAATTTTGAATGGGGGCAAAAAAGAGCAAAACTCGTTCTAAGAGGAATAAAAAAACGTTAACGCTTCAAAAAGGAGTTCGTGAAGCTAGAAATATCTTAAAAGTGAAAAAACCAGATTCTTTAAAAGAAGCTATTACACTTGCACTCGCTACCACTAAAAATGTATTTAAAAGAAACGAGAAGTATGTAAAGACTCCCCGTATAATTCCTATACCGAAGGTTGGAGGAATCTTACCTCTCATTCCTATTTTTGCTGGGCTTTCTGCACTGGGAGCTTTAGTGGGTGGTGCATCTGGTGTCGCAAAGGCAGTAACAAATGCTACAAATGCTAAAGAGCAGCTGAAGGAGAGCAACCGACATAATGAAACGATGGAAGCTATTGCATTAGGAAAGAAGGGTAGCGGTCTATATTTGAAGCCCTACAGAAAAGGACTTGGTCTATTCTTAAATCCGACTTCAAAAAACTTCTAAAACTGCTACCTAATCGAGCATTAAATGAAATCGATTTATATAAATATGCGAATGACTTACCACATTTTAGAGGCGTTTTTATGCTTGATGCTCTACCCAAAAAACCTCGAAAATATGAATGTGGAATCGTAAATTTGGATACTACCACCGGTCCTGGAAGTCATTGGGTAGCATATTACAAAAGGGGGTCTGAAAAGGAGTACTTTGACAGCTTTGGAAACTTACAACCACCAAAGGAAATTTTAAGATATTTAGGAAAAAATATTGTTTACAATTATAAGTCCTATCAAAATTATAATATGATAAATTGCGGTCACTTATGCTTGAAATTTTTATATAATCATTGTAATAATAAGTAGCTATAAGTTTAAGAACATAATTGTCTATTGTAAGATGACCACTATAAATAAACTCTGCATAAAAATAACAGTTGCATTTCACTTTGAACTACTATGTCATTAACACTAACTTTGACTGGGAATTCCTCTGTACTTACAGTTGAGTACTTTCCTCCACTGGATCTTACATCGGAATACGTTTGTGGACTCATTGATTTACAGACATATAATTCAATACCTAATGTGGATAGTAGAAATAACTTATTTCATGTTGGTGATGATGAAATTAAAATTCCAGAAGGTTCCTACGAAATTGATGATATTGCAGGATTTATCAAAAGAGAACTAGCTAAAACAAAAACTATACCTGTCGTACAAATAACAGCTAATAATAATACCCTGAAAAGCGAAGTAAAAAGTTCCACCCGTGTATTATTGAATAAAAAGAACTCCATTGGATCATTATTAGGATTTAGTAAACGCGTTCTAGAACCTAATATTTTACATCACTCTGATTTACCAGTAAATATAATAAAAGTTATTGTAATACGAGTTGAATGTAATATAGTATCAGGTTCCTTCATAAATAATCAGCAAGTCCACACATTACACGAGTTCTCTCCTAAGGTGGGTCCGGGGTATAAAATAATCGAGGTTGCTAAGAATGTCATTTACTTGCCTCTGAACATCAGACGGATAAGTTCTCTAACACTGAAGTTCGTGGATCAAGACGGTGAACTAATAAATTTTAGAGGAGAAACGATTACAGTGAGACTGCATTTGAAACCGCATCATGCTAATATATAATAATACTATTGATAATAAATACAAGCACAAAAGCGTTAAGTCTTCTAGTCAACCTAAAGCCACGCAGCAGTCTGGAATAAAGCTAACAGTCGCTAACGAGCAATTCTTAAAAACTCTTGGTATTAAGTTAAAAAATGAATGAAATACTCGATATTAAACAAGGTGCAAGCTATGATAATAGTATTACAAAAGTTGAGTATCATAGCTACTCTCCGTTTTTAACATCATATAAAAACAGCGATGAAGTTCGAATATCAGTACAGCATCAGGATTTGTATGTGTTACCAAGTGAAAGCTTCTTATATATAGATGGCGCGCTAAAAACAACAGAAGGACATGCATCAGCAACGGCAAAATTAACTAATAACGCCATATCTTTTCTATTTGACGAAATTCGTTATGAATTAAATGGCGTAGAAATTGATCGGACGAGAAATCTTGGATTTGCTACAACAATAAAAAATTATATATCTTTAAATCAAAATGAAAGCAATGCGTTACTAAATGCGTCCTGGTCTCCAGATAATTCAATATCACCTACAAGAGGATTTTTCAATTTTTGTATTCCTCTAAAGTTGCTGCTCGGCTTTGCTGAAGACTATAAGAAAATTGTTATAAATGCTAAACATGAACTTATTTTGATTCGAAGTAGAAGCGATGAAAATATTTTTATATCTCCAGATGATGAAGTTAAAATAGACATTTTCAAACTACAATGGCGAGTACCCCACATAAGTGTAGCTGATGAAGAAAAACTCTCGCTGCTTAAGTTAATCGGTACTGGACGACCCATACAAATGAGCTTTCGTAGCTGGGATATATATGAATATCCTATATTACCCGTAACTGTTGATCATAATTGGACAATTAAAACATCAACTCAGTTGGAAAAACCTCGATATGTAATTTTAGCACTTCAAACGGATCGAAAAAACCAGAAGAAGAAAGATGCAAGCAAGTTTGATCATTGTGAACTTTTAGATGTCAAACTTCACTTAAATTCTGAAACATTCCCGTATGAAGACCTAAACATTAAATTTGGTCGGGAAAGATATGCTTTATTGTATGATATGTATGCAAAATTCCAACAATCATATTACGGACGTCTTCATCAACCGCTTCTTACTCCAGAGAAGTTTAAGGACAGTGCTCCAATTGCAGTTATCGATTGTTCACATCAAAACGAGGTGATCAAATCGGGGCCTGTCGATATTCGTATACAATTTAAAACTCAGAGTAATATCCCCGCAAATACAACTGCTTTTTGCTTACTTTTGCACGATAGAATAGTCGAATATAGTTCATTGATCAGTGAAGTTAGGAACATAATTTAGGATTACGAATGGCCGCAATTGTAGATATCCAAGGATTTAAAGACGAATGTAACAAGTTCATTGTGAAGGAATTGGCTATTTTGACAAATGGAAACCAAATGCAGCACTTTATTTTTCAACCTCCATTCAAATTTAAGGATTTAACACATGCAAAGAGAAGAGAGGCGAAATGGTTGCACCTTAATTATCATGGGTTTTACTGGAATGATGGCTATATCCCCTATCATCATTTATGTACGTTAGTGGCTCCAATAATAAAAAATAAAGTAATATATATGAAAGGATGCGAAAAAGTTCAATGGTTAAAAGAGACATTTGTTGAAAATTTATCTGTGTATAATATGGAAGAAGAATTGAAGTGCCCAAATTTGGAACATTTAAATTTCTTTTACATTAATGCTCCATGCTGCGCAGTTCACCAAGGAAAATGTGCGCTAAGAAATGTATATCTTTTAAAAAAATTTTTAGATAATAAATAGAATTGATATTATACGATTTTTACGATAAAATAAAGTTCTTTTGCAAATATAATAGAATTTTATTAATTCACTTGATCTAAATCACTTTCGCTCTCAGGAAATTTCTACTTTACATTATTTACTTCCTCAGAAAAGAAAATGTATGTATCTCTTTTCAAATTGATCCTAAAAGTAATGAAAATATCTATGGATAAATAAATAAAAGAGGACTTTTTGTTAAACTGTTTATTTTGTTCTTTATTTTTATCTTTCAATAATCACTTATTACATTCAAGAATTAATTATAATAGTTAATTTCCATCATCGGGTTCACTTAATGTATAATGTCCCCATGCCAGGGTTTCGATACCATTATCTTTTATATATCGCTTATCATCTGAAGGACTTAAGGCAATTTTATTTATATATTGCGTATATATAGTATGACGTTTCGATCTAAATGTGAGCATCTTAGCATAATATAATTTTTTTCTATACAAACTAATTCTATAATTTTCCATAGTTAAACAATCAGTAGCTGTCTTCTTAACTCCCTTAGCTTTCTTAACATCTTTCTTGCTGTCTACTCGGAAAGAATACATCTTAGATCTCAATCCTATAAATTCTAACATAATCTTACCATTATTTTCATCCTTCATTAATCCTAAAACTTTTTTGTTTTTTAAAGGTATACTATATAGATTGTCAAAGGGGTATTCCGATGTATCAAATTGAGATTCAATATCATGAAATATATCTTTATAAAAATCGTCTGTATAAATTGTATAGATAAAGGAATCTGTATCCATGTAGTTAAGAAATATATTTTCGTTATACTTAGGTTTTATATAATCGTAGTGAAAGTCGTACATTTTATATTTAGAAAGTTCTAATACTGTGAAACCCAAATATATCGGTTTGTTATACGTTGTACGCACTCTGCTTAACTGAACAGCAGCCATATTTGATGTAAATTGTGAAAGACTGTGAAATTTGGGTTTCGCTATTAATCCACGTAGACCTGTATGTCTATTGAAATTATCCCATTGTGTCACAATTTTTACATCTTTCCTCTTATCTACATTTTCCATTGTTTTACCGTATACTGAATTATTGAATAATTTAAAAAAGTTTTTTTCGAAATCATTTTTTGCCTTTGTTCTATGAATATTATTCAAATCAATATAACTTTTTAGCCAACAAGACTGATTGAACTGTAAGATCCTATGAATACGTAGAAGACGTAAACCGTGTTTCAAACACTGTTGAAGATTTCTATAATGTATAATATAATTATATTTATTGTTTAGATCTGCAATTAATTTTTTTGATTTCGATTTAGGACTAATTTTATTTTGACAGCAAAACGGTAAATCATTATGAATGTCATGAATGGATTTTGGATAAGCCAAATCTACTTCTAAAATATAACCTATATCAGAGTCTCTAGGAATTGACATTACATTAATATTAATATCAGTTGACCATTTAAAATTTCCATATGGAAGGGACTCTGACATTGCCCAACCATACAAATTATTTGCATCTAAATATACTAAATATTTTGACGGATCCGTTTCAACAAAATTACTTATATATTTATTGTTAGCTTCAGAATGTCTTAAACAACATTGGGTTAGCCCTCCCCTGATTCCTTTGTTTATATAATTATACATATTTATATCGGTAAGCAATTCTAATTTAATTTCAGTATATTTAAGCATAGCATCCCATGACAATCCAGGAGAAGTATAGTAGTGACAAGGGTCCAGCTCATAAATGTCTTTACACAGTACTCTGAAATTTTCAAATATATCTGCGAGCAATAATACGTCGGACTTTAGATATAACTTTAAATAATCAGAAAGAGTTTTGCAATTGAAGTTATTCCAAACATTAATGGAATGTTTATAATTTTCTTCGCTACATTCTGAATTAGTGAATTTACTGAAAAACGTATGACGAGGAGGTAAAGTTTCTTCGCTCAACTTTTCCCAAGAATTTAAGTATTCGTAAGGAAAAACTCCTTTTCTTGTAATTAAATTGAATGAATAATCATCTTTAAATTCACTTCGAATTATTTTAAAATCTTCTTTTGATAGATTGTTAGCGAGATTTTCCAAACTTGCTAACATAAATCTGTTTGAGTCCAGAAATCTCAGCTCAAAACTATGGTTATTTATGAAAATTTTCTTTGATAATGTAATATATAACTCTTTATTTAACGGTATAACATTAATATCTCCTTTTACATTATTCAAAGCTTTTATAAAGAGATGACTATCATACCCCGAAAAATTGTGAAAATATATTGGAATAAAATTTGGCAATCTATGGTTTAAATTGCAAACGTTATGAGCTGGACCTCTGTACTTACCAGTCAAATGGCAATGATCTATAACTCGATCATTATTTAACAACTTTTTACATATATGACTAAATAGAGCCTTTTCATGAATTTCATTTTCTTCAGAGGTCATTGGAATTACTAAGTTAATTTTACATAGGTGTTGATTATAAATTTCTTCGACATCGTCAACTAAATTCTCAACAAAAATATCTGCTGCGTCGTGCCCTTCGTAAATCCTAAACTTGTTCAGATCGTTATTATATGAGCATTTTATGAAATATGAAAATGCGCAAGGAATATGCTCTTGAACATCTGTAGTTGATGACGTCGTTGAGGCTGGTAAACACGTTTCAATATCCTTCAGCAGGCATTCGAAATCAGCGTAAACAACAAAAGGCACGAAAAGTTGTCGATCGTACCTCTTAAATTGCAGAATCGATTCATCTAAACTTGGCATATTCGTTACAATTTTGCAGCATTCTTTCTTATCATTGAATAAAGCAGTCTCGTTGTAGAAGTACAGCAGGCAAGAATTACAAAAATGAATCTTCGTTTTATGATTTGTAATTTGCCTTTTTACTAATCTCGAAATATTTTTAATCCAAGTGTAGTGATATTTTTCCCCATTTTGTATTAAGAGTAGATTAACATGGTGGCTTTTTTCACTTTCAACAATGGTGCAAGCATCTGCCGATATTTCTTCGTAACCAAATACATTTACACTAACATCAGGATTCAATTTTTCAAAGATTGCAATCTTAGGTAAAGCAATTGGAAATTCTATTTTAGAAAAGTTTAAGGTCACGCCATTAGGTAGATCAATCTTATCAGCTGATATATCTGCCACTGAATACGAACTTGTTCTGTTGGAGTTGACACTAACTGGAAATATGGCTGATATTATAGCCCACTTGAAACAATATTCATCGTTGTTTTCAACATTTACACATGCCTTCTTATTTAATAAAAATTTTGGAAGCGCCAAATATGAAGAACCTCTCAATGGTTGAAACTGATTAATATTAATTTCAGTATGTATAATCCTCAATAAGGTCCAGCCACTATCTCTCTCTTGAAATTCTTCTGACTTTATCTGAATTCGGTCAGCGATGATATCATAAAGAGAAGAAAAATCACTTTTCTTTGTAGCTATCTGCATTTTCGATTGGAAAGATTTAATTGAAGTAACTATATCTTCCATCTCTTCTTCATCTCTTGTTACTTTCATGTATTCTGCAAAAATTTCCATGTTAAATTTAAAGGATACATGTTTAAATAAAGATTCAAACAGAATTCCAATTGTATCGTTCTTCGACTCCTTTAAATATTTTAGAATGTCCAGCAATTCTTCACACTTATTTTCAATTACAAAGGTTTCGATTCTTTCACTGAAACCTGATTTAATGTTCTTTATCTTCTCATTTACAGGAATAGCTGCATTCGTCTTATGAAGATTTGTTCTTAGGTGATATTTCCAACTTCTAAGTTCGATTTCTCTCTTACATATTTCGCACGAAACTGTTTGTCCACTAATTGCCATTGAAGTTGAAGGTTGCTCACATTTATGTTTTTGTAAAAATTTGTTTAAACTAAAACTTTTTTTACAGCTGCTGCATGTAATTTTTCCACTATGAATTAATCTAATATGTCTTTTTAAATTCGAATCCTTCCCAAAAGTCTTACCACAAATATCGCACAAAAAACTCATATTTATTTTCAAACTGTCTTTCACTATAAAATATAAAAACTTATTTAATTAAGATATTTATTCCGATTCGTTATTTTTAAACTATCTTTCACCATAAAACACAAGAAACTTGTTAAATTAGTCCGATCCGTATTATTAAAAGTCACAAATAAAACTGAATTTGTGTTCAACATTTCATGAATATTTCAGGAAATTTATCGAATAATTATAACCGCAATATCCCCCCCAAAGCTATAGAGTCATTCGTACTTACCATTCAAAGAAATTATTTTAAACCACAAGTTCACTTATCACCCAAATACACTAAACAGATTTGAAAAACAACGTAACCGCAAATTCTGATTTCCGCTTCAATAAATCAACCCAAGAACAACAACAGAAAGCAGACACATATACCTAATAGAAATAAAAGTAATCTCAAATAAAAGTATAACTTTAATGTTTCTGCTTTTTATTCTTAATTTGACTACAATCAATATCAGAATCATCAGATTCCGATAATTCGACATCTTGCGAGAATTTCACGGTGTCCTCATCTTCTTTGGCGATGTAGAAATTCTTCTGCGCCGACATGGTCTTCAGTACATCATCTCCTAGCTCCCTATACCTTGCTGGCAAAAAGCAAGAATGTTCTTCAAGATCCAAGAGCACTCGCTGTCCATATCTAGTATCTTGTCTCTTGGCGGCAATAACTTTATACCTTTTATCTCTTTCCATGTTCCGTATAGAAAGGGTTGGCTTAAAGCCCACATTGTTTAATTTCTTTAATATATCGGTGTTTTTCACTTTCTTAATTGACGTCGACGACATTTTCACCGCGCTAATAAATTCAAACTGAATGTATTAAAAATTTAGTTTAGTTCTTAGCTTATATTATCATTTGATATAAACCGCAGGTTTAACTTTTCTCACAGAAATTTTTAGAATTGAAAACCACAATTTCCTTTCTCACACAAATTTCGCACTCAACATAATATCTTACCAATTAACAATTAGAAAACCGCATTTCCGCACTTTGCTCTGCACTGATAAATGTTTGGAAATATTTAAGGTTTATTTAGTAGCAGAAGTCTATCTGAGAGGTTATTGTGAAATGCAGTTTAATCTGCAAATGGCACCACACCTAAACGAACCGCATTTGGAGAATTGGTATCGGAGCAGAATGCATGCAACGACGACTTCTATAGCAGTTTTAGGCGGTAGTATCAATCAAAATTGTCTTGATTGCTCTTCAAGATCACATACACCTTTAAGGGAACTGCAAATTGACAGCGAATTTCCATACACTTTTGAAATGTTAAAAACTAAATATCTACTTAATCCGCAAAAGTATTGCAAAACGTGTAAGAATTGTCTATTTGAAATTGAATTTATTTAATAAAGTATGCACTTGGTAAAATTAAACATCAAAACGAGTCTTAATTTTTTATATTTAACCAAGCAATCCAATCAATCAATCACCTTTTCTTTACTTATTGTCATGGGGTTTGCCATGATCCAGGTCCAGGACCAGACCCAGGTCCACATCCAGAACCAGACCCAGGTCCCATCCTTATCATCATTTATTGCAACTCATCCTTATCATTACTAACGAGCCGCCGCCAAAACAATCACCACAATTAACCCCAGCTTATTATCTTTCTTGCTTTCAAAATTGCCATGGGGTTTCTAGATCAGGAGCCATTTCATCATCTCCAATTACACTTTTCATCAAAACACCTAACAACATTTTTTTATTTTGCTCTTAAAAATCCCATGGGGTTTGTAGATCAGGAGCCATTTTCTTATCTACAATCACACTTTCAACCAAAACACCTAACAAAATTTCTGTTCTTGGCTCCTGATCCAGAAGCCCCATGATTATACTACTCACAACACTACCGGTAAAAGTCAACACAATGATAACGGATCGCCCTAAAATCGTATGGACCGGGCGTAACACAGAAGTAAATTAATAAAACCACAAATGCACATCACACAAGTACTGCAGAGTCGAAATGAAAACAAATCTGAGAACAGAAAATAAATAAGCGGACACAAACAGAAACACGTCTGATCTCTGTGACAACTAGATCACAACTTCTTCGCCACAGGCACGCGAACTTCTGTTTGTAGATGTGTGAATCGGATGTTCAAGGACCTACATCCCATACCGACGAGTTAGGACGTGCTGCCAGCTAGCGCGTGCCACTTGAACATCCTGCGGCAACTTCACGTTGCTCATACGCAGACACATACATTACAAGATACTTGAATTGTCATTTTAAATGCAAACAAGTGCCAAAAAGTTTTCTTTTATGTTCGCTCGATTTAAAGAATATCACTTAGAACAGAAAACGAAAGGAAGTGCAATACCGTTTATAAACCGTGTACGTGTTTTCCGATTTTTGTTCTTGGGAAAGGTGTGGGAAGGGGTCTAAAGAGCACGCCTTCCGAAATGTCAATTTGACGTGGACTTTCTGAAGAGTGCGCATTCAGTGTTTATCGAATAATTTTCACTGTCCCGTTATTAAAAGTGGTGTAATTTTACAAATAAAGACAATTAACATTTAAAAGACTGTTTTGGTTTAGTTTACTAAGAATCTGAGGTGCTTAATTTGAACATTTTTCGTGATGAAGTGTGCGGTATTTTGTTGTAAAAATAATCGACGCATTGGGTGTGGAAAATCATTTTTCAGGAAAGTTAAATAGTATAATAAGCAATTATACAGCATTTTCTTTGAAATATGTGCAAAAGCTCTATGAATAAAAGCTAAATACCCAAAGAATATAAACATTTCTTTTGATGTTGCTCGTTTGTTTACATTTGAGATTCATCGGAGTTTTCGGTCGCCTTGATGGTTTCAGCGACAGCTGACGGAAGTTTTGCTCTAATAAAACTTTAAAAATATTAAAATTTTTATCTACTTTTTGGTATTTTAGATTACCAAAAGATAAAAACTTTAGGGAACTGTGGTTAAAATCCATCGGTAGATCTGATATTATATTTAAAAATGTGCGCAAAGAAGATGAAATAGATTTTCTAATTATAATACGATCTAACACTTTTTAGAAAAACAATTGTGAAACGCTCTGACATTTTCTATAATTTATGCATTTAAACTATTCCACTTTCTCTATGACGGATTTAGAAAGTCTACATGCCTCTGAATAAAATCAATTTGTTAAATTTCTGCCGGATTGAACATTTTTCGGAGGGACTTTTTGCTAAGAAGAAATACCTTGTCTCTAAGTATCTTTCTGCAATAAGCACTGTAACGATTATTATTTTGAGTCATTTGTGGTAACTGGTCTTCAGAAAGTGGTTTAACAGTGAAACTCTGTTGTATATCAATTATGATTTTTAGAAAGTGATATTCTTTTTTAAAAATCTATTTATTTATTTAAGCTTAATACAAACTATTACATAAAAATACAAAAAAAAATACAAGTTATAACTTAATACTAATTCTACAAACTATAATAAATAAAAAGTATAAGCTGCAATATGAGCTTTAAATACAGTAGATACTGGCAGAAGGCGTAAGGAAGAAGAATTAAGGTAGGCGATCAGGATCAAGATGGGCGTCAGATATAAGGCTTTGTGAAGGGATGATTTACTCAGATGGAAGTCAAAAGAGTAAAGGTCGTTGACTTTTCGTAACATCCTGGTAATTGGCTCGCTTTGACCGTAGTTTGTGCGATGGCGGTCGAGTCGGAAAAGGGGAGTGGACCTAAGGTTACGGGGATTGGTATAGATGGGTAAAGACGACGTTTGCTTAGAGGTTGTAAGTCGATCAGTTTCAGATGGTTTTCATAGGGTGGAAGGTTGAATCCGTCAGCCCACGGAAGATCACGTAGAGCGAAGCGAATAAACCTACGCTGGACAGATTCAATCCTATTAATGTGAGTTGTTTGTGTAGGTGACCATACCTAGCTGGCATATTCAAGGAGAGGTCTAACGAAGGAGACGTAGAGAGATTTGGAAACATAAGGATTGGAAAAGGAAGGAAAAGTCGGGAAGAAAAATGGGTATTTCACGTTTCGGAATCGAAATTGTTAATAGGTACACCTATTTAGGAATCACACTAACAAAAAAACTGTCAGTAGTAGAACATCTGAAAGCTAAAATCAAAACTGCGAAAAATGCCATCAAGAGCACTTGGAGAACCTTTATGTTAAAGAAAAATATAAGTCACTCAGGGAAATTCAAACTGTTTAATGCAGTATCCAATTCAATCATAGGTCTGTTCTTTACAGCCACTCCGAGTAGAGTAGATCTCGGCTCGGAGGCAAAAAGAGCAGGAAATAAAATAGCAGCGCAGAGCTCTGCTCCAATCCGAGTAGCAAAACCAGAATGCACTGTTGACAACTGACTGACATTTCTATTTTAGAATAATAATAATAATAAACCTGTCTTCAATTTCTTGGTGTTTGGTGAGCATGACACACAAAATATCTTTCCAAACGAATTAACCATTGTAACTTTATGCATTTCGTAAAACAATGCTTTTAATTTACACTTAATTAATACAAGTTCAAATACTTCCAAATATATCGATCTGAAACGTCAAAAAGTTAAACTTCAAATAACTTGATATTAAACGTCAGAAAGCTGCACCTTGTTTAAAGTAGGAGCAGAAAAGTTGGCTCTTAAACACTCTAGATTGCTGCTCTTTTCTCAAAGAACATAAAAAGCGCAAGAAGATTCCTACTCTTTTCTCAAAGAACACCGACTAGAGTAGCAAATGGCTCTTTTTGACTCGGAGTGGCTGTAAAGAACAGACCTTATGTGTTATGGCTCACAGGTTTGGGGATTTGCAAGATACGATGAAGTGGAGAAACTTTTACGTTGTTTCCTTAAGCGGTTATTTTTGTTGCCGCAACAGACACCCAAATATGCTTTGACGCTAGAAACAGGACTACCAGGTATGTTTTCTCAGACTCTGAAGCATCACTACGATTACTTGTTAGGAGTGATGTTTAATTATGAAGACAGAAGGTTACCTAAACGTCTCGCGCGGGAAGTTCTAAGGAAAAAAGCCTACTGGTATGAAGAAATACATACGCTTTCAGAAAAACACTAAAGTGTAAAGTGTAGTGCCACTAAATGCAAGCATTTGATGAATTTAATTCGCCCAATAGCTCAATGATTACAATGTTTTCCCTCACATTTAATGTGTGTGCATTTATTCAGAAAAGATTAGATTAGTTGTAAACAGTATTTCCAGTTATCGAAAATATTCAATTTAATTTGTATCACTTCCTAGCCTCATTCGTTGAGCTGAAATAGGTTTTGATTTAAAAATGCTCTGAACAAATCACTTTCCCCTTTCTAGTATGAAAATCTAACTTCCAAGAACTTTTGCTACTGAAAAAAGCATTTCCAGTTATTGAAAATATTCAGGGCTCGTTGATATGTCTTCGTCTTGAAAATCTTCTTCCACTTTTGGCGTAAAACTACACATTTTGGAAATCTAAAGTACAAGAAAACTAATCAATGTCAATATTTTTATTTTATTAACTGCATAATTCGTAGTTACATAAATATAAAATTTAACAATCAAAAAATCTATAAATATTGATATAATAAAAATTGGCGGAAACCCCTGCCAGATAAACTTTCCTCCATCCCCTAGTGCAGAATATTCACAGAACAGCTGGTGATCTGTAAATGAAATGTAAACAAAGTTTCATTTTTACGTAAATTATGAATATTTCGTAAATAATCTTAAAACTTTGCTCATTTCTAGATAACTGATTAATAGAAGCTTGTCTTAGGTGTGATAGAATATTCCAGATAGTCAACACAGGGTGTTATTTGGACAAAATTCCACTATGCACTTCACAATAAGTTTTCACTAAAACCTTGGTTATTTAATTAACAATTTCAGTTAAAGTGTATATAAATCTTCTTTCACTTCAACAATATACATTTTTTAATGATATATATTACACCAAATTCATTTAATCAGAACTTTTAAATCGGTCAACAATTTTATCACGTCAAGTAAACAGAAAAGTGACAGAACTTCGTTCATTTGACAGCACAACGTTTAATTTTGACATCACACGCATTAAAATGTGGCCAGGGAAAATCAGCTTATACATATACGTAAGGGCATCTCCATTAGTTTCTTCCTCGTAGGATTTTATAAAAATTGTGTGTGATTAAACAAAAACTGTGTATGATTAAATAAAACAGTTTATGATTAAATAAAGAATGTGTGTGGTAAAATAAAAACAGTTTGTGACTGAACAAAATCATTAAATTAAAATAAACTTTTCAAAAAGAACTTTAAAAATTTCAAACTGGAATAAAGCTCAGACGACATTATTCATTGAAATTTATCAACAATTTCCTGAACTTTACGATGCAAAAAATCCGAAATATCGAATAAAATCATTTCCAATCATTCCACTGTCAACATCATTTGGTTCGCCACGAACGTAAAGGCCCCCACAGACACACGAAAAAGTTCTGCGAAAAATACCGCGGTAATGTTTGTGGGTGTAATACCTTGTAAATTCCGTGCCCACAGACACACGAGCTTTTCATTTAAAATTGAACGATAAAGCTCAATGAACTCAATCAAAAACTTTCGGACAATATCTTTGGTCGATCAACATATTTAAAACTTAATTTATTTATATTTGAAAATCGTTAACCGACGTTTTTTTTTCAATTTGACGTTTAACTACATAGAAAAAACTTTTCGTTAAACAAATTAATTGCATGTGAGTGTGTGATTTGGCTCGTGCAAAATCAGGAATATCGTGATTTCAAAATGGCTCGGTAGCTCGGCGAGCCATTTGCGCACAGACGGAGAAAATATCGGCGAATTATACCGTGCAGCATTTTTCGCCGAACTTATTCGTGCGTCGTCTGTGGGGCCCTTAAGCCCGGTATTGTGCTCATTTAAGCCCGGTATTGTGTTCATTTAGCGGCTAAATTTTGTATGGAAATTTAGCTGCGAAATTTCGCCGCTAAATATTTAGCGAAAGCGCGGTATTGTGTTTTTAGCGACTAAAAGTGTATTTAGTTTTCACAGGTAGATGGCAGTTGTTCTTAAATCATATGTTTTATCTTTTCATTTATCTGACCAAGACCTTTATTTCACGCTAAATTTTTGACATTTGAAGCTATATGACAAGAGTGATAAGTGTCGTGGTCTGGAGCACGTTCGGTAACACAACTATAGTCGTAGCCGTAGTCAGCTCTAACTATTGCAATAGTTGTGTCAAAGTCAGCTATATACGTACTCGTTTCCGAACGATATATAGTTATCAAGTAGTCAGAGCTGTCACTTGCAATTGTATTGAATTGCACCTACGATATAATGTCAGATAACGATAGCAAACATCAACAATTTGTAGGGAACCATTTATCCACTTTAGAGAATTACTCTTGAGTTTTATTGTATTCTCTATACCGTGGTTCATTTACGTACTGCTAAATATTAAATTAATTGTTTATTCATCATCCATATTTCATTAATACCATTAATATTTTATTTAAAACTACATACTTTCTTAATTTGTAAAAAACCCGTCAGAATTGTTTTATCTGTCACTTTCAAGGGAATTTACATGTGTTTTATATGTATGTGTGATAGCTACTATTAGCTCGTCGTTTTAGCAGAGTCAAGAATAGTTGACTATTTAGTCAACTATTGTGAGTTTCCGAACGGTCATAGCTATCAAAAATAGTCAGCTATTTTGATTTCCGAACGGCAATAGTTAGCTATATGTGACAATAGTCAGCTATAGTTGTGTTTCCGAACGAACTCCTGGATATTTATTAAAAATTAATTGCAGCAGAATTGTCAGAAATATTTCTTCATCCATATCACATAAATCGCACATTTCGGCATGTCAAAAATTTAGCGTGAAAAGAAGATCCGCCGCTAAAAATTTAGCCGCTGAATGAACACAATACCGGGCTTTAGCGGCTAAATTTTGTATGGAAATTTAGCTGCGAAATTTCGCCGCTAAATATTTAGCGAAAGTGCGGTATTGTGTTTTTAGCGGCTAAAAGTGTATTTAGTTTTCACAGGTAGATGGCAGTTGTTCTTAAATCATATGTTTTATCTTTTCATTTATCTGACCAGGACCTTTATTTCACGCTAAATTTTTGACATTTGAAGCTATATGACAAGAGTGACAAGTGTGTGGTGTGAATATATATTAAAACGGCGCACGTAAACGCAATGTGCCTTCGTTATCTAATAACGACAGCAGCAGCAGAATTGTCAGAAATATTTCTTCATCCATATCACATAAATCGCACATTTCGGTTAATAAATTTACTTGACTATACTGCAAAACACACAAAATGAACATAAATGTACGACAGCTGATTGTCAAAAGTATAGCTCAAAACAAAAAACTGTGCTGTCAAAAATTTAGCTTGAAAAGAAGGTCCGCCGCTAAAAATTTAGCCGCTAAATGAACACAATACCGGGCTTTAAGTGTGAACATGAAGGCGGAAAGCCATACGTGTACAATGCGCGCTTGATTTGCTTCGCTTACTTTGACAGAAGATTGAAATAAAGACTTTGTATGACCAAACCAAACGAACGAAGCAAGCAAAGTATCTGAAGCGAAAGTTGACCAACTTTCTACTTTTGAAAGCAAGCAAGCGGGCATTTGGTCACGTAAACACCTGAAGCATCCAAAGCACATAAAGTTTTAAGTAAGCAGAGCAAGCGAAGCAACCATTGTCAAAGATTACTATTACTAGATAAACGGCTAAAGTAGTGAATATTTTTTGGTTGCTTTTATATATTTCCCGCATCGGGCAACCCTAGAGTCAGAACTAAAAATTTGTTTTCCGGGAGAGTGTGTGGTGTAATGTGTGCGCATGTTTATGTGCAACGTGAAGTTGCTGCGAGATGTCCAAGTGGCACGCGCTAGCTGGCAGCACGTTCTAGCTCGTCGGTATGGGGTCAGGGTCCTTGGACATCTTATCACACATCGCAAACAGAAGTTCGCGTGCCTGTGTTTTTTTGACATGGTACCAATCGGTGAACATACTCTACCCAAGAAAAAAAGAATCATCTAAATCGGTCGACGCGTTACAAAGTTATGCCCGGTCAGACATAAAAAAAAATAAATAAAATAAAAAAAAACAAAAATACGCGTCGAACTTAGAACCTCTTTGTTTTTGGGAAGTCGGTTAAAAATTAAAATAATCAAAAGGCAAACATGGAGGATGAAGGGTGAGGGGACAGGGAAACAAGGGGAGAGAGAAGCTTCATATGGGTTTTCTGAAATTGAAAAAGACTAAAATTTCATCTCATATAATTATAATTCCTGTTGGTGTTAGTCTAAGGGTGACATAAAGGAAAACCAATTGGTATAGAAATCAACTAATCTGTCTAAAAGAAGCAGTCAAAAAAATATTTAAATATCCTGCATGAATACTAATTATATCTTATAACTAATTTGAAAAAGTCTTACTCTACTAATTCACAAAAAAGAAGGACACTAGTATGGTGTGTCTTAAAATTACCCTGACTTCGAGATTTGATTTCAATCTAAATTAATAACCAAAACTTTAATTTCTTAGGTATAGCTACATAAAGCACAAATGATATGATGCCTACAGCGAACTTCATTAACTGAATCTAAGAATAGCAAACGATTCCAGTATTCAAAAAAATATAATGGTTTATCTATTTATCTGCATATAAATATATGACTATCAGTAAGAGGTAATCTCAAGTTCCTGCTTTAGTAAAGAAAGTTGAGCCAGAAGAAAATAAAAACCAAGCGGAAATTAAGTAATCATGTGTTCAAACGAAAAATTGATTCTAATAGTTCGGCAGTCGTCTAGATTGCCGGATACAACCGAAACAATCCGCACTAGTCGTTACACTATTACTTTAAATAGCATCTATTATTCATGATATTTGTATTCATCCTCATTAGTAGGTTATTCATATATTTATTGTTACGAAATTCACTTTCAAAATATCTAGACTGAACTAACGTAATCGCTCTAACCAAACCGTCACCTCTTGCTAAAGTGTAAAGTCCGATTACAGACTTTCCAAAACTAAGGACCCAGTTTGAATTTTGCTTGCCTATACTGAAATTTAGAAAAGGTAATATTTTGACAAAAGAAATGGGATTTGTTGTGTATCTTTCTAAACTAACTATGAAAAATTGCGTTAAAATTAGTGGAATCCATAATACAAATGCTGTCCTAATGCTAATATGCCTTATTATCTAACAGGAAATAATCAATTAAAAGAATTAAATCTAATATTATAAAAATCAAGAACTTATGTCTTTTGTTTTCTTGCCTTGGTAGAAAGGTACTATTAGAATATGTCTATATATATTTTTTTGTCTCTAAATATAATAAATAAAACTAATTTCTACGCGCGTTTAAGACTGACGTAGCGTATTTGCGATATTTGCAGTGAATAAAATGCAGACTTTATCTTGAATAAAAAAACTTCCAGTGTCATTGTGCAGAATAAAGCAAAAAAAGTAATATTAATATCTCTCTGCTGTGACGGCAGGAGCGAAAATATGCACGGCAACCAGATATACTAAAATTAATTTAAATATTTTTACCGTGAAACAGTTGTGTACGAGACAGCGTACGGAAGTGAATGTTACACCTCTAACCTGTACTTGGAGCTCCCAGCACCTCGAGGGCAAATAACAGAGTGTCGTCCTTCTTTCCTTCCGTGGAGGAGCCTGACCGGCATCTAGATATGGAGATTGTAGAGGGATGTAGTCGGGATGAGCGTTCTGTAATTCACTCGATTGGAAGACAAGGGCCTTCTTGTCTTAATTTCTTCTCCTTCGTTCATCTGTCGTTGCTCTTAGGAGAGATGATTTTTAGTGTGGCTACCAGCGACCGACGTGGTCACACTGCGGGACATTTTCCCTCCGCGCGTATGAGGCCATTCTTTGAAATCTACAAAAAGGGGAAAACTTTTGTATTTTCTCACTTACAAGTTGAAAGTATATACCATTCTATATATTCGACGGTCCTTAAACTGTAAGTGAAGGAATCGCGTTGTCCTAAATTGTATTTTCCGGTGGTCGAGAGGTTGGCGTCAAAAAAACAGGGTGTGGAATTCATGAGCTTAACTTTTTCCTAGCCTTCAGTAGATAAAGCGTTGTTCGCTTCTGAAGAAGTGAGTTTTCTTTAAGCCAGGTGCCAAATTCCACAAAATTTTTCTTGTGACATTACTAAAAGGTGTACATTTATTAGTTATTTAATTATTCAAGTTATGATGGCTTGAGTAAATATGCAAAAAAGATTGATAAAATCTTCACTTACCTCCTGTTGCTTATCACTTCTGGCAGCTGTCACGAAACAATCTTCTTCTTCCCAAAAGATTACTTCCGTGGCAGCTAGCAGGGGCGACAACCACAGGGTATAAAATACACTTTTAATAGATAAGGCATGGCTCACATTACAACGCATGTCTCTCTCTCAAGGCCTGTAGCTCTAGCGTCCGATGAGAGAGGAGCTGAAAAGAGTGAGACAGGATCTACTCGAGTTCAATGGAGGCACAAAATCATCCCAGGATCTGGCGCTGGCACGCTGCCGTGTCAGTTCCCGGTATCACTTCCTTCCCTAATGTGAGGAAGAAGATTAGCCGGTCACTTCCACCTCAAACAGGGAATCAGATCTTTCCCCTCCGAGCTCTAATGAGAAGCTGGAGAGTTCAGATCTTCCTCACTGTTCGATCACAATAACGTGTGACACGACCACGACCCTGAAAGTAAGTCTCATGCTCTACCGACTGAGCCGGGCATTCCTGTCTAGGACGGCGGACGGAAGAACTAACAATAAAATTCGGACGGACGGACGATTAAAATTGGACAATATATGCTTGGTTGACTTTCACTGCCGGATGTCTTTGGCGTGAAAGGTTCCGATGGACTTGCCTTACATATCCTCCAATTGATATAGGCTCTGCCCTACACGCTTGACAATTCTGGCTTTGTTGAATTTGTTAGCCAACTTAGCGCTAATGCTTCTTTGCATGTCACTCTGTGTGAATGATCTACAATACACTTCCTGACCTGGGGTGTATGTGATGTCGCGACAGCGCGTGTTGTAGGTCTTCTCATGCTTTTCGTGAGCGCGCTGAAGATGGTCGGTCACGCGTGAGCGAAGCAACTGAAGGCGGTCTGATACAGGCAGTACAGATATCTCTCCAGATTTCAACTGGTCAAGTTGTCGGAGTAGTGGGTACGAAGAACCATGCTGTACCATATGTTGGCCAAAAAGAGCATAATATGGGCTGACGCCAGTGGATTGGTGTACTGAAGAGCGAAGAGCACTTCCAATGGCAGGAAGGTGTAGGTCCTATGAACTATGATCGTCTTGTAGATAGGTGCGAATAGCCGACAGTCTTAACATGTTTTATACCGTATTCGTTCAGCAGCTTCTGGAAGGTACTGGAGACGAACTGTCTACCATTGTCAGAGAAAATGGTTTCAGGGACTCCGAAGACAGACAGGACCTCTTTCTCCAAGAAGGCACTGACTAGATCTGCTCGTTCAGCACGCATGGCCTTTATAAGGACGAACTTGGTAAATCCATCTAATACTACGAAGATTACGGTATTTCCGCATTTAGTGCGGGGATAAGGTCCGAGGAAGTCAATATATAGAAGTTGAAATGGACGTTGTGCTTCCATAGTCTTGCCCATGGGTGGTTGCAAGATGGTATTAGGGGATTTAGTCTCCTTACATACCTGACAACTTAGTACATATGCGCGTACATGTGTTACCATGTAAGTCCAGTAGTACTTCTCGCGGAGTCTAGACAAAGTCTTGTGAAAGCCTCCATGCGCTGACTGAGGTGACTCATGAGCCTCACGAATCAAGCCTTTCACCAGACCCGATGGGATCCAAAGCTTCCAGGCTAAGTCCTCCTGTATCGAGTCACCGCTTCGGGGTTGGGTCCTCTTATATACGTACCCGTCCGAGACACAGAGATCAGGAAGTTGTGTTGGGTTAGCAAGCACAGCCGATTTCAACTGCTCATACTCTTCCATGGAGAAGTATGGCGAGTTTAAGTCTACGTCAACTGCACTTACTTTCAACTCCTCTGCCGTTTCAGTGTGTGCTCGGGACAGAGTGTCAGGGACCACAGTCTGCGAGCCCTTGCGATGCTCGATCTGGAAGTCAAAAGCCTGCAGCTTTAAACTCCATCGATCCAATCGTCCGGAAAGATCCGAGTGACTCATCAACCACTTCAGAGTAGCATGATCCGTGATGATGGTAAATGGATGTCCTTCTACGTAAGCTCTGAATTTTTTCACACTCAGCACAGCAGCATAGCATTCCAGTTCTGTAATGCTATAATTACGCTGTGCTGGATTTAGCTTCTTTGACATATACGCTATAGGTCTTTCATCGCCTGAGTCATCGACTTGGAACAGTACGCTGCCAACACCAGAAGTGCTAGCATCACATTGGATATAGAACTTCTTAGAGAAGTCAGGTGTTGTTAAAATTGGTGCATTACACATTTGCTCTTTTTTAAGCAGTCCGTGATGGGGGCCGGTAGAGTTGCATAATTGGGGATGAATCTCTGATACCAACCCGTCATTCCGAGAAATCTACGGATTTGTTTAGCAGAGCGGGGTATGGGGAAATCCGACACCGCTGCTACTTTCTCGGGGTCAGTCTTCAGAGTTCCATCTCCAATCATGAAACCCAAGTAGCGGACTTGCTTGACGCAAAAGCGGCTTTTCTCGACGTTAATTGTGAGCTTAGCGCTACGCAGACAGTCAGCTACTTCTCTCAAGATTTTCAGGTGTGTTGTGAAGTCAGGTGATACGACTAATAAGTCGTCCAAGTAGACAAAAACATGTTCACGTAAACGACCGGGAATTATTTTGTCCATTAGGCGACACATTCGTTGAGGGGCATTACACAACCCAAAAGGCATAACCGTGTATTGGTAGAGTGGCCTACCGGGCACTGTAAACGCTGTCTTCTCCCTTGACTGCTTTTCTAGAGGGATTTGCCAAAACGCATCTTTCAAATCGATGGACGAAATGAAGTGCGTATCCTGCAGTCGCCCGAGCAATCCGTCGATGTGAGGTAAGGGGTAGGCGTCCTTTTTTGTGACTAGGTTCACCTTGCGAGAGTCCAAACAGAGCCACAAACAACTGGAGAATTCCAGGGACTGTTAGACTCTTCAATTACCCCTAACTCCAACATACGGTCCAGTTCTTCATACATCAGCTTTTGGATTACTGGAGAGATGGGATAGTGTTTTTGTTTGATCGGCAAAGCGTCGCCGGTGTCGATAATATGCTCCTCTAGGTGTGTCTTTCCCAAACCTAGAGCGGTAAATGAAGGGAATTGCGCAATGACTGCGTCGAGTTTTGTTCTGTCAGGGTTACTCAAGGAGTGAAAGTTTGTCTCAACCGAAGAAGAGGGCGGGCCGTCGAGAGAGGAGATGATACTTGGAGCCAGTTGAAATGCTCGCCAAAAGTCGACGCCTAAATACAATTGCTGGCTTAGGCCAGGCACTATAAACAAGGTGAGGGTTTCTGTCTGTCCTCGAAAGGTAACTGCAGTTCTTATTGTGCCGGGGACGGACTGGCTAGTACCGTCAGCGGTACGGACTGAGGCTGACATTGCGGAGAGTTTCAAACCTGAGCGCTGGACGAACTCTAGGGCTCCTTGTCCCAAGCAACTCACGCTGGCACCGCTGTCGAGCAAGCCGAGGATTGACTCGTTGCCTATTTGCACCTTGACGTAGGGACGACCGTCGTCCTGGTTAGTTATTACCGTCGAAATTAAAGACTGTTGAGTTCTTTTCAATACTCGTTTCCGTTCTCTAAATATCGTCCATCGTCGTCTTTTCCGGTTGAGAGGAAGCCTCACTTCCTCAGCAAAAATACGAGCTCTTACGAGGTCATAATTGAGTTGACTCTCATGCAGGGACATTTCACGCATGAGGCAAAAGAGATCCGTCTGTGTACCGCATTCTCGATTCGTTGGAGCAGTCTGCTTATCATTAACTTCGGCGAGTGGGGTCCCCTGTTTCGACCACTCGCCCTGGCGTTTTCCGGGTTACATTTTACGCACTTGGGTGACACGATTCCAGGTTGTCCACAGGTGTAACAGAAAAGTGTCCTGATCTCACTGGGGCAGGAGTGGAAGGTGTGTCCCACTACGCCGCAGTTCCAGCAAGTCATGCGACCGGCAGCTTCAGGGGTGCGCCTCACTTCTTCCACTCCTTGCTGACTGCTTGGGTGGGAGACGCAGGTGTTTGTCTCAATACAGGAGTGGAAGGAGCGTCCCGCAACGCCACAGTTCCTACAAGTCACATGACTTGCCGCGTCTGGGGAGCGCCTCTCTTCTTCCGTTCCCGCCCCAGGGAAACCAGAGAAATCCTCTGCCTCCTGGGCTATGTCATAATTGATTTCATGTACGTCAGGTCTTGTCGATCGCCTAAACATTTGTCGACGCTGTAGCCAGCGTTCAGCTTTACGACATAGTTCCTGTAAATGGTCCATAGAGTGGACTGCAGCCGTCGAAAATTGTTGACCAATTCTGGGGTGAAGGTTGTCGCGGATGATTTGAACCAGATCAGCCTCAGATGGTGGCATTCTCATGTGCGCCCTGATTGACCATGCGCTACGCAGGTAGCTGTCGCAGCTCTCCGAACCCTGACGGAGTTCCATCAGAGTCCTCATCAGATCAAGGTCTGTCTCGGCAGAGCCGAACTCTTGTCTGATACGAGCTCTGAATAATCTCCAGCCAAAGTTCGGAGAGACGCGACAGAACTGGTTCCAGAACCAGTTTTCTGCATCGTCTTTCAACAGAAGGTGGACGTTAGCACAAAGCTCGTCATCAGTTACATGTGCACTAGACGCTAGTCGCTCAAGTCGAAATAAAACGTCGTCGACTGAGAAAGATGGATTGCGACCGCTAAACTGAATGCCCCAGGACGCCAAGATGGATGGGCGTCTGGCTTGATAGCCTGCCCCTGAGTAGGTCTCTGTCTCGGCTGATGTGGCTGAAGAGGCTCACGCTCGTAGGGCTGGTATTGCCATCTAGGGTTGTCATGGGCTGATTGAGCTCTAGAAGTTGTTTGATCTGATGAAGCTGAGTTGTTATTCAGCTGACGGGGGTTTGGAAAAGGGACTGTATCTATGTGTTGGACTTCTGTAGGGCTACTGGCTGTGCCTGACCTTTCCAGGATGGTTTGTGCTCAACAGGTCTAGCATCTTTGCCTTGAGCTCGTCCATGATGGTAGCCAGCTGTTCCGGAGCAATTACTGCTGTTGCCGGGTGATTATTTGCCCTTTCTAAATGAGGGGAAGGTAGGGGTTGGTTCACGTCCTCAGGCTTCTGAATCGGCTTGGTGTATTGGGGTCCCCCGGAGGGATGGGGAGTTATCTCAAGACAACGGAGATCCTCTGCCGTTTGAGCCTGCCTGGTATTGAAACAACACCAAGCTACGTCAAGAGACTGGCTCTATCCGAAGATTTGCTGAGCTTGGCTTATCGATTGGTCGGGAAACAAATCATAATTGGCAGTCTGCCTTCGCGGGTTGTAATTGGGCGGGGGTTTGGACCAGTCAGCCTGTGTTATGTTCGAACGGAACGACTGAACTTGGTTCGAGGCCTGCAATATAGCAGGGTCCTGAAGGATGTTTGCTGCGTCAGCGTTAGGCTGAGCAGCAGATCCCTGCGCCGAGTCAGACGACAGCCTGGCTAAACCAAAAGTTTGGTTTAAGGCCTTCGTCTTATTTCTCGTCTGGGGTGGGGCTGGCTGTCCTGAAGCCTGTTTGGGCTTGGCCCCTTGAGCTTCAGAAGCAGTGGCTGCCTTACAGATCGGAGATCGGAACATTTCGAATAATAAAAAAATCAAGCTGTTATCAAAATTCAATGTTGGCTATATTGCCGCTTATATCAACGTGGATTTCAGACAACTGAGACTGAAGGTCTCTGCCTTTAATGCAGGAGTCTCAGCTCCTAAGATTTTCAGAAAAACTTTCAAATTTGAGACTGAGGGTCTCTGCAAATAGTACGGGAGTCTCAGCTCCAAAGTTCGTAGCACAAAATCAAGTTCAATGACAGCAAAAAAAAATCAGAAGAAAAAAAAGGTCGCAGTACAAAATCGAGTTTAAGCGCGGCAAAGAAAAATCAAAAGAAAAGGTCGTCGCTCAAACTCAAGTTTGCAGGTAGCAAAAAAAAGGAAATCAACAAAAGAAAAATAGAAGGACAAAAAAAATTTAGAGCTATAATAAATCAGAAATACTAATATAAGTGTAGAAATAATATTCAAAAAAAACATAAGCAAAACTGCATAAAACACAATCTAAACAAATCAAAATTCAAAAAAAAATTGTCAACTTAACCGACAAAAATAAATTATCAAACAATCAAAAAAATCAATCAAAACAATTTCAGGTTCCCCCAGAAGCTTCTTCTCCTATCTTGCTATGATGGGAGAGGGTGGGAGAAGGTATGTGAGAATAAACAAACACACAAACAAAATTCAAAAAAAAAGAATCAAAGAAAATCAAGGAAAGAAAAGGGGTTTATCTAATAAAAATTAATAAAAGTATTCACCAGAAATAAAAATTTTGAGAACGGGAAGAAAAAAAAAATCAAAAAATTTTTGGAATGTGAGAACCTTGAGGAGATTCCCAATACCCACAACATCTGTCCTGCCTGTGGAGCTAGGAATCACCCCTGAACTTAGACGAACTCGGCGAGCAAGTTCACGGTCCTACCGAGACGGCATCGGGGCTGTTCAAGTGTAGTCGACCAAGTGAAGAGTCACGCCGGCTACTGCCCAAGTCGGGTGTTCGTCAGACTCACCAGCTCTCTGCGACATGAGATGAGATACTGATCCCGGAGATTAGGCATGTCAGTGCAACATCGGACACCGCTAACGACACAGGCACTAATCCCGAACATCAGTCCTCCCAAGTCGAGGACAGAGCAGAGTTGACTAACATGTGTCCCTATTGCTAAAAACTGACATGCCTATGGACACTGTTAGACATGTCAGGACAGAGGGACTAGACCTCGAAGGTGCTTTAAAGAGAAAATAAAAAAAGGTCGAGATGACTGCCGTGTAGGCTAAATATCGCCTAAGTCCGAGAAGGACTAGCAGATCAGCCCGAGCTGACAAGCCATCTCTTCAGAGGCGCAAAGCTTCCAGAAGATCCTGGAGTGTCTTCCCTAGGGAAGACGTGCCCCACGTTGGGCGCCATATACGTAATGTGTGCGCATGTTTATGTGCAACGTGAAGTTGCTGCGATATGTCCAAGTGGCACGCACTAGCTGGCAGCACGTCCTCGCTCGTCGGTATGGGGTCAGGGTTCTTGGACATCTTATCACACATCGCAAACAGAAGTTCGCGTGCCTGTGGCGAAAGAAGGTTGTGGATTCCTTCTCTCAGGTCTGCCACAAAGGATAAAAATAAACAAGAACAGATGAAAAGGAAGAACAACAGGTCTGGTGTCACCTGCTGTTCCTAGCCGCACTGAACCGTCTTGAAAAGAAAACGCAAGAAAATTTAACCCCCATTACGCGATGGTTCAGTCACTAACCCACTCCATCCCTGTACCTGGCTAGGGTACAGGCCCAACCTATAGAGGATGCTGAAAATAATAAAATAGTTTTTTAAAAAAAAGTTGAACCGACTTCACAAAAAGCGCTAAAAAGCATAAAATAATTTTTAATTGCATATCTATTGCGACATTTTGAAGTCGGTGCAAATCAAACAAACCAAACAACTACAACAAAAATATTTAATCGTCATTTCTTATGATCCCGTAAGCTGAAATTTTCAGGCAGTATTATGAATTATTTTCAATTGTGGTTATGTAGTTGTTTTATTTGTTTAATTTGCACCGAATTCAAAATGTCGTAATAGATATGCAATTAAAAATTATTTTATGCTTTTTAGCGCTTTTTGTGAAGTCGGTTCAACTTTTTTTTTAAAAACTATTTTATTTTTCACTTTTTAGTGTCTTTTACTCTACGCAACGAAGAAAGCACCATCCAAATCGGTCCACGCGTTAAAAGTTAGTTTTAACCTCCTACCTCACCCCCATTCCTCTAAACTTTTTTTCTCATGGTATCAATCAAGGAACATACTCTACCGAACATAAAAGGAATCATCGAAATCGGTCCACGCGTTACGAAGTTACTACCCCTCCCCCTCCCCCACCACCACCATAGGACCAAATTATTCTCCTATTAGCAATGGGGGTCACACTCTATACAACAGCCAAAGAACCATCCAAATCGATCCACGCGTTACAAAGTTAGGTTCCACCCCCCTTTTCCCACCACCACCCCAGCAACATTTGTTTTCACGTAGTATCAACCAAGGATCATATTCTACCCAATAGAAAAATAATTATCCAAATCGGTCCACGCGTTACGAAGTTAGACTACCCCTCCCCCTCCCCACCCACACCTTTCACCATAGGACCAAATCATTCTCCTATTAGCAATGGGGGATCATACTCTATACAACAGAAAAAGAACCATCGAAATCGGACCACGCGTTACAAAGTTAGGTTCCACCCCCACCCCCCACCCCACTCCCTCCAAATTTTTTTTAAACCAAAATACGAAAAATACGCGTCGAACTTAGAACCTCTTTGTGTTTGGGAAGTCGGTTAAAAATTAAAATAATCAAAAGGCAAACATGGAGGATGAAGGGTGAGGGGACAGGGAAACAAGGGGAGAGAGAAGCTTCATATGGGTTTTCTGAAATTGAAAAAGACTAAAATTTCATCTCATATAATTATAATTCCTGTTGGTGTTAGTCTAAGGGTGACATAAAGGAAAACCAATTGGTATAGAAATCAACTAATCTGTCTAAAAGAAGCACTCAAAAAAAATATTTAAATATCCTGCATGAATACTAATTATATCTTATAACTAATTTGCCAAAGTCTTACTCTACTAATTCACAAAAAAGAAGGACACTAGTATGGTGTGTCTTAAAATTACCCTGACTTCGAGATTTGATTTCAATCTAAATTAATAACCAAAACTTTAATTTCTTAGGTATAGCTACATAAAGCACAAATGATATGATGCCTACAGCGAACTTCATTAACTGAATCTAAGAATAGCAAACGATTCCAGTATTCAAAAAAATATAATGGTTTATCTATTTATCTGCATATAAATATATGACTATCAGTAAGAGGTAATCTCAAGTTCCTGCTTTAGTAAAGAAAGTTGAGCCAGAAGAAAATAAAAACCAAGCGGAAATTAAGTAATCATGTGTTCAAACGAAAAATTGATTCTAATAGTTCGGCAGTCGTCTAGATTGCCGGATACAACCGAAACAATCCGCACTAGTCGTTACACTATTACTTTAAATAGCATCTATTATTCATGATATTTGTATTCATCCTCATTAGTAGGTTATTCATATATTTATTGTTACGAAATTCACTTTCAAAATATCTAGACTGAACTAACGTAATCGCTCTAACCAAACCGTCACCTCTTGCTAAAGTGTAAAGTCCGATTACAGACTTTCCAAAACTAAGGACCCATTTTGAATTTTGCTTGCCTATACTGAAATTTAGAAAAGGTAATATTTGACAAAAGAAATGGGATTTGTTGTGTATCTTTCTAAACTAACTATGAAACATTGCGTTAAAATTACTGGAATCCATAATACAAATGCTGTCCTAATGCTAATATGCCTTATTATCTAACAGGAAATAATCAATTAAAAGAATTAAATCTAATATTATAAAAATCAGGAACTTATGTCTTTTGTTTTCTTGCCTTGGTAGAAAGGTACTATTAGAATATGTCTATATATATTTTTTTGTCTCTAAATATAATAAATAAAACTAATTTCTAGGCGCGTTTAAGACTGACGTAGCGTATTTGCGATATTTGCAGTGAATAAAATGCAGACTTTATCTTGAATAAAAAAACTTCCAGTGTCATTGTGCAGAATAAAGCAAAAAACTAATATTAATATCTCTCTGCTGTGACGGCAGGAGCGAAAATATGCACGGCAACCAGATATACTAAAATTAATTTAAATATTTTTACCGTGAAACAGTTGTGTACGAGACAGCGTACGGAAGTGAATGTTACACCTCTAACCTGTACTTGGAGCTCCCAGCACCTCGAGGGCAAATAACAGAGTGTCGTTCTTCTTTCCTTCCGTGGAGGAGCCTGACCGGCCTCTAGATATGGAGATTGTAGAGGGGTGTAGTCGGGATGAGCATTCTGTAATTCACTCGATTGGAAGACAAGGGCCTTCTTGTCTTAATTTCTTCTCCTTCGTTCATCTGTCGTTGCTCTTAGGAGAGATGATTTTTAGTGGGGCTACCAGCGACCGACGTGGTCACACTGCGGGACATTTTCCCTCCGCGCGTATGAGGCCATTCTTTGAAATCTACAAAAAGGGGAAAACTTTTGTATTTTCTCACTTACAAGTTGAAAGTATATACCATTCTATATATTCGACGGTCCTTAAACTGTAAGTGAAGGAATCGCGTTGTCCTAAATTGTATTTTCCGGTGGTCGAGAGGTTAGCGTCAAAAAAACAGGGTGTGGAATTCATGAGATTAACTTTTTCCTAGCCTTCAGTAGATAAAGCGTTGTTCGCTTCTGAAGAAGTGAGTTTTCTTTAAGCCAGGTGCCAAATTCCACAAAATTTTTCTTGTGACATTACTAAAAGGTGTACATTTACTAGTTATTTAATTATTCAAGCTATGATGGCTTGAGTAAATATGCAAAAAAGATTGATAAAATCTTCACTTACCTCCTGTTGCTTATCACTTCTGGCAGCTGTCACGAAACAATCTTCTTCTTCCCAAAAGATTACTTCCGTGGCAGCTAGCAGGGGCGACAACCACAGGGTATAAAATACACTTTTAATAGATAAGGCATGGCTCACATTACAACGCAGGTCTCTCTCTCAAGGCCTGTAGCTCTAGCGTCCGATGAGAGAGTAGCTGAAAAGAGTGAGACAGGATCTACTCGAGTTCAATGGAGGCACAAGATCATCCCAGGATCTGGCGCTGGCACGCTGCCGTGTCAGTTCCCGGTATCACTTCCTTCCCTAATGTGAGGAAGAAGGATAGCCGGTCACTTCCACCTCAAACAGGGAATCAGATCTTTCCCCTCCGAGCTCTAATGAGAAGCTGGAGAGTTCAGATCTTCCTCACTGTTCGATCACAACAACGTGTGACACGACCACGACCCTGAAAGTAAGTCTCATGCTCTACCGACTGAGCCGGGCATTCCTGTCTAGGACGGCGGACGGAAGAACTAACAATAAAATTCGGACGGACGGACGATTAAAATTGGACAATATATGCTTGGTTGACTTTCACTGCCGGATGTCTTTGGCGTGAAAGGTTCCGATGGACTTGCCTTACATATCCTCCAATTGATATAGGCTCTGCCCTACACGCTTGACAATTCTGGCTTTGTTGAATTTGTTAGCCAACTTAGCGCTAATGCTTCTTTGCATGTCACTCTGTGTGAATGATCTACAATACACTTCCTGACCTGGGGTTTATGTGATGTCGCGACAGCGCGTGTTGTAGGTCTTCTCATGCTTTTCGTGAGCGCGCTGAAGATGGTCGGTCACGCGTGAGCGAAGCAACTGAAGGCGGTCTGATACAGGCAGTACAGATATCTCTCCAGATTTCAACTGGTCAAGTTGTCGGAGTAGTGGGTACGAAGAACCATGCTGTACCATATGTTGGCCAAAAAGAGCATAATATGGGCTGACGCCAGTGGATTGGTGTACTGAAGAGCGAAGAGCACTTCCAATGGCAGGAAGGTGTAGGTCCTATGAACTATGATCGTCTTGTAGATAGGCGCGAATAGCCGACAGTCTTAACATGTTTTATACCGTATTCGTTCAGCAGCTTCTGGAAGGTACTGGAGACGAACTGTCTACCATTGTCAGAGAAAACAGACAGGACCTCTTTCTCCAAGAAGGCACTGACTAGATCTGCTCGTTCAGCACGCATGGCCTTTATAAGGACGAACTTGGTAAATCCATCTAATACTACGAAGATTACGGTATTTCCGCATTTAGTGCGGGGATAAGGTCCGAGGAAGTCAATATATAGAAGTTGAAATGGACGTTGTGCTTCCATAGTCTTGCCCATGGGTGGTTGCAAGATGGTATTAGGGGATTTAGTCTCCTTACATACCTGACAACTTAGTACATATGCGCGTACATGTGTTACCATGTAAGTCCAGTAGTACTTCTCGCGGAGTCTAGACAAAGTCTTGTGAAAGCCTCCATGCGCTGACTGAGGTGACTCATGAGCCTCACGAATCAAGCCTTTCACCAGACCCGATGGGATCCAAAGCTTCCAGGCTAAGTCCTCCTGTATCGAGTCACCGCTTCGGGGTTGGGTCCTCTTATATACGTACCCGTCCGAGACACAGAGATCAGGAAGTTGTGTTGGGTTAACAAGCACAGCCGATTTCAACTGCTCATACTCTTCCATGGAGAAGTATGGCGAGTTTAAGTCTACGTCAACTGCACTTACTTTCAACTCCTCTGCCGTTTCAGTGTGTGCTCGGGACAGAGTGTCAGGGACCACAGTCTGCGAGCCCTTGCGATGCTCGATCTGGAAGTCAAAAGCCTGCAGCTTTAAACTCCATCGATCCAATCGTCCGGAAAGATCCGAGTGACTCATCAACCACTTCAGAGTAGCATGATCCGTGATGATGGTAAATGGATGTCCTTCTACGTAAGCTCTGAATTTTTTCACACTCAGCACAGCAGCATAGCATTCCAGTTCTGTAATGCTATAATTACGCTGTGCTGGATTTAGCTTCTTTGACATATACGCTATAGGTCTTTCAGCGCCTGAGTCATCGACTTGGAACAGTACGCTGCCAACACCAGAAGTGCTAGCATCACATTGGATATAGAACTTCTTAGAGAAGTCAGGTGTTGTTAAAATTGGTGCACTACACATTGCTTCGTCTGTCCACGAGAAACTTTTGCTCTTTTTTAAGCAGTCCGTGATGGGGGCTGGTAGAGTTGCATAATTGGGGATGAATCTCTGATACCAACCCGTCATTCCGAGAAATCTACGGATTTGTTTAGCAGAGCGGGGTATGGGGAAATCCGACACCGCTGCTACTTTCTCGGGGTCAGTCTTCAGAGTTCCATCTCCAATCATGAAACCCAAGTAGCGGACTTGCTTGACGCAAAAGCGGCTTTTCTCGACGTTAATTGTGAGCTTAGCGCTACGCAGACAGTCAGCTACTTCTCTCAAGATTTTCAGGTGTGTTGTGAAGTCAGGTGATACGACTAAAAAGTCGTCCAAGTAGACAGAAACATGTTCACGTAAACGACCGGGAATTATTTTGTCCATTAGGCGACACATTCGTTGAGGGGCATTACACAACCCAAAAGGCATAACCGTGTATTGGTAGAGTGGCCTACCGGGCACTGTAAACGCTGTTTTCTCCCTTGACTGCTTTTCTAGAGGGATTTGCCAAAACGCATCTTTCAAATCGATGGACGAAATGAAGTGCGTATCCTGCAGTCGCCCGAGCAATCCGTCGATGTGAGGTAAGGGGTAGGCGTCCTTTTTTGTGACTAGGTTCACCTTGCGAGAGTCCAAACAGAGCCACAAACAACTGGAGAATTCCAGGGACTGTTAGACTCTTCAATTACCCTAACTCCAATATACGGTCCAGTTCTTCATACATCAGCTTTTGGATTGCTGGAGAGATGGGATAGTGTTTTTGTTTGATCGGCAAAGCGTCGCCGGTGTCGATAATATGCTCCTCTAGGTGTGTCTTTCCCAAACCTAGAGCGGTAAATGAAGGGAATTGCGCAATGACTGCGTCGAGTTTTGTTCTGTCAGGGTTACTCAAGGAGTGAAAGTTTGTCTCAACCGAAGAAGAGGGCGGGCCGTCGAGAGAGGAGATGATACTTGGAGCCAGTTGAAATGCTCGCCAAAAGTCGACGCCTAAATACAATTGCTGGCTTAGGCCAGGCACTATAAACAAGGTGAGGGTTTCTGTCTGTCCTCGAAAGGTAACTGCAGTTCTTATTGTGCCGGGGACGGACTGGCTAGTACCGTCGGCGGTACGGACTGAGGCTGACATTGCGGAGAGTTTCAAACCTGAGCGCTGGACGAACTCTAGGGCTCCTTGTCCCAAGCAACTCACGCTGGCACCGCTGTCGAGCAAGCCGAGGATTGACTCGTTGCCTATTTGCACCTTGACGTAGGGACGACCGTCGTCCTGGTTAGTTATTACCGTCGAAATTAAAGACTGTTGAGTTCTTTTCAATACTCGTTTCCGTTCTCTAAATATCGTCCATCGTCGTCTTTTCCGGTTGAGAGGAAGCCTCACTTCCTCAGCAAAAATACGAGCTCTTACGAGGTCATAATTGAGTTGACTCTCATGCAGGGACATTTCACGCATGAGGCAAAAGAGATCCGTCTGTGTATTGCATTCTCGATTCGTTGGAGCAGTCTGCTTATCATTAACTTCGGCGAATGGGGTCCCCTGTTTCGACCACTCGCCCTGGCGTTTTCCGGGTTACATTTTACGCACTTGGGTGACACGATTCCAGGTTGTCCACAGGTGTAACAGAAAAGTGTCCTGATCTCACTGGGGCAGGAGTGGAAGGTGTGTCCCACTACGCCGCAGTTCCAGCAAGTCATGCGACCGGCAGCTTCAGGGGTGCGCCTCACTTCTTCCACTCCTTGCTGACTGCTTGGGTGGGAGACGCAGGTGTTTGTCTCAATACAGGAGTGGAAGGAGCGTCCCGCAACGCCACAGTTCCTACAAGTCACATGACTTGCCGCGTCTGGGGAGCGCCTCTCTTCTTCCGTTCCCGCCCCAGGGAAACCAGAGAAATCCTCTGCCTCCTGGGCTATGTCATAATTGATTTCATGTACGTCAGGTCTTGTCGATCGCCTAAACATTTGTCGACGCTGTAGCCAGCGTTCAGCTTTACGACATAGTTCCTGTAAATGGTCCATAGAGTGGACTGCAGCCGTCGAAAATTGTTGAACAATTCTGGGGTGAAGGTTGTCGCGGATGATTTGAACCAGATCAGCCTCAGATGGTGGCATTCTCATGTGCGCCCTGATTGACCATGCGCTACGGAGGTAGTTGTCGCAGCTCTCCGAACCCTGACGGAGTTCTATCAGAGTCCTCATCAGATCAAGGTCTGTCTCGGCAGAGCCGAACTCTTGTCTGATACGAGCTCTGAATAATCTCCAGCCATAGTTCGGAGAGACGCGACAGAACTGGTTCCAGAACCAGTTTTCTGCATCGTCTTTCAACAGAAGGTGGACGTTAGCACAAAGCTCGTCATCAGTTACATGTGCAATAGACGCTAGTCGCTCAAGTCGAAATAAAAAGTCGTCGACTGAGAAAGATGGATTGCGACCGCTAAACTGAATGCCCCAGGACGCCAAGATGGATGGGCGTCTGGCTTGATAGCCTGCCCCTCTATGAGTAGGTCTCTGTCTCGGCTGATGTGGCTGAAGAGGCTCACGCTCATAGGCCTGGTATTGCCATCTAGGGTTGTCATGGGCTGATTGAGCTATAGAAGTTGTTTGATCTGATGAAGCTGAGTTGTTATTCAGCTGACGGGGGTTTGGAAAAGGGACTGTATCTATGTGTTGGACTTCTGTAGGGCTACTGGCTGTGCCTGACCTTTCCAGGATGGTTTGTGCTCAACAGGTCTAGCATCTTTGCCTTGAGCTCGTCCATGATGGTAGCCAGCTGTTCCGGAGCAATTACTGCTGTTGCCGGGTGATTATTTGCCCTTTCTAAATGAGCGGAAGGTAGGGGTTGGTTCACGTCCTCAGGCTTCTGAATCGGCTTGGTGTATTGGGGTCCCCCGGAGGGATGGGGAGTTATCTCAAGACAACGGAGATCCTCTGCCGTTTGAGCCTGCCTGGTATTGAAACAACACCAAGCTACGTCAAGAGTCTGGCTCGATCCGAAGATTTGCTGAGCTTGGCTTATCGATTGGTCGGGAAACAAATCATAATTGGCAGTCTGCCTTCGCGGGTTGTAATTGGGCGGGGGTTTGGACCAGTCAGCCTGTGTTATGTTCGAACGGAACGACTGAACTTGGTTCGAGGCCTGCAATATAGCAGGGTCCTGAAGGATGTTTGCTGCGTCAGCGTTAGGCTGAGCAGCAGATCCCTGCGCCGAGTCAGACGACAGCCTGGCTAAACCAAAAGTTTGGTTTAAGGCCTTCGTCTTACTTCTCGTCTGGGGTGGGGCTGGCTGTCCTGAAGCCTGTTTGGGCTTGGCCCCTTGAGCTTCAGAAGCAGTGGCTGCCTTACAGATCGGAGATCGAAACATTTCGAATAATAAAAAAATCAAACTGTTATCAAAATTCAATGTTGGCTATATTGCCGCTTATATCAACGTGGATTTCAGACAACTGAGACTGAAGGTCTCTGCCTTTAATGCAGGAGTCTCAGCTCCTAAGATTTTCAGAAAAACTTTCAAATTTGAGACTGAGGGTCTCTGCAAATAGTACGGGAGTCTCAGCTCTAAAGTTCGTAGCACAAAATCAAGTTCAATGACAGCAAAAAAAAATCAGAAGAAAAAAAAGGTCGCAGTACAAAATCGAGTTTAAGCGCGGCAAACAAAAATCAAAAGAAAAGGTCGTCGCTCAAACTCAAGTTTGCAGGTAGCAAAAAAAAGGAAATCAACAAAAGAAAAATAGAAGGACAAAAAAAATTTAGAGCTATAATAAATCAGAAATACTAATATAAGTGTAGGAATAAGATTCAAAAAAAACATAAGCAAAACTGCATAAAACACAATCTAAACAAATCAAAATTCAAAAAAAAATTGTCAACTTAACCGACAAAAATAAATTATCAAAAAATCAAAAAAATCAATCAAAACAATTTCAGGTTCCCCCAGAAGCTTCTTCTCCTATCTTGCTAGGAATTTTTATAAAATCAGTTTTTCTTCACTTTAATTTCGCGCTAAATTCATTTAGCTAGCAACTTGTTCACAAATGAAAATGAAACGCGGCCATGACACCTGTTTCGTTCCGAAGCGCACGTCAGTTTTAATTTTCATACGCTTTTTCCTATCATGTTTCCCACCTCACCCTTCGCCTTGGTTCCGTGCATCGTGCAATCATGGTCTTAGGCAGTGGTGCCAAATCAGTGACTTTATCACCAGATCTGGTGTTTTCGACTACGAGGAAGTAACTAAAGGGGAAGCCCTATCGTGTATATGTCGTGTTTGTGAGCATGGCAAGTTTTTGTTCGGCGGCTGGGTCTGTGCTGTCAAATTTGTTCGCTTTTTGCTACCAGGAAGTAGGCTTTTTATCTGTTCCCTGGGTCTTAGCTGTCACTTAGTGTCAGTGTCGGCACACAATTTAACTCAATTTAATTCAATTCAATTTAGTTCAATATTTTAAAATACGCAATTTTTTAAAACATTTGCATTTAAGTTTTAATAAAATAAGCCAATTATACAAATTTCTTCAGCCGAGTTATGAAGTCATTTGAAATGTTTAAAATTGAGTTAGTTTATTAAAACCAAATGTCAAAAATTTAAAAACAAGTGTTTAAAAAAAAATAGTGTTAAAAAAATTATTTTAATTTACGGCCTCCCTCCTCTTTTTGCAACCGGGCTTGGGACCGTCATGTTTTTTTAGCACTGCACTACACAAATTTTTAAAATTCTTAGCAAATTTCACACAATTTAAAATTTTCTTCCAGAGGTCACTTGCCGGCATAAAAACTTTCACAAATGTAATGTAAAATTTTAACATTGATTCTGCAATTTGACAGGTAGGTAATCTGCAGAAAATTTTGCTTCACTTTTTGTTCTCGGATATATATGTATCGGCCTTTCATTTTGTTCTTTATTCGTAGTTTTAAACCTCCACCTGACTTTTAGTCAGTAATGCCAAATCAGTGACTTTGTCATCAAATATGGTACTTTCGAACACCTTCGTAGTGATTCTCTTCTAGTAACACTAAATGTAACCAAATGTCTTCCGATTTTTTAACGTTTTAACGTAAATATTCGGCATTTCTCGTTGTTTTTGACTATTTTTTGTACATATTTGCTGGACTACCACTTAATTCAGTTACAACCGGTGTTTTACCACATATTCAAGGGGACCCATTTAGTGCTTTTGTTGCTAAGCTAAACCAACGCACAGCCTACTCTATTTATTTATTTAAGCTTAATACAAGCTATTACATAATAATACATACTACAATTACAAGCTACAACACAATACCAACACTACAAGCTATATTAAATTATGACATAATAAATAAATAGTAAAAGCTACAATATGAGCTCTAATTAAAGTAGATACGGGCTGGAAGGAAGGAGAATTAAGAAAGGCGATCAAGATGGGCGGGATCAAGATATAAGGCTTTGTGAAGGGATGATTTACTCAGATGGAAGTCAAAGAAGGAAAGGTCGTTGACTTTTCGTAGCATCCTGGTAATTGGCTCACTTTGACCGTAGTTTGTGCGATGGCGGTCGAGTCGGAAAAGGGGAGTGGACCTAAGGTTGCGGGGATTGGTGTAGATGGGTAAAGATTGCAGGATTGAAGGGCAGTCTATGGCACCACTTAATAGCTGATGAATGAAGAGAATGTCCGAAGCATCACGACATTTACTTAAAGGTTGTAAGTCTATCAGTTTCAGACGGTTTTCATAAGGTGGAAGGTTGAATCTGTCTACGCTGGAAATTGAGTTCACTATCACAGATTATTCCGAGATCACACAAAGAGGTAACGATAGGGACTGGTACGTCGGTTAGCATGTAGACTCTCGGGGTGGGTGTAAGACGCTTGCAGGAATAAGAGATGGACTGACATTTGGAGACATTGAGTTCAAGAAAGTTTTTCATGCACCATGTGGTGAAGGAAAGATCTTTTTTCAGGAGAAGAGAGTCTGTTGTGGAGGAGATATGTTTGATTATTTTCACGTCATCAGCATAAATGAACAGCTCTGAGTGATTGATGACACATTCAACATTAAGGCGATCAAGTTTGAACAAGATAACATTATGGGAGAGCTTGTCGAAGGCTTTACTAAAATCGGTGGCGATAACATCAACATCTTTACCGTTTTCCAGGGCACATAGTGTTTTGGAGACGAAGTCAGTAAGGTTGGTGGTTGTAGATCTTCCTTTGAGGAAGCCATGCTGGCAGAGGGAGAAGATAGACTTACAGTGGAAGAACATGGAATCATAGACCAATTTTTCGAATTGTTTAGGTATGGATGATAATTAAGCGATGGGTCTGTAGTTGGACACATCGTTCTTGCAACCTTTTTTGAAGATGGGAATAATATACGAGTTTTTCCATAAATTAGGGAAAACCCCTTGAGTGACCGAGAGGCGGAAAAACAAGTTAAAGGGGTTGAATTAGATGCATGGCACACTTTTTCAGAACGATGGCCGAAATGCCGTTAGGACCTGGGTTGAAGTCGTCCTCAAGCCCGTTGATACTGGTTTATGTAATCCTGGGAAATTTAAAAATTAATTATTTTTAATGTTTTCTTAAATACCTATTTTATCCTTGATGTAGAATCACTAAACCAGAAATAAAGGACAAACCAAAGATTACTCATTACTTCGAACATAATATTGAAAAATTAATGAATTCTTTTTATTGGTGTTACTTTTTGGTTTATTTTTACTCTTCGACAAGATTTTCGGTACTGTTTTGAGAGGAGTCTGTGATTCTCTCCGAATGACAACAGAATTTTGACAGCAGTGAGTGATTCTCTCAAATACTTTTGGCAGGAGTAAATGGCTGCACACTACCTGTTCTTTTTGGTTGCATGCATATTCTTATGACTTTAAAAGCTGGTTATATTTCGTTTTACTATGGTGACAGTATTACTTTTCAAGACTAGCTGGGTAATTTAGAAAGAGGAGTTTTCTAGTTGTAAGTTATTTTAAATTTGCAAGATTATTTGACGAATTAATGATGATGCCAAAAAATTCCACGTGAGTTTGTTAAGTTTTATTTTAGCGTATTTCGTCTTGTCTAGAGGCCGAAAAAGTAGGATTCTTTGTGGATTTTTTTTCAGAAAAGCTACAAAATAATTTGAGGTTACAAAATAATTCGAGATTACAAAAAAGGTTTTTATCATACATATCATTGACTGTATACAACAGTTTTTTTGAAGCGATTAATTTCAAAATGGCGGCTGTGCAGCGTTTTTGCGATAACATCTCCGTTTTTTCAGCGTCCACGGCCGGACAAAGAGTTCCCGTGATTTTTGAATTATGAAGAGCCAATGAATTTTTTTCAATTATTTATAACAACAGATATAGAAGTACTAAGGATTTTTTTCGATATTTTGATTTTTGGCCAAATGGCGCACTTGTAAAGTGAAAAGTGGTGGAAATTTGCCTAAAAAGTCGTCAGACACTCAATAACAAATGAACTATGCAATATAAAAAAAATCCTACGTACATTGATCGACAATGTATTTTTAAAGATACATTCTAAATTTCAAATGAATCGCTTGAAAATTGTCTGAGTTATGTTTCCGGCCAACTTGAAAAATACGGTTTTGAGATAAAAGCCTTAGAGTGTTTTCGATTTTGCCACCGAGACATAACACCGGGAACAACTGGAGTTACTGTGACCCTGCACCAAAGTGTCATCTGCTTCCAAGTGCGAAACCCTGTGTTCGAGTTTATTAGTGCCACCCGCTGTCAAATTGCAATTGAAAATTATGGAGATTAATAAAAAATCAGCAATTTCAGCAATTATATTTATTATAATTATTGATTGGTTGGAAAAGAGTAAAGATTTTTGGTTTTTTCTCATTTTTATTATAACAGGACAGTAAAAATAATTAATTAAATATAAAAAATCGTAGCATACAAGCACAATGCCAGTTACTTTTACTCACCTACTACATTTGGGTTAGTAGTGTCACATCTGTTCCTGGTCCAAACCTTAGAACAGAAAACGAAAGGAAGTGCGATACCGTGTATAAACCGTGTACGTGTTTTCCGATTTTTTGTTCGTCGGAAAGGTGTGGGAACGAAGCCTTAACTGCGAAATAACGAAATGTCAATTTGACGTGGACTTTCTGAAGAGTGCGGATCTAAGTGTTTATTGAATAATTTTCAGTGTTTAGTTGTTAAAAGTTGTGTAATTTTACAAATAAAGACAATTAACATTTAAAAGACTGTTTTCGTTTAGTTTACTAAGAATCTCACGTGCTTAATTTGGACATTTTTCGTGATGAAGTGTGCGATATTTTGTTGTAAAAATAATCGACGCATTGCGTGTGAAAAATTATTTTTCAGGGAAGTTACATAATATAATAAGCAATTATACAGCATTTTCTTTGAAATATGTGCAAAAGCTGTATAAATAAAAGCTAAATTACCAAAAATAATGACCATTTTTCTTGATGTTGCTCGTTTGTTTACATTTGAGATTCATCAGAGTTTTGGTTCGCCCTATTGGTTTCAGCGACAGCTGACAGAAGTTTTTGCCTGGGGTCTCTAATAAAACTTTAAAAGTATTAAAATATTTGTCTACCTTTTGGTATTTTAGGTTTCCAAAAGATGAAGACTTCAGAGAACTGTGGTTAAAATCCATCTGTAGAACTGATTATATACTATTCGATGGTAGTAATATTTGCGAGGACCACTTCGAATGAGTCAAAAATTTACTACTTCAATGGTGAAAACTAACACATTCACACCTTTCAAACACATAAGGAAAATTCGGAAACTTTTTGAGCATGGTGCACTTCCTTCCGTTTTCTGTTCTAAGGTCCAAACCAGGGGCAACCGGTGCTAGCACCAAGGGTAAAATCTACGAATAAAGAACTGAAGGAAAGGCTCAACGCAAAATATCGTGAAGCATTACACAAATACTGAAACACTTTCCACCTAACGCACATATTCATCATGGCAGTGGTACATTTTTTCTTTCAAGTGGGGGTTCCTTCTAAAATTCTTCGGATAATTAGTATTTTCCAATTCCACCACCACCAATTCCATATGACATTTATATATTTTACTCTTGGGAATCTATAACAAAAATCAAATTATTTTAAGCGCTTTAAACAATATTTCTATAATACTGATAACCAATTTAATTTTGGCCTCTCAAAACCGAATATTTACGACGTATCTGCACCAAAATACGCAACTTACTGCAGAAGAACACAACTTGTAAACAATAATAATATTTAATTGTTTCTTCTTTTCTGACTGAAACTTCATTAGAACTTGCTTTTGTTGTGTTAAGCGGGAAACACAATGGTAACTTTCTCAACTTTGAACTTTGCCAACTTTTGACAGCCCCAGCTTTCACAACTTTCTGAAAATCAACAGAACACAATGCTAACTTTGTCAACTTTTGACAGTTCTATATTTAATTTTTAGCCCGGAGGTAGTTTTGTAAAAACATGTAATGATTAATTCAAGAAAAGAATTAAGTTTCCTTAAAAGACATTTTTAATTATTAAACTCCGTAAAATTCCAAGCTTCACTCGAAATAAATTCAACAGCTGACTGTCACACTGAAAATAAATGACAAAAGTCGGCAAAGTTGTGAATGAGTAGAAACTAGCCCTACTTCGAACTTTGATAACTTGGCCGACTTGGCCGACTTTGCCATTATCTCTTACCTAACTTCATTGCGTGTGTTTTAGTCGAGCTGTCAAAAGTCGGCAAAGTTCAAAGTTGTGAAAGTTACCATTGTGTTTCCCGCTTTACTATGGAGCTATCTTAACATTTACATTAAAAAATTTAACGAAAAAAATGTTCCCGCAGTCGGCAACGGAATTTATTTCCACAGTTTGGCACTACACAACTTAATATAGTTTGTTTCACACACTTTTTAACAGTTTTTTACAACTAATTATGTTCAAAAAATCTATTTAACTGCACAATTTCACGACTTTCGATATCGGAAAATAAATTTCCAATTAAATGTCAGCCCAGGTGCCTTATTCTTATTGACGAATCTACAATTCTCCCCACATCTCTTCCACTTCGCCTAAAAGCTTTTTGCTTCATTCACATATACAACTTTTACGAGTTAGGGCAACGCCATCTTGATAACTACAGGCCGTAAGGTAGAAACGATGACGTCAGCTTATGAGGAAACAACACCAGCGCCGTCTATACGACCAAATGACAAGTTGTTATCAGCTGTTCAAGTGACAGCTTAGAAAAAATCTTATCCAACTTTCCAATTGCATAATTTATTAATATTTGTATCCCCATTTGCCAACAAATTGTAAGAATTGCAAATCACTGTTTTCACATATTCTCCCGAATACATTTTTAAATCAGATCACTTCATATTTATCGTACAATTTGTTGTATAATGCCAGCAATTAGAGAAAAATCTAAGCCAACTCTTCAAATGTAAAAGTTGTCAATAGATTTGTCCCCATTTACCAACAAAACTCGAATCACTAGTACCACATATTCTCACAACATCACAAAACTATTATATTATCACTTATAATAAAGTTAAACGTAATTTATTTCACTTTTTAATACAATTGAGAGTTGTTTACATCCGCTAGGTTGAAGAGCGGACGTCATTACTTCCCTCCATTTGACATTTCTTTTGGGTATTGCCAATATATTTTGAACGACGATAACTCACGCATAATTAATTAAATCTAAATAAAACTTTCTCACGATATTATCTTACAAGTTAATTTTATCACACACTAGTTATTTCACTTAAATAATGTCTGAAACTCACACAATATTAATTAAATTAATTTTCACTTTAACTAAAAAATATATACACTTCGCCACTTGAATGTCACAAAACTTTTACCGCAAATTATTCTTTATACGATTCACTATTAGTTTTTGGTTAGAACGATTTTAAAACTTAATCACACTTCTTATAATTAAACAAAACTTCGAGTGACAGAATTTCGACTTTTTCACGTTTTTCCTCATAGTGTGATGTCACGGGTCACAACTGGCTCTACCTTACGGCCTGTAGTTATCAAGATGGCGTTGGTTAGGGCCTTTCCTTTAGCTCTTTATTCGTAGGGTAAAATATGGCAAAAATGAACAATCCGAAGCAAAACTCGAGTCGTGCCACCGCAATCTCGAACACGCATTTGCTTCTTCAAGCGACAAGTGTTAACCCCGAAGCAAAATCGAAAACACCCTTAGAAATTTTAAGTAGTAGAAAATCATGAAAATAACCAAGTGGCCTTGTACTGAAATTCGAAAACTAAATACTTAAGCGAGAAACACAATTGTAACTTCCTCAACTTTGAACTTTGTCGACTTTTGACAGCCCCAGCCTTAGAATAAAGAACGAGAGGAAAGGCTATTTCAAGTAAAAACCCTGTACGTGTGATAAGCATTTTTGCTTCATCGCCAAGTGGTGAGTGGGTTAAGGGGGAATGACGCCTGAAATATCAAATTGGACCGAATGTCGCCTTGAAATCAAAGTCGTCTCCGTAATACTGAAATATTTGGGGTATAAGCAAAGTGTTTTTAAATAGTAAAATTAAGTAAATTAATAAAATATGTTCGGGCAAAGTTTTATTATATTAAAAGTGTTATAAGAATATATTTTAAAAACACCTATTTTAAAATATTATCAAAATGAGTTGGCCCCTCCTGTATACAAGCATAATTTTACTACTTTCATGTCGAAACGCACACATGCCTTGGGTTCTACTACATATAGCAAAATGCTTACATTTCTCCGAGTGATGTCCTTTCCTCTAGTTCTTTATTCTAAGGCCCCAGCTTTCAGAACTTTCTGAGAATGGGCAGAACACAATATTAACTTTGCCAACTTTTCACAGTACTATATTTAATGCTACGAGGAAGAAACTAATGGAGATGCCCTTACGTATATGTATACGCTGATTTTCCCTGGCCAGATTTTAATGCGTGTCGTGTCAAAATTAAACGTTGTGCTGTCAAATGAACTAAGTTCTGTCACTTTTCTGTTTACTTGACGCGATAAAATTGTTGACCGATTTAAAAGTTCTGATTAAATGAATTTGGGGTAATATACATCATTAAAAAATGTATATTGTTGAAGTGAAAGAAGATTTATATACACTTTAACTGAAATTGTTAATTAAATAACCAAGGTTTTAGTGAAAACTTATTGTGAAGTGCATAGTGGAATTTTGTCCAAATAACACCCTGTGTCGACTATCTGGAATATTCTATCACACCTAAGACTAAAGAAGGTATATAGAGAAAGTACTGCCAATTCGATATACCAAATTAAGAAAACAAAAACTTCTTCCCTCCCATATGGTCACTATTTCCGCTATTTTTCGTGCCCTTTCGCGCACCATGTACATTTACAAATTTGCTGTCAAATGACAAATGGCGCGAAAGTTTATTTTCCTCTCGGTAAAGTGCGCGCGCGAATTACATTGAAAAGACTGAATCGATTACATCGAAGAATTATCGTGCAATAAGTGTAAGTTTATTAATTTTGATTTAGATTTTATCAATTTTAGGTGATTTAGGTGACATTTACCATGTAATTAGTTGAGTTTTTCGTGCTTTCGCGTAAATGTTGTACCACAGCACTGCGCCATACTTAATTTAAGGGTAGAGCAGCCAACTTTAAAAAAACCGGATGAGGGAAGATTCTTCGTGCAGTTTAACGAACCTGGGCCATATTCGCGGTACTTTCTCTATATACCTTCTTTACCTAAGGCAAGCGTCTATTAACAAGTTATCTAGAAATGAGGAAAGTTTTTAGATTATTTACGAAATATTCATAATTTACGTAAAAATGAAACTTTGTTTACATTTCATTTAGAGATCACCAGCTGTCCTGCGAATATTCTGCACTGGCGGAAGGAGAAAAGTTTATCTGGCAGGGGTTTCCGACAAATGTTATAATATCAATATTTATAGATTTTTTGATCGTTAAATTTTTTATTTATGTAACTATGAATTATACGGTTAATAAAATAAAAATATTAACATTGCTTAGTTTTCTTTTAATTTAGATTCCCAAAATATGTTGTTTTACGCCAAAAGTTCTCGGAAGAAGATTTTCAAGACAAAAACCTATTTCAACAAGAGCAGAGAAACGAGACTAGGCAGTGATACAATCCTACAAATTAAATTAGCGCTGAATATTTTCAATAAAGAACTGAGTTTTTCAGTAGCAAAAGCTCTTGGAAGTTGGATGTTCATACTAGAAAGGGGAACAGACTATCCCACTGAAAATAAATGTCAAAAGTCGGCAAAGTTAGGGCTTGTTCATAAGAGCGACGCGACTCCGTGCGATTTTTTCGTTCATCTCACTTTTTGAATACTTTTGTTTCAGTCTGCGATTATTTTTCATCGTATGCTCGTTCACAAGGTTGACGAACGAAAATTTGTTGTTTACATTTGAATTTGCACATAATTAGTGCTTTTAAGTAATATATATCATTCCAAATATATATATTAACAGTGAATCGGGAACGCTAATTTAAGTTAATGTGTGAATAATTTTTTTAAAGAAGAAAAGCGAATATTTGTTTTATTGCTGTTTTCTCATTTGCTGTAAAATAATAATAAATAACTTTTATATCTAATAACACATATTACATACATATTATATTAATACAAGCCGTTTTTCATTCAACAATAAGCACTTTTCAAATCGGTAAACAAACCGATTATTTTTACAATCGCAGCGACGTTAGATAAAGCCAGCATGTCAAGTAACAGGTATATGACTTCAACCAATCAAATTACAATCGCATGCGACGAATCGCACTCGTGAACGAGGGTTTATGAATGAGTAGAAACTAGCCCTACTTCGAACTTTGCCAACTTGGCCGACTTCGCCGACTTTGAAATTATTTCTTACCTTACTTCTTTACGTGTGTTTTAGTCGAGCTGTCAGAAGTCGGCAAACTTCAAAGTTGTAAAAGTTACCATTGCGTTTCCCGCTTTAGAGATTTCTCACGGCCATAATAGGTTTGTTCGATAAGCTGCCGTCTGGAGCAGTTCGGGATTTTTTGAGAGACGTCAAAAAGCCTGGGGCACCCCAGGATTTCAAATCTTATCGAACGCAAGTTTGATTGAGAACTGTCATTGTGGTACTTTTATTCAAACAGACAACCTTAGAATAAAGAACTAGAGGAAGCGCTTTAACTCGATTTTAGTGAAGCAAATTTCTTTTGTAGTAGAATTTCGAGCGATGTAGTGGTAGCAACAATACAGGCGTAAGTTAAGTCAGATTTAAAGTGGGGCCAAAAGTAAATTTAAAATCTTGAGAATTCGTTAAGGAATAATTTAATTTTATCTTCTCTGAATCAAATATTTAAGCTACATATTAATTTTGACGTTATATTATAAGTCAAGCGAATCATAAATTTTGGTTTTTATTGATTCAATCTTATTAAAGATTTCCTATTGATGCCTCCTAAAAATTTTGTTTCACGCCTTCCTGGTGCCAGAGACCCAAAACATTAAATTCAGTTTTCAAGTTAACCTTACAAATATTCTTACGAAACTTTTGCTTTTATCCATAAATTGGGGTTTTAAATGAACTTCACATGTTTATAGAATGAATTTAGAAGTAATTCCAGTTATGTATTTACAGGAAAAACGACTTCCCATCATCTTATTTCTACTTATTTGCGCACGAAAAACCCGAATATATCAAGCTGATTAATTTAAACAAATTCTGGGTGTTAAGGCAAAGTCGGTTCACAAAAAAATCACAAAGTAGTCTAAAAACTTTATTGGAATGATTACATAAAGATTTAAATGAAGCTACTTTAACAAATTTAACAAAATATAACTTAATTCACTCGAGGAAACTTTATCACGCACAAAAGTAAACAACTTTTGAGAGTACGAATTATATTTGTCCCATTTTCTTATATCCTTTTATCTCTGTTTGTCAAAGACCCCAGCTGATTTTAAATTCCTTGAGCAGCTTCACTCACGGATAGGAATTTTACACGGTACAGCGCTTCCTCTAGTTCTTTATTCTAAGCAGACAACTAAAAAAAATGACAGCTCTACTTTCTATCTCCAACATTTTCCTGGGGCGAGCTACGAGTAAGAAACTAAATGGAGTGGCCCTAGCGTGTAAAATCCATGTACATGAGTGAGCCGATTTCTACGGTTTTTTTGCTCTCATTTTTCTTCACGTGTTGTCACTTGTTTGACATTTTTCTTTAACCGAGTGTTGTGGTTGAAAAAGTGCTAATTTTATAGTCCTGTAATGTTGAAGTAAGGATTAAATTGATTGCGAAGGACAAAATTGATTGCGTGTTGTGTCAAAACTATGTGAAAAAAGTTCAAGTTTTAAACGATTAGTGATAATGAAGTGTGTAGTGCAATTTTGCAAAAATTCAAGTTCTTTAAAACACCCCGGGATTTAATTTCACAGATAAAGTAGAGAAGATAACTTTCTTTTGTGATAAGAATTCAGGCGGTGTTAAACACAATATTAACTTATAAAATACCCACTTTTTGCGTTAAGGCAGACTTTGTTTACCTTTGGCTCAGCAGCCATATTTTCTTGAGTTATCATTTACAAAGGCGGTGGTGTAAATAAATTTTGCAAGGAGTTAGTAAATGAAAACTTTATTATTGAAGTGTTTACTGATTTGCAAATTAATTATTTAAATTTCTTGTGATGAAAAGCCGTAATAAAAATTACAAATTTTAGTGAAAAAGCTGTTTTTAATTTGCAATTCTAAACAGATTTCTCCAGAAGTTTAAAAATTGCACCAAAGCACCCCCATATAAAGATTTTTTCTTCAGCCTGGCCTGTACTGTTTTTCTTGTGTGCGTGTAAACTCACACATTTTAGGCACAGGCTACGGAAATCTCTGCTGTTGGGCCACTCCATTTAGTTACTTAACTCGTAGGGGGCGAGCAGCTACGAAGTTCTCGTCGAACACAGAACTATGAGTTCGGAACAGCTCCAATTGGTTATCGAACGCGTTGGAGCGCTCTAGAGCACTCCAGGGCTGGTTAACGAACAGACCTAATCTTTTGCAGCCAACGCACACGGTCCTCTTTTGAGTCTATCGAAACAGGTTTTTGATGATAAAGGATCGCAGGGAAGGGGGATTGTTCCCTCAAATTTTCCACCAAAATGATTTCTATCTCTCGGGTGCAAAACACCACTACATGCATAGAGTGGATTTTTTGTGACTGGTGGGTTCAGAAAATTTTTCTGCATGCGCTCGGTTCATTAATGTTTTAGTTCTCAGGTAGTCAACTTGAGAATTAAAAGGAACATATTTCAGGTAAAAGATCGCAAGGAAGGGCAATTGCTTGAACACATTTTTCCTCCGAAATGATGTCTATCCCTCGGGTGCAATATACAATTTTTATGACATTTTGTGTCTGGAGAGTACAGAAAATTTTTCTGTGGGCGCTCTCTTCATTTATGATCAATTATCAGGTATTCAACTTGGTAATTGAAATAAAAATATTTTAGGTAAAAGATCGCAAGGACGGGTAATGCTTGAACACATTTTTCCATGGAAATGATGTCTATCCCTGGGGTGCAACATACAATTTTCATGATATTTTGTGTCTGGAGGGTTAATTAAATGATTTTGCATGTGATCGGTTAATTATGGTCATGTAACAATAGACTCACATTGGTAATTAAAAAGAAAATATTTCAGGTAGAGGATCACAGGAAACGTAATTTGTTCCTTAAATTTTTCGACCGAAATGATTTCTATATCTCGTGGGCAGAACACAAATATAAGTACATATTGGATATTTAGCACAGGTTTTTGAAATGTCACTTTCTGATTAATCAAACCAACACTAACTCAACTCGCATTCTGACATAAAATTGAGTCGGAGCAAAATATTTTACGTGTGCGTCGGGCTCACGTCCGAAAACCGGCTTGAGGGAAGAAATTTTGAGTCTCGTGTGCGTTGGCTCTTGCAACGCCATCTTGATAACTACAGGCCGTAAGGTAGAGCCAGTTGTGACCCGTGACATCACACTATGAGGAAAAACGTGAAAAAGTCGAAATTCTGTCACTCGAAGTTTTGTTTAATTATAAGAAGTGTGATTAAGTTCTAAAATCGTTCTAACCAAAAACTAATAGTGAATCGTATAAAGAATAATTTGCGGTAAAAGTTTTGTGACATTCAAGTGGCGAAGTGTATATATTTTTTAGTTAAAGTGAAAATTTCGGCTAATTCGCCTCGGACTTTAAATTAATATTGTGTGAGTTTCAGACATTATTTAAGTGAAATAACTAGTGTGTGATAAAATTAACTTGTAAGATAATATCGTGAGAAAGTTTCATTTAGATTTAATTAATTATGCGTGAGTTATCGTCGTTCAAAATATATTGGCAATACCCAAAAGAAATGTCAAATGGAGGGAAGTAATGACGTCCGCTCTTCAACCTAGCGGATGTAAACAACTCTCAATTGTATTAAAAAGTGAAATAAATTACGTTTAACTTTCTTATAAGTGATAATATAATAGTTTTGTGATGTTATGACAATATGTGGTACTAGTGATTCGAGTTTTGTTGGTAAATGGGGACAAATCTATTGACAACTTTTACATTTGAAGAGTTGGCTTAGATTTTTCTCTAATTGCCGGCATTATACAACAAATTGTACGATAAATATAAAGTGATCTGAGTTAAAAATGTATTCGGGAGAATATGTGAAAACAGTGATTTGCAATTCTTACAATTTGTTGGCAAATCGGGATACATATATTAATAAATTATGCAATTGAAAAGTTGGATAAGATTTTTTCTAAGCTGTCACTTGAACAGCTGATAACAACTTTTCATTTGGTCGTACAGACGGCGCTGGTGTTGTTTCCTCATAAGCTGACATCATCGTTTCTACCTTACGGCCTGTAGTTATCAAGATGGCGTTGTCGCGGCCAACAACTGGCTCTACCTTACGGCCTGTAGTTAGCAAGATGGCGTTGCTTACGGGCTGTAGTTATCAAGATGGCGTTGGCTCTTGCAACGCCATCTTGATAACTACAGGCCGTAAGGTAGAGCAAGTTTTTGGCCGCGACGTCACACAAAATGGAAAACAGTTGAAAAAGTCATGATTCTGTCATCCGAAGTTTTGTTTAATTTTAAGAATTGTGATAAAGTTTTAAACTCATTCTAAGCAAAGACTGAGAGTGAACCGTATAAAGAGTTATTTTTGGTAAAAGTTTTGTGACATTCAAGTGGCGAAGTGTATATATTTTTTAGTTAAATTGAAAATTTCGGCTAATTCGCCTCGGACTTTAAAGTAATATTGTGTGAGTTTTAGACATTATTTAAGTAAAATAACTGGTGTGTGATAAAATTAACTTGTAAGATAATATCGTGAGAAAGTTTCATTTAGATTTAAATAATTATGCGTGAGTTATCGTCGTTCAAAATATATTGGCAATACCCAAAAGAAATGTCCAATGGAGGGAAGTAATGACGTCTGCTCTTCAACCTGGCGGATGTAAACAACTCTCAATTTCTTTAAAAAGTGAAAGAAATTACGTTTAACTTTATTATAAGTGATAATATAATAGTTTTGTGATGTTGTGAGAATATGTGGTACTAGTGCTTCAAGTTTTGTTGGTAAATGGGGACAAATCTATTGACAACTTTTACATTTGAAGAGTTGGCTTAGATTTTTCTCTAATTGCTGGCATTATACAACAAATTGTACGATAAATATGAAGTGATCGGATATAAAAATTTATTTGAGAGAATATGTGAAAATAGTGGTTTGTAATTGTTATAGCTTTTTGGTAAATGGGGATACATATATTAATAAATTATGCAATTGAAAAGTTGGATAAGATTTTTTCTAAGATGTCACTTGAACAGCTGATAACAACTTTTCGTTTGGCCGTATAGATGACGATGGATCACCGCCATCTTGATTTCCATTTTGTGTGACGTCATTGTTTCTACCTTACGGCCTGTAGTTATCAAGATGGCGTTGGCTCTTGGAACATCATTTTTGAGGTCCTAAGGAACCATTTAAAAAAGATCCATTTTTCGAAAATTCTACAGTGGCCTTAACCTCTTAAATGGATGGGAATCGGAAATAAGTAAATCGATTCATGCTGATTCGGTCCAACGAAAAATCGGCAGATCGATCCCTAAAAAGGACTAGAAATAGCAAAACATAACGTACTAAACCGACACATCCCTCTAAGCATTTTGAAGAATTCGCTCTAGGCGACGTTTCGCGTAACGTAAACGCTTAGAACAGAAAACGAAAGGAAGTGCACTATGCTCAAAAAGTGTCCGAATTTTCCTTATGTGTTTGAAAGGTGTAAATGTGTTAGTTTTCACCATGGAAGTAGTAAATTTTTGACTCATTCGAAGTGGTCCTCGCAAATATTACTACCATCGGATGGTATATAATCAGTTCTACCGATGGATTTTAACCAGAGTTCTCTGAAGTCTTTATCTTTTGGAATCCTAAAATACCAAAAAGTAGAAAAATATTTTAATATTTTTCAAGTTTTATTAGAGCCCCTAGGCAAAAACTTCCGTCAGCTGTCGCTGAACCACCAAGGCGATCCAAAACTCTGATGAAGCTCAAATGTAAACAAACGAGCACCATCAAGAGAAATGTTTATATTCTTTGGTAATTTAGCTTTTATTTATACAGCTTTTGCACATATTTCAAAGAAAATGCTGTATAATTGCTTATTACATTATTTAACTTTCCTGAAAAATGATTTTCCACACCAAATGCGCCGATTATTTTTACAACAAAATACCGCACACTTCATCACGAAAAATGTTCAAATAAAGCACCTCAGATTCTTAGTAAACTAAACCAAAACAGTCTTTTAAATGTTAATTGTCTTTATTTGTAAAATTGCACCACTTTTAATAATAGAACAGTGAAAATTATTCAATAAACACTCTATAAACACTTTGAATGTGCACTCTTCAGATAGTCCACGTCAAATTGACATTTCGGAAGGCGTGCTCTGGGTTCCCTTCCCACACCTTTCCCATGAACAAAAAATCGGAAAACACGTACACGGTTTATAGACGGTATTGCACTTCCTTTCGTTTTCTGTTCTAAGCGTAAACGTAATGTTTACGAGTCGCTCAGACACCAACACTAATGTATCGAAGCGTGCCAAATAAAAATAAACCTTTCATATTTACTCACAGTTTGTGGCCAAATCAAGAATTTGTGTTCAAAGTGTTTAGAAAAATTTTGCAGTGTTATTTTAATTATAAAGTAATTAAAATAGTTTTATTAATTTTGATAGTTGATGTTGATGTAAGACAATTAGTGAATTACGATAAGTGGACAATATAGACAATTGAGAATTATGGTAAAATTGTCTACAAATAAATGTACATATATAAGTTTAAAGAAGGTATATAGAGAAAGTACCGCGAATATGGCCCAGGTTCGTTAAACTGCACGAAGAATCTTCCCTCATCCGGTTTTTTTAAAGTTGGCTGCTCTACCCTTAAATTAAGTATGGCGCAGTGCTGTGGTACAACATTTACGCGAAAGCACGAAAAACTCAACTAATTACATGGTAAATGTCACTATGACGGTTCTAAATCACCTAAAATTAATAAAATCTAAATCAAAATTAATAAACTTACACTTATTGCACGATAATTCTTCGATGTAATCGATTCAGTCTTTTCAATGTAATTCGCGCGCGCACTTTACCGAGAGGAAACTAAACTTTCGCGCCATTTGTCATTTGACAGCAAATTTGTAAATATACATGGTGCGCGAAAGGGCACGAAAAATAGCGGAAATAGTGACCATATGGGAGGGAAGAAGTTTTTGTTTTCTTAATTTGGTATATCGAATTGGCAGTACTTTCTCTATATACCTTCTTTATATAAGTTAATGAAAATATTTTAAATATAAAAATAAAAGAATGAATGAATTAGCTTTCTATTCTCCTCTCCAAATCTTTCAAAAACGATTTACATTATTAATTTATTTTACATTTACAGTTCACTATGGGACCCTTCACTGCCGAAACTTTTTCGCCAGAGGTAAAGTGGAGTTCAACCGTTAAACTTCAACATACATTTCGAGCAATAATTTTTACAGTGAAAAGTCTCAAAGTGAACTTTGTGAAAAGGATTATTATTTCTTTTACATTACGCTGAAAGCATTTCGTTAAAGACACGTTCTAGGCATTTCGTAAACGACACACTAAAGTATTACGCAAACGGTACGCCTCCGGCGTAGAGTTAGCGAAGTACCAACACATAAACAACTCTTCGCCGTTTTGTTACACTACTCTTTGGTCAAGTGAAACGTTAACGACTCGTTTCTGTTACGCCGGCGGCGTAACGTTGGCGAAGAGTTCTATGAAAATTAGACTTCGCCGGCGTTACGTTTACGACTCGTCATGTTTAGAGGGATATCTTTGCTCTGTCAGAATTTTGAATTGCATTGATTGGATTGGAAATCTGGAAACATCTGGCCTGGGGTGACGGGATCTTCCAAGTCTTAAAGAATTTGACGGAGCTAGATAATTATTTAATATTTGTGGCATTTTGAAATCTTATCTGTGTATAGCTTAGAAGTTTTGACACTGAAGGAACAAGGAACTAAGATGGATTCAGTGTTGTATAAGCAATATGTAACCGAGGAATATATTGGTATATTTTCAATTTCAAATATATTTGTTATTAAAAAACGTTCTTTCAGCGGATGAACCGTGGTCAGATGATGCTCAACTGTTTCAGCCATATGAAGCTGAACAAATACTTTTGGCCGAAAATGCCAGCTCGTTAGCTGTTAAAGTTTACTTAAAGGTAAAACGGCAATTTCGCTGTGTTTAAGTTCTTAATTCTTTAAAGTTCGGCTTTACTTAGAATTTGTACGGTTATTTTAACCACACCTTTACGCAAAGGCAAAGGCTACAATTTGCCTTTTCTTCACATACCGAATTGCCTTGTTATTGTTATATCGCACTGCCTCAAAAAAGTCGCCATACGGTATATTTTCCGTGTATAGCGAGAAGTCATTAAGTGCAAACGAGCTAGTTTCGAGATAATCGCTTTTTAAAAAGTTATAAAGTTTGCTGCGCGATATTAGGTAACTAATCGGAAAACTTGGGGCATTGACCTTATCTATAATAGTAATAGAATTAATTAATCCTTCTAACTCTGAAGGCGCACCTTATAGGCAGAAGTCAGTAATAATAATAATACTGTTTTCATTCAAAATACAGAAGGATTGACATGCATAACAAACAAAAACGAGAAATTAAAACAAAAAGCAGTGCGAGCAAAAGACAAATTATAAATTGTAGATATTCCTTTTAAGTGTCAATTTGTCCACACTAGTATCAAAAACGTCTCCAATATCATTAGCAGACCTACACATGCGGTTAATAGGCTCGAACCTGCCATAATTAGTGAAAAACTGATCGATTACGTAGGGAATAGGAAAGTTCTCTAGGCAAAACTTTGGATGCAAGCACAACACTGTCTATTTTTCCCTGCAGAAGCTGATGCAAAAATACCAAATCTGCAACCCAACGACGCTTCTCAAGTGTAATAAGCTGCAGTAACCCTAAACGCTCCTCATAAGGTGGTAGAATAAGAGGGTCATTCCAAGGCAAACAACGCAGGGCCGATCGCACAAATCTTCGCTGGACGGACTCGATACTTTTAATGTGGGAACCGTAAAACGGAGACCAAGCCTGACTAGCATATAGACCCCTAACCAGGGACGTATAAAGATGGAGTCTTATTTGAGGGCTTCGAAATTCCTTGGACCATCGAAGAATAAATCCCAGCATAGAGTTTGCCCTAGCAACGACGTTATTAATATGGGAGATGAAGTTCAACTTAACATCAAGATACACTCCCAAGTCCCTGACCCCTTCCACCCGCCTTATAACAGTACCTTCAAACATGTACTGAAAAGTACGGAAGCTGGAAGACCTCGAGAAGGACATAACGTGACATTTCTCAATGTTCAACTTGAGATTGTTGTTGCGGCACCACTCATAAAAAATGTGCAACTCTGATTGCAAAATCTCACAATCAGCATCAGATTTGATAGGGAGAAAGATCTTAATATCGTCAGCATATATAAGAATTTTACACCTTTGAAGCAAATACTGTAACGTAACCGTCGGGCCAGCGAGTCCTATGCCCCTGGGATTGAGGCATCCTTCTCACTACCCAAATTAGACTTCACGCACAAGATGTTCGGAGGTCTTCCACAATTGAGTGCAGCAGCGCACTGGGCGCCAGGTTCCTTGGGGAACAACACTTAATTCCCGCAGACCATCTGAGGCGGTACTCGCCTTGGAACCGAAGTAAAAAAAAATGTAACGCGCGGTAGCACTCATTCCCCCCTTCCATTACCTCCCTCTTTTTTGCAGCTAAGCTCGTCGGTGTGTGGGCGTGGGCGGAAGGTGAGGACGACAAGGTAGCGGCAGTCCGAGTTCAGATACTATAAAAAAAACGGGAAGAAAATTGATCAACGCATTAATTCACTTCACTTCATGCGTGGACAAGTGGCAAGAACGAAACCACAACAACATCTTGCTTATTTATATTTGGTTCTAGGTCGCTCACTGTGACCTAGAACCAAATATAAATAAGCAAGATAAATACCCGACCATCAACATGTTTTTAATTTTTTCAACGCAGCTCGAAGACATGTTTCTACCATCAGTGCCATACAGCTGTGTTTACAATACAGCAAGGTCAGCTAAGCTAGAGGTGATTACCAATTGGTCATGATTTCTCGACAGCGACCCAATGCATTACCATGCATTATAAAACTTGTTGATATCCTCAAAATTAAAGAAACAATCGTTACACCTGCCCGTGCTCGAACTCAAGTCCAGCAGCACCATGGCCGACAACACTCCCACTCGACCAAATCCGCATTATGACACGGTGTCTCAGCTAATAATATAAACAATTCACGGCAGCTCCCATACTCAACATTAATTGGAGTAACTCCGACATCCAGCCGGATTGCAACTACTGACCTTGAATTTCAACCCCTAGTGACGCACACCATAATTTGACGACAACGACGTACTAAGAGACCGGCAAGTGTTCAATAACTTATTTATTCATGTTCAACGTTCAAACAAAAAACTTCAATAATTCAACCACTTTATATGTATTTGTAATTACTTGAATAAAATTATCAATAACTAACAAATTAGTCTTAACGATGCCTATTATGTGACTTCAACAAAAAATATGCTACTGGAATAAAATAATCTGCTCAAAAAATGTTCATAAATGCAATTCAACAACTACAGGCTTGAATTCCATGACGCCTTAACCTTATTAAAATCAAATTCTAATTTATTTATATGTAAGCTAATTTTTCACTCTCAATGCTTCTGGAAGTTTTAAATATAAAAATTTCTTTCTTTTCAGTACATGAATAATTATCCAGACTCAACAACCTTGTCAATCAATTCAATTAAAAAAAAACCTGGTCTGGCAACCAAATTGTAATATTAATATAATAATAATTCAATTTTTATAGAAAATTATAGACTGATAATCCATATATATATGTGACCTTATGCATCTTTAAACTAAATTGCACAAATTAGGTATTCTGTTTTCCTTATGGAATACCGTCATTCTTATTACCTACGTACATATTATTGAAACAATAAATGTAAAATTACTCACCCGGATCTCCAATTGCAATTGGTTTCCGCGGCTGTGGCTGAAAATTTAACAATATAAGAAAAATATGAGGATTTAATTAATTAATTCGAAGTTTTGTGATGTTTTGATGCAGTCTTTCAGAGTATGAACAAAATTTGTCCTGTCCGTGTTGAAAATCTTTTTAAAATTTAGTTTGTTGTTGGGGTTTCCTTCAATTTTATGCCGTTTAATACACTTTTCACCGAAGCAATTATTGATTTTTTTATTCCAGTGAGCATCTGGATTTGCCATACCACGTTAGAATTATTCAACTAAAACATATATATAATTGATTATATCGCACTGTTTATAGAATAAATCAAACCTACCGTTGGAAATTTGAGGTGATTTTTGAGCAATAAGGTTATAGAAGTGGTTAACGTTTATTTCTTACTTTTTTCTTGCCAGAGCCAACTGCTGGCTGAGCCGAATTGTTTGGCAGCCCACACTAGCTTGCTTCCTGTGTGGTTTTATTTTTAGTTTTTTTTTTCTTCTTAAATTTGTCTTAAAGGAATTTTATTAAGTTCAAAATCGTTTAAGTGGTTCACTTGGTCTTACCTAATCCTAGCGAATATTCACAAGGAAACCCACGAGGTTCGGAATTCCTAATCCCTCAATACTCCTCCACTCGCCAATCGAAGTTTATTAATAATAAGCGCAGCGCAATTGGCTTAATTGCGTTAACATGCGCGGTCCCAGCACTTATTTTTATTTATTCTTTTATTTGGGAACCTTTTGTTTTAAAAAATCACTACACCACGTTTTAACAATTCTTTGGTTTATTCACCACTTCTTGCACAATATAACCTCTTAGCTAAATCACGTTCACTGCCTGACTGGTTTCCCTTTTTCTAGTCTAAGTCTATCTCAGCTAGTAGGTACATTCTAAGTTAATCGGGAACTACTAATTTGAATTAGCAATAAAGTTTGTTCGCTCCCCTCCGCTAGAGGTCCGTAATTAACTTGGTATAAATTTTCAATTTTCTTTTTCTTTTCTTAATTTATTACAAATTCCCCATGTTCGGAATAAGTAGCAGCGATATAATATTTATAATTTCATTTAAAACTTCAATTTCAAGGGCACTCAAAATACAATTAAATTCTCACGGCGAATTTATGATTAGATCAGTTTGATGTGGATTGTGTCCTAGATAAATATAACTTAGCAGTGAGTAAAACGTTCAATTTGTGATGAATATTCAATATTTATTTTTGAAGGCTAGTAGATGGCAGCATTATCGATTTGCTTAATTCAGAGGGATTTTACGAATTTTCTTTTGCATGGTTAGAAAAAAGGTGCAAATTTATTTCCAATTCGAAGGTGGGCTATAGTTTGCCGAAGTAGTGGTTTGATTGAACTGATTCTCTGCGTACGAATATTATGAATTGTTAAAGGACAGGCTCGGATTTCACTCCCTTGGTGGTAAACTCCGAGTCTGAGGTATTAATTGTAGCAAGGGCCCAGCAGACGGATCTGCCTGCTTCCAGAATGCTTGACTTGCCCTACTTTAATGGTTGATACTTTATTATCTGCCTTCAGCTGCTTGTTTAAACGGTGAATTTACCTAAGTAAGCCTTGTTCTTCCTGCGGATATGTGTTGGCGCTGCTAATTCCTGTTAATTGGTAGGAGTGTTAGAAAAAGGTTTATGGTAGTAAAAGTCGCTCTACTTAATACCTGAGGTAGGTACTAAATCCTTTGAGTATAGGAAAGGATAAAATTAAGGGATTATAAGGGAGTTGAGTTTGGGAATAAATTTTATACATTATCATACTGAGGCATATCAGCCGCTAGATGGGGATGAATCTAAGCGACGCATTGGTACCCTGTTGTTACCAGTTAAGCTGGTTGGATGCATTATTAGGGCTACCGACGATTGACGGGAACACGCGGGGCTGGCCCACACCCTGAGAATAGTCTAGCCGGGCTTTAGATCCTTAGTATGGTAAATACCTATCCTTTTCCCGTTTAGGTCCTCTATCTCATAGCATGAAGAACCAATTGCTCGTACGATACGACATCTCATAAATTTCTTTTCTAGTTTGGCATTGTAGTTCTTAGCCATATCGCTCTACGTGAAGGATCTCCGGTAGACCTCCTGACCTGGCAAGTAATTCCTGACCTTGCACCTGATTATCCTGATTATCAGTGACAACAATATCATTTGAGTCTATTGCTTTTAGTTTTCGAAGAAGCTCATATGTGGATCCGTGGGTGATCATGTGATGACCAAAGGTAAGATAGTACGGAGTATAACCTGTAGATCCGTGAACGGAATTCCTTAGGGCACCAGTTATTGCGGATATATTTTCATCCCAGGTTCGGTGATCGGTACCTATATATGCCCTAATTGCAGCTAGAATACTGCTATTCACCCGTTCTGATGCGTTAGCTTGAGGAGTGTAGAGTGCAGTTCGGTGATGCTTAACCCCGTAATTGTCTAAGAAGGCTCGAAACTCTCCCGACGTGAACTGAGTGCCATTATCTGATGTCAGTGCTTCTGGAACTCCGAATAGATGAAAAATCTCCTTTTCCAAGAAAGAAATAACAGTCTTCGAGGTAGCCTTTTTCAAAGGTTTAAGCATAACAAATTTACTGAACTGATCTAAGGCTATCACTAAGGTAGTGTTTCCCAATTTCGACCGAGGATATGGGCCTAGTAGGTCAATGTTTATAAATTGCCAGGCGCGATCTGGGATGTGAGGTTCACCCATGGGAGTACGTAAGCATTCATTGGTTGCTTTGCATTCCTTGCAGGTCTGACACCCGTTGATATAGTTTTTGAGCTGCCTAGCCATGTGAGGCCAATAAAAATACCGCTGTAATTTTTCCTTAGTCTTAGAGATTCCCGAGTGAGCTGATAAAGGCGGGTCATGTGCTTCCTTTATTAGGTCCACGGTTAAACCCTCCGGTGCCCATATTTTACAAGCGGGTGGATCTTCCGTTGATTCCTGTGCGAAATTAACAACCCGTTTGAATATTACTCCATCCAAAACCCGTAAATCTGGAAATCGATCTTGATTCTCTTTGATCACGTTAACTCTACTGACATACTCCTCGTCTAGGAACGCGGGATGGTTCAGGTCTAAAGGCGCAGTAGTCTTAAGGACATCTATTGTTTCCACCATTGCTCTTGATAAGGCATCTGCCACGACATTTTCTGTACCTTTCCGGTGGATAATATCGAAGTCGAACCCCTGTAATTTTAGGCTCCATCTTGCTAGCCTGCCAGATAGATCCTTTTGATCCATCAGTCATTTAAGACTAGCGTGATCGGTAATAATTGAAAAGTGCGAACTTTCGATATAAGGGCGGAATTTCTTTACACTTAGTATGGCCGCTAAGCACTCAAGTTCGGTGACGCTATAGTTTTTCTGCGCGGAATTTAACTTCTGTGACATGAAGGCGACCGGATGTTCGTTGCCGTCGGAATCCTTTTGACTCAAAACACTGCCAACTCCAGTCGATGAAGCATCGCACTGAATAATGAATGGTTTACTAAAATCTGGATTGGCCAGGATGGGTGCTTCGGTTAGGCAAGCCTTAATTTTCTCGAAGGCTTCTTCAGCTTGCTCAGTCCATAGACACTGGCAGTTCTTCTTCAATAAATCAGTTATGGGTGCAACCAAGCTGGCATAATTTGGGAGGAATCGACGATACCACCCTGTGAGACCAAGAAAACGTCGAATCTGTCGTACAGACCTTGGGCGAGGAAAATTTTGTACCGCCGCTACCTTCTCTGGATCAGTTTGTATCCCGTGCTCGCTGATTATATGTCCTAGGTATTTAATTCGCTTTTGGCAAAACCGACTTTTCTCTACATTTATTGTTAGACCTGCTTTACGGAGACATTGTGCTACCTTACTAAGTATTTGTAAATGTGTTTCGAAATTGTCTGAGAGTATCAGGAGTTCATCTAGATAAACGAATACATCTTCATGCAGCTCGTACGGTATCACCTTATCCATTAACTTACACATTGTTTTTGGCGAGTTAGTGAGACCAAACGGCATTACAACAAACTGATATAGACCCCTGCCCGGCACTACGAAGGCTGTCTTATCACGTGAAGTAGGTTCCAGTTCAACTTGCCAAAACGCATCCTTTAAATCCAGGCTTGTAATGTATTTAGTGCCTCTAACTCTTCCAAGTATCCCATTCATTTGTGGGAAAGGGTAAGCGTCCTTTTTCGTCACGTCGTTTACCTTGCGAGAATCGAGACAGACTCTTATTTTCCCATTGGGCTTCTTCACCATGACTAAGGGTGAGGACCATTCACTTTCGCTCTCTTCGATGACTCCGAGTTGCAGCATACGATCGATCTCGGCATCCAGAATCTTTTGCATTGGTGGTGACAGCGGGTAGTGACGTTGACGGATGGGTTTGCTATCTCCAACCTCAATTGTGTGCTTTAATACTGCTGTTCGCCCAAGTCCTTCCTTCGCATAAGATGGAAATTCAGCGATTACTTCATCAAGTTTCTGCCTTTCCTCCAAGGAAAGATTAAGGTGTTCTTCCGCTGATACATTTTCGAGTTTAACTTCAGAAATAATAGCTGGAAAGATGCCAAATGCCGACCAGAAATCTATACCTAAGATCAGCTGGCGAGCGATATTTGGAATTATGAAAAATTTTATTGGTTTCGTTTGCTGGCTAAATTCAACCGAGAGATATACAAAACCTAATACTCGATGATTTGTGCCATCTGCAGTTTTCACTGAAGCCGAAATTGTGGACCACGGGATCTGTAACTTCTCCAGCAGTTGCAACGCATTGTGACCAAGACAGCTAATACTCGCACGACTATCCAGTAACCCATAAATTGGCTGACCTTCTAGTTTTACAGAGACTATCGGTCTGCCATCTTCTTCTGTCTTTATTATTGAAGCTGCTAGTTGTGTTCTCGTGAGTTTTCGGTTCTTACTGTAGGCACGGATTCTAGATATTTTACGTCCTGAGGAATTTAGTTCCGACTGTTGAGATTTCTCGGACTGTCGCACATTGTTTGTGTGGTAGCATCCATCTGTCGACTTGAGGTTTGGATTCTGTGAGGGGTGGAGTTTGACATCCGCGGGATCAGGTTTCCCCTCGAGACTAAACCCGCTCGTCGGTTTCCCTTTACACACGTAATACAGTTCCACTTGACTACGTCCTTCGCTCCGCAAGAATAGCAAAAGGTCCGCTGTCTCTCTCTAGGGCAGTCTACATAAGAGTGACCTATGTCATCACAATTCCAACATATCAGATACGTGTGTCTGTCATTTGGTTTAGGTGTCTCAGCCCGAAACATTGCTGCTATCTCCTCTTCCTCTGATATTCCGTATGGAAATTGATGTGGGCGTTCCATTTCACAATCTAGTTCGTGAATGTAATGCCGTTTTGAACGTACCTGATCATCAGCCGTTTCCCCAATATCTATCCACAATCTTTCCAATTGTCGGCACATACGATCCATCTCATCGATGTTATCGAAATCTCGTAGAATAAGGGTTTTTCTCAAGGCAGGATGCATGTTCTGTCTCATCACGCTTAATAATTCATTCTGGCTCATAGGCTGTCGGAGTCTCAGTGCTAAGCCCTCAATTTCCAACCTAAAATCACTAAAGCTTTCTCTTGCCCTTTGCTTCCTCGATTCAATTGCCTTCCGGATGTCCGCGTCGCTATTCGGATCCTCAAATTCGCGTCTTAATGAGTAGTAAAGCTGACTCCAAGTGGCTCGCGGAAATTTCCGACAAAATTGCCAGTACCAAGTCGCTGCTCTTCCCGTAAGAAGTTGGTGTGTGGCGTACACTAAGCAATTTCGTGGAACCCCATCTGCTCTAGCAAGCGTCTCGACTCGGAACAGGAAATCATCTATATTAAGTCCTTTTAGTGACCCATCAAACTTTATCTGCCAGTTCGCAACCACGTTGCCGCCTCCACGTCTTCCCAACGGATTTGTTGAAGGTCCCGACAATGGTCGAGTCAGACCGCGTTCTTCGAATGCTCCCATTGCTTCAGTGTCATCATCCCCTAGCCGTGAATACTCATTAGGTTCTCTTCCGTATCGGATGGACTCCAGAGGGACATTTTCAGGGGGAATAGACCGATTAATAACCCGAGGATCTTCTCTGACCACTGCACAGTGTAAATCTCCACGACCACTTCCTCGTGACGGAGCGTACCAATCCTCTTGTATATTTCCCCGTTGGTCCTGACAACTTTGGACCGGTAGGTTACTATACCCAGAATGTCGATCGGACTGTGGCTGTCTCCCTACACTTGGGACTGAAGAAGCTGGCAATGATTTTCTTGTAAGATGTGACATAGCTGCGGTCGCTAAATTGGAAACGTTGGCAGCTGACGTTCCCTGGTAAGAACCTTTAGGCGAAGGCTGTAGACTACTTTCTCGTGTTTTATTTCGATTGGAAGAATCCATCACTGTCTGTAAAGCGCTTCTGATTTGTCTGGCTGGGCTATTTATTGTTGTCGGCGCGTATAATTCTTGCTGATGTCTCTGGCCGAAATGGTAACCAGGGTCTATCGTTGCAGTTTGAATTGAGAAATCCTTATGACTTGGACCTAGGTATTGGTCTGCCAATTCTGCAGAAAAATCTGTAACTGTTTTTGGTACTTGCACCAAATTTTTATTTGCGATTATACAACGTTCTGAAGCGGTTGATCCTTGTTGCCTCTTAGCCAAGGACGAGTGGTTGTACTGCTTAGGAATCGCACCGCTTGCCGTATCAGGAAAATGAGGTAATCGGCTCGGCGAACGCCACTCAGGAAGATTTGGTGGACTGGTTAATAAGGAACTAGGTGCCGTTGTATATACTACGGGATGGTCTAAAGAAGGATTCATTAAGCTGGTCGAAAGCGAGGTATGGGTAGTAGTGTAAACTGCAAGACTTGGTGTGGCGTTGACAGCTTGAGGTTGTCCCTGATCTTGAAGTAACCCAATCGCTTGATCTGTCACTAAGCCTTTGTCAAAACTGGCTAATGAATTATCATCATTAGAACTTCGACTAGAATGATGTAAATCCTCTTGTGCACCCGGAAATACTAGACTGTTAATGGCTCCATGAAATGACGATAATTCCTGTCTTACCTTGTCCAATTCCGTTGAAACGATAGTTTTAAGTTTAGCGATAGTTTCGGATGTTGTCGGCTCGGCCAATTTCAGCAAGTCAAGTCTACGGGTGATGTGCAATAATCGTGATTTAGCTTGCTGCCAATCCTCTTCGGTCTTTGAACGTTGAGATGCGTTCAAAAATTTCTGAAGACTGGACACCTTACTTTGGCATAGGATCATCTCAGCGCCTACGTCATTAATCAGTGGGGGCTGGTTAGGGACTCGCGACAGACCTCCATCTTCCCTATCTAAATGATCTTGCAAGGAATCTACAGGCCTTGACTTCAAGGTGGGCCTCAACTTCCTCAAACGAAGCTCATACTCTAGCTCATCTGCTGCTAAGTGTGCAGCCTTCATGTCTAACGCAAATTTCTCCCTTTTACAATTGAAGCTCTAATCCCGAATCCGTAGTGTTACGAACTATTTAACCACTAATTATCAATCAAGTCAGTTATGTTAATATTTCAAAAATGTTAATTAATTAATTTTAAATTTCTCAGATTTGTAAGAATTTATCTTCTCAATTGGATTCAATAATAATCCTTTATATTTCATCGGCATTGAGACATTTCAGATTACGTTCTCATAACCAGATTACAAGAACCTAAAATTCCAACCATTCAATTGGGAAAATTCGTAGTGATATTATACGTTCCTTGGTTAATTCAAAAAAAAAAAATCCTAAATACCTCTGTATAATTCAACAAGTGCGATATAACCAAAAAAAAATTCTTCGATTCAACAGACTTAATCTCAATGTATGTATATCGGTTCAATAATTTAATAATTTCACTTGCCTCAGTCTTCTCATGTACGTTGCTGTCTGTGTGCTTAAATGGGAATGCAATTCAGCTTTATTTTTAATTTGTTTACACCTTGCTGAATTGTTTTGGCACTTCAACCCACGGAACACAATCGATTCTCCTATTGATAACCAGTACCTCGTAAATGGTTATAGCCCGAGACCACTCAAGCCTACTACTAACATTTACGGTATCCAGGAAGACAAAGTTCTAGAATTACCTAATGGTTCTAATTCCTTTTATCTCATACTATGGAAATCCCCTATGACCACATAAGACAATTCTAACATAGTAATGAGCAATAAACTTGGAGACAAGCATATTTAATATGTCGTTCTAATCCAAGCCTTTGTACCGCCATCAACGAATTTATCGATTAGTGAACCCGGATTAACTGTTTTACTTGCTATTTAAAAAAAATTTATATGATTGCAGGTTCCTCAATTTACGTTATGATTTCTGATTTCGTGATAAATATTTCGTACTGAATTCCAGCCTACGCTGTTAATAGTACGTGTTAATTTCTACACACAATGGAAATCCGTCATCAAGTTATCTTCTTTCACGGATACTAACCGATCTAACTATAAATTTAAACTCAGATTGATGCAGTAACCAAATCAAAAATTTTTCGGTATCTTGAGTTTGTTAGCCATTCACCAAGTTTGGGCGCCATATTTGTAACGTGACCGTCGGGCCAGCGAGTCCTATGCCCCTGGGATTGAGGCATCCTTCTCACTACCCAAATTAGACTTCACGCACAAGATGTTCGGAGGTCTTCCACAATTGAGTGCAGCAGCGCACTGGGCGCCAGGTTCCTTGGGGAACAACACTTAATTCCCGCAGACCATCTGAGGCGGTACTCGCCTTGGAACCGAAGTAAAAAAAAATGTAACGCGCGGTAGCACTCATTTCCCCCTTCCATTACCTCCCTCTTTTTTGCAGCTAAGCTCGTCGGTGTGTGGGCGTGCGCGGAAGGTGAGGACGACAAGGTAGCGGCAGTCCGAGTTTAGATACTATAAAAAAAACGGGAAGAAAATTGATCAACGCATTAATTCACTTCACTTCATGCGTGGACAAGTGGCAAGAACGAAACCACAACAACATCTTGCTTATTTATATTTGGTTCTAGGTCGCTCACTGTGACCTAGAACCAAATATAAATAAGCAAGATAAATACCCGACCATCAACATGTTTTTAATTTTTTCAACGCAGCTCGAAGACATGTTTCTACCATCAGTGCCATACAGCTGTGTTTACAATACAGCAAGGTCAGCTAAGCTAGAGGTGATTACCAATTGGTCATGATTTCTCGACAGCGACCCAATGCATTACCATGCATTATAAAAATTTTTGATATCCTCAAAATTAAAGAAACAATCGTTACACCTGCCCGTGCTCGAACTCAAGTCCAGCAGCACCATGGCCGACAAGACTCCCACCCGACCAAATCCGCATTATGACACGGTGTCTCAGCTAATAATATAAACAATTCACGGCAGCTCCCATACTCAACATTAATTGGAGTAACTCCGACATCCAGCCGGATTGCAACTACTGACCTTGAATTTCAAAGCCATAGTGACGCACACCATAATTTGACGACAACGACGTACTAAGAGTCCGGCAAGTGTTCAATAACTTATTTATTCATGTTCAACGTTCAAACAAGAAACTTTAATAATTCAACCACTTTATATGTATTTGTAATTACTTGAATAAAATTATCAATAACTAACAAATTAGTCTTAACGATGCCTATTATGTGACTTCAACAAAAAATATGCTACTGGAATAAAATAATCTGCTCAAAAAATGTTCATAAATACAATTCAACAACTACAGGCTTGAATTCCATGACGCCTTAACCTTATTAAAATCAAATTCTAATTTATTTATATGTAAGCTAATTTTTCACTCTCAATGCTTCTGGAAGTTTTAAATATAAAAATTTCTTTCTTTTCAGTACATGAATAATTATCCAGACTCAACAACCTTGTCAATCAATTCAATTAAAAAAAAACGTGGTCTGCAACCAAATTGTAATATTAATATAATAATAATTCAATTTTTATAGAAAATTATAGACTGATAATCCATATATATATGTGACCTTATGCATCTTTAAACTAAATTGCACAAATTAGGTATTCTGTTTTCCTTATGGAATACCGTCATTCTTATTACCTACGTACATATTATTGAAACAATAAATGTAAAATTACTCACCCGGATCTCCAATTGCAATTGGTTTCCGCGGCTGTGGCTGAAAATTTAACAATATAAGAAAAATATGAGGATTTAATTAATTAATTCGAAGTTTTGTGATGTTTTGATGCAGTCTTTCAGAGTATGAACAAAATTTGTCCTGTCCGTGTTGAAAATCTTTTTAAAATTTAGTTTGTTGTTGGGGTTTCCTTCAATTTTATGCCGTTTAATACACTTTTCACCGAAGCAATTATTGATTTTTTTATTCCAGTGAGCATCTGGATTTGCCATACCACGTTAGAATTATTCAACTAAAACATATATATAATTGATTATATCGCACTGTTTATAGAATAAATCAAACCTACCGTTGGAAATTTGAGGTGATTTTTGAGTAATAAGGTTATAGAAGTGGTTAACGTTTATTTCTTACTTTTTTCTTGCCAGAGCCAACTGCTGGCTGAGCCGAATTGTTTGGCAGCCCACACCAGCTTGCTTCCTGTGTGGTTTTATTTTTAGTTTTTTTTTTCTTCTTAAATTTGTCTTAAAGGAATTTTATTAAGTTCAAAATCGTTTAAGTGGTTCACTTGGTCTTACCTAATCCTAGCGAATATTCACAAGGAAACCCACGAGGTTCGGAATTCCTAATCCCTCAATACTCCTCCAATCGCCAATCGAAGTTTATTAATAATAAGCGCAGCGCAATTGGCTTAATTGCGTTAACATGCGCGGTCCCAGCACTGATTTTTATTTATTCTTTTATTTGGGAACCTTTTGTTTTAAAAAATCACTACACCACGTTTTAACAATTCTTTGGTTTATTCACCACTTCTTGCACAATATAACCTCTTAGCTAAATCACGTTCACTGCCTGACTGGTTTCCCTTTTTCTAGTCTAAGTCTATCTCAGCTAGTAGGTACATTCTAAGTTAATCGGGAACTACTAATTTGAATTAGCAATAAAGTTTGTTCGCTCCCCTCCGCTAGAGGTCCGTAATTAACTTGGTATAAATTTTCAATTTTCTTTTTCTTTTCTTAATTTATTACAAATTCCCCATGTTCGGAATAAGTAGCAGCGATATAATATTTATAATTTCATTTAAAACTTCAATTTCAAGGGCACTCAAAATACAATTAAATTCTCACGGCGAATTTATGATTAGATCAGTTTGATGTGGATTGTGTCCTAGATAAATATAACTTAGCAGTGAGTAAAACATTTGAACGGCATGGCAATAATAACATTAATTCCACACGTTCAATTTGTGATGAATATTCAATATTTATTTTTGAAGGCTAGTAGATGGCAGCATTATCGATTTGCTTAATTCAGAGGGATTTTACGAATTTTCTTTCGCATGGTTAGAAAAAAGGTGCAAATTTATTTCCAATTCGAAGGTGGGCTATAGTTTGCCGAAGTAGTGGTTTGATTGAACTGATTCTCTGCGTACGAATATTATGAATTGTTACAATACGAAATATCATCTATAGATATGATGAATAACAATGGACCCAGATGACTACCTTGGGGAACGCCAGAATGAGCCACAAAATCATCAGAGAGTGCACCACGAAAGTGCACCCTATAAGTCCTATTAGATAAATACGACTTAATCCAAACAATAAGCGAGAGCGGGAAACCCAACTTAGCCAATTTAAAAGCAATGACAGAGTGAGACAGCTTATCAAGGGCCTTACTAAAATCAGTGTAAATACAGTCAGTTTGGCAACCATCCGTGAAACCACCCACAGTGCAGGAAACAAACTCAACCAAGTTGGAAACCGTGGACCTCCCCTGGAGAAAACCATGCTGCCGGGTGGAGATTAAGCCCTTACACACGTCGGATAATTGGGGTTGAATTAACCGTTCAAAGAGCTTAGGAATACAGGACAATTTAGCAATTGGCCTGTAGTTGGAAATGTTTCTTCTATTGCCACTCTTGAAAATAGGAATTAAAAAGGATATCTTCCAAAGTGCTGGGAAATGGCCCCGCGAGAGAGACTTCCTGAATAAAAAGAGCAAAGGCCACAATAACACCGAAGAACATTTCTTTATGACTGCAGCAGGAACCCCATCAGGACCACTAGAAAAGTCAGTAGGAGGTGCAGTAATATGCTTCAACAAGATCTCCTCCGTGATAGATGGAACTGACACTATAGGTGAAATTCGGTTATTTATGTGCAAAAAGTTTCCACTATCCGAGATAAAATCAGATGATTCAAATGCACTCTTAAAAGATTCAGCAAATAAGTTACAAATAATACTAGAATTATTGCTGGAAATCCCCCCGAACTCCATTGTCGATGGATAGTTATCGACCTTTTTCTTCAGGTTGACATATTCGAAAAATGCCCGGGGGTCAGAGAATAATCTGTTCTTTAAACTTTGAAGGTATTGATCATAGAGAGAGCGAGAGCGGCATATAAAATGTTCATAGCAAACACTAAATTCCTGACGGGAGTCAACACTGTCAACACGAAGATACCTCTTCCAAAGTCTGTTCTTCCTATTCCTAAGAGTTTTCAATTCACTGTCAAACCAGGGTGAAGCGGAGTCATTACCTCTAACCCGAACCAATGGGACAAACCTCCCAAAAGCCTCATACAATACGTCGTAGAAACTTGATACGTTACTGTCGATATCGTCACCAGACAAGCAAGTTTGGAAGTCCAACTCATCAAGATAATCATTCAAAGCCTCAAAATCGGGCGCTCTAAAGTTAAAATGATATTGGCTATCGAGGTTATCGACAGCCACGTCTGACAGACAATGAAAAGCAACAAGCAGTGCGGGATGAAACCCGTCAAGATTTGTCAAGGCAAATAGGCTGGGTTCAACAAATGTGAGCGTGAAGTTTGTAGAGAACACCAAATCAAGCTGTCTTCCCATACTGTTACTCACATTGCTCATTTGGCAAAGCCCCAAGCTAGCCAAGGTGTCGAGGAATAACGATTGTCCTTCTGTCAAGTCATGGTGAAGATAGCTATCGTCATCATCATCCGCTACCCATCGCACATCCCACACATCCCCCACAAGAATAATTTCATCCTTAGAACCCAATCGGTCATAGATGAAGTTAACAGGCTTAATGAGAATATCATACCTACTCAGACCATTACTATCAACGACATTAAACGCATCAGGAGGTATATAACAACAAATAAAGAAGAGGCTTCCCGAATCAAATGAAATTTTCACTGAAACTTGTTCCAGCTCCAGTTGGTCAGAAAATGAGGGAGTTTCTAGATGATTAGTATTAAGAAAATTCCTGCAAGCTATGAGAACAACCCCCCCCCCCCCTACCACGCGCGGACGAGGCAGCATGCCTATCCCTACGGAAAACCTGATAAGAGCCATTAAACACTTCCGCGTCCGAAATACCCTGGTGCAACCACGTCTCAGATAAGGCTATCACATCAAAATCGCAGTTAGTAGACGAAAAATAAAAATTATTTGTTTTGGTCCTCAGTCCTCTCACATTCTGGTAGTAAAGAGAGAGCTTGGCCCCCCTTTTTTTGAACTAGGAGACTGAGCCGCTGCTGACCTAGTGCGTAGAGCTTTGACTGCCCACTTATTTTCTTACAGGACACATCCGACATGTCAACACTCCTAAGCCGAAGGAAACGCAATATCATGTCACAAGAGGTTCCAGGCGTTAGACGAGAGACAAAAACAGACCCTGAACGAGGAACGGAGGAGAGTACTACATCGTCAACACCAGACAGGCCAATGTTCGAGGGCATGACGGATGGAATCACATCATTACTACCACCCAAAACCCTCACACTACCTCCATTAATGTCAGTAGACGTGCGAGCAGTGACAACCGGACGAGGAAGACCTGAATCTGCCACGGAGCACCCCACACGACGCCGACGCCTTACCCTAGGTTTAGATTTCGAGTTCCTCACCCTCTCGGGCGAGGTATCGGTAACCGCATCACTGACTTTACCCTCCGTCTCAGTTGCAGGCTGAACATCGGCACAGGGCGCAACAGAGGGTGACGGGCTAGGAACAGCATCAAAGCGCGAAGACAGGGTTTTTAAATCAGAAGCCACAGAGCCCAGCAGCTCAGAGTTGGCAGAGAAAGCTGCAGGCCAGACACGAAGGTCGCCCTTCATCTGCTTGACGCCACGACGGATATCCTCAACCATGGGGATGACAGGAGGAAGCAGATTATTGTCGAATCCTGAGGACGTAGACTGAATATCCTCGAGCGAGCCAGAAAGCGCAAGAATGCGGGAGGACATCTCGTGCGACCTCTCCAAGAGGACGCGAGAGTTGGACTCGACCCTGTCAACGACATTCAACAGCCTGTCCATCTTGGCGGTAACGGACCCAGTATCGTCCGACAGAAGTTGTAAATCGGCAAAACTAGCCGAGAAAGAGGCGACCTTGTAGCCGACAAGAGCAAGAACGCCGGAAAGCGCCTCCACCAAGCTCCTAACAAGCCTCAATACGTGGCAAGGCTTAATGTCTGAGCACTGCAAACACGTCGAGGTGTTAGAGGATCCCGAACCCCGCCTCAAACAATTGGCATGAAACAGAAGACCACAGACGCCATCACAGGTAATCCCATCTCGGGAAATCACCTTTTCGCAAACGCCACAGGAGGCCATAACAAATGAGTGGGCGAAGTCAAGGGGAAACAAAAATAAATATATAAATAAATAAATAAGAAAAGAAAAAAAAAACCAAGTCAAGGGGAAACAAAAAATAAATATATAAATAAATAAGAAAAAAAAAACAAAACGGAGTAAGAGAGAGAGGAGATAAAGAATAAAAAATAAAATAAAGATGAACAGGATCAAGATAATAAAAACAACGGGACAGAACGAAAAATCCTTGAAATAAAATAAGCGAACACCAAACCAAAATGCACAGAACCACACAAAGAACTTCAAAAATTTAGAAAAAAAACCAAGTAGTGCAAACAAATTCACAAACAGATAAAAATAAATAGTAAAACAAAGTTGAAAATCACAGAGACAGTATCAAAACGTAAAAAATTAAATAAATAAACAAATTATCAAGCATAAAAAGAGACAAAATGAAACAAGCAAGAGCAATAAAGCAACCAAACGAAGACGGCAAACAATAACAATTATAACCGCGAACAAAATAATAATAAACAAATAAAGAAAATTGGAAAGAAGCCCAACTGATCCTCAGCAACAAAATAAATATATCAGATAAATAGACGTAAAACATAGACAAAAACCGTATCCGTAAGAGCGCTTGAAACAAAATCGAAATCGAGCAATGACTCCAGGCGAATGATCACTCTGAAAACGGAAAAACGGTGAAACAGAACAATGCGAAGCGATAACTCTAGAGTGAAATCAGATCAACCAACTTGTTGCGTGCTGGGACCGACACTGCTGCTGGATGATTGCCCAAGGCAGGCTATGACTCTGGATGACATCAACCGAAAGTCAGCTGATGTCAGCCTGGATCACGGCCTCCGCTGGACACTCATCTGTCAGCAGATGCTTGGGCAGAGATGGAGGATGGCATGTTGGCATCGCTAGCTTTGCGAAGAGAGGGGGGTTTCAAAAGGGGATGCCATCTCCGCCCGCGGTCGCGCAGCAAAAGAAGTAAATCATGCCGAGGATGGGAAAGGGTGCGACGAACCGACAATCAAGAATATTAAAGAAAAAGGGAAGAAAAGAAAAGAAAGAAGAAAAAAAAACAGGCGAAAATTCAACCAAAAAGGACGGACGAAGAGTTTAAAAATTGAAGAAAAAAATGGAAAAAAAGAAAAAGGAAGTGAAGGAATAAAAAAAGGACCAAACCATGAGGATAAAGGATGCAGGCAGGCGTTCCTCGACTTACCGGCTGTCGTTGGGGGAGTCTGGCGTCATGACTCCCCTTGGCATGGCCCTTGCCCCAACCACCCTTGTATCTAGGGGCCGATTTCAATAATGATAAATCTACTCTCAAATGAATTCAAAATAGTAATAAAAACCTATATAAAAACAATTTCAAGGGCTAAAGTAACCTTAGAACCTTCATTTATTACTTTGAACGACAAATAAAATGTTTTGCAAATAAATCCCTAAGGCTTAAGAGTTGATCTATAGGTAATTATTTTAACTGAGTATCAAATTTGGTCTTTTCCCTAATATTATTATAAATTATATATATATAACCTTTTCATTTAGAATAAATTTTGAAATGGGAATTATGCCAAGTCTATACTATACATTTTTGGTTATGTACCATTTCTCGGCGATCGCAGCAAACCCGTAACTCGGGTCCCTTTATCGATGTTGTATTAATATCATTGGGGGAGTCTGGTGTCATGACTCCCCTTGCATGGCCCATGCCCCAACCACCCTATGCACCTAGGGGGCCGATGTCGACTAGATGCCCTTTTAAAGACTGAAAAGAGAGAGGGTCACTCACCTCATCGTGAGGACCCCGCCCACCGACAGCGATGATCGTGTTATCGGTGACTTGTGAAATCCATGCTCACAGGCAACCAACAGATGGCTGCAGGTGGGCATGGATTGGATTGAGGGTTGTGAGTACCACTAGTTGTTTGTCACAACCTAGTAATAGCTCACAACCAAGGGATAAGGGAAAGGTTATGGGAACTACCGGGGTGAGCGTAAGTAGCCGTGTAGGCTTGGTCAGCGACCGAAGAGGTGAGGGGCCCGCCTAGCGAGCCGTGCTAAGCTCGTCGGATCGATGTGAGTTCTTGCCTCACACTCCTCGGTACACTCACCCGAACTTTATTGCGGGCTCTCTTAATTGTCCTAATACGGACCGAAGACTCTAGAAAAGGAATGCACAATCTTTTTAGGGGAATAAAAGCAAAAGGAATACAAAAGAAAAACCGATGTCATGTTCCTAACGAGAAGCAACCTCAGCCTCTCGATGACACGAGGCTTATAGGGCTTGCCCTCTCCATCCAATGACTATGTCCAGCTCTGATTGTGACATAATCCCTAATAAACACCTGACAGTGTTACGAACTACATGATAAAAGGAAAGAGAGAGAGATCGAGAGGGACTAGGATGACGTCTACCACCAGCTCATTCTAATCACTGAAAGACACGAAAGATGAAATTCCTCGGATGAGAAGGCAAAAGAAAAAAAGGGATTTCAAAAAATATATGATATTAATACTTATAAGTTCATGATGTAACCCAAAGCCGCAAATAGAAGAATTAAAAAAAAACAAAATATAAAACTATGGAGATCGACCCTCCTCCATCACGGGCTTATACAAAAAAAAATTTTGACTGCTCCCCCTTTTTCTCAGCCAATCTTCCCTACGTTAAGCAATTTTAAGAGAAGAAAGTGAGAAAAAGAATCAAATCAATATGTACCTGGAGACGACAAAATAATACTCAATCAAAAAAAAAAAAAATATGTGTAACACAGCCTTTATGCAAATTGGCTAGAATATTTTTAAGCGCAGTGGCTACATCTGTACCATCCGAGCGGTTTTTCTTTCTTACAGGGAGAATCATGGCCGATTATCGAAGTCATCTAAGTTGTTAATATTTTTCGCAAATTGTATTTTTGGGAAACATAAATGAGGCGATTTGGACACTAACGTTGTTGAAAAAAAAAAAAAAATTCAATTTGGAACAATTCGGCCACGCACCTGGATTTTACGTAGTGATAACAAATGAATACATCTGCAAGTGAAAATTCTAATCTAATAATAAAAATACACATTTAATACGATATTTGTTAAATGTATAAATTGATGCGTTGTATACTATAAATAAAATAGTGTTTCTTATGTTTCTAAATAATCAAAATAAGTTTATCATTTGGTAACAATAATAATCAATATCGATATTTTTGCAATGTGTCGTAGGGATATTCGATATACATCGATGCGTTGACTCTTTTCAAGTGTTTTCTGAAACCTTATTCAAATAAATCGTTGAAACAAACAAATAGTATCAGGCAGTGTAAAAAAATTTACTTAACCAAAAAGATAGCGGTGCGATCCCTTCATAATAAAGGACAGGGACTTTTGTAAGCAATAACTATAAATTGCAATTTTAGATAGAAAACCAAAAATAACTAATGAATAAGATTATTGTAGTGTACGTTACGTAATAACTACCAATCACGATATGGGTCTCGCCTGGCGATGCTTGATCAAATAATCGAATGTGGTCAAAAGAAGAAAGCAAGGTTTAACACTACACTCTTGCGTCGCAATTCTAGCCTGTAGAGCGTTTGATGCTAAACTCAATTTGGACTTTATCACAAATAAACCATATACGCGCATAGCACGTGCAATTGGAAAGTTACGTACCTCTTACCTCCAACAAATTGCAATTTGCAATTACCTCCAATCATTTATTTTAGGTGATTTCCAGGTGGTCTCTGTCCATTTTCTGCGTCCCGCTTTTCCTATCTCATCATTAAAATGCCGTCAAAGGATCCTGATGATGCCGATGTTTTTCCGGGAGTATGCTCCAACCTTGTGGAACCAACACTGTTCCCACTTATTTGACCGCCAATTCCAGGAGCCAACCTGATATTCCTGTCACTAACAAATTAATTGCCTGTTGCACATATACAAAACTCGTTTTTTTCTTTGATGCAAAAATTTCGGAATCAGCACCTTTAGTTTTTCTTTACCGACTTACACTTCGTGACGTTCCCTTCAAAAAAGAAAGAACCGCCGCACGCTAGAAAGCTTTACCCCCCAGCTGTCTGCTTTCCTGCAGTTCGGTTTTCCGGTACCTTCTGGCCAGAAATAGTTTTGTTAATACTGTTTTCCAATCATGGCAATGGAATTGTACTTTGCGGTGGTAGGGATCTCCGCTACAGTACTAAAGCTCACATAATAATCGTGGCCGCCCTACGGAAGGACGACGAGGAGAGAGAGAGAGATATAAAAGAATAACTTTAATTTAAGCCCATATAAAAATTTTTATTTAAATTTTTAAATAAAATCAGAGTTACCCCCTCCGTGGGAGGGCACAAGACCGTCTAGCTTATGGCTAGGGTCTATTTACCCCTTTGCAACGGGGCTCTGAGGAAAGATACAAAAAAATTCCTATCAATTACTAGGTACATAATACTATTTGGGCTAATAATAATCCTGACAAAAAAAATTATGGTTTACAAAAAGAAAGAATATTGTTTTTCCTAACTCCCTTTTTCTTCAGGGCAAAAAAATGCGCATCTTTTTTTTCTGATTACATATCGTTCTGGGGAGTTACAAATTATACATATTATTAAGAAAATATATAGGCAGTTCTCCGCAACAAGTAGGTAAGCAACTTTACAACTTTGAGTGAAATAAATGAGCTAGACCTGTACATAAGCAATAATTCTCAACAATACAAAAATTCCACTAACGAAATCATATTAACTTAGCGCTTTCCGTTTCATATTCATGTATCATCGACAACATTAAATTCATAGCCAGTTTCAACTTGTTACATACTTTCATTTCAATTGAGAATTCTGTACAATTTCCCTAACATTTTTAGGAAATAAAAAGGATAAAGTTCAATAAGAGCTCGGGTTGTTGACTCTGTTTTCTTTCTTTTCCTTGCTGTGATTCCTTCGCCTTATTTACACCTTTAGTTTTCTTCTGTTTTCATTTTAGTTTTAGTTTTCTTCTTTTTCTTTACGTTTTAGTTTTCTTCTTTTCCTTTCAGCTACAATTTTTTCACTTTACGTTTTCCTTATTTTATCATTTCTCACTTTTAGTTTTCTTCTTTGTCTTTCAGCTAAAATTTTTCACTTTACATTTTCCTTATTTTACTTTAAATCATTTTCTCACTTTCAATTTTCTTCTTTTTCCTTCCGCTAAAAATTTCCACTTTAAATTTTCCTTATTTTGTCATTTTTCACTTTTAGTTTTCTTCTTTGTCTTTCAGCTACGAAATTTCCACTTTAAGTTTTCCTTATTTTACTTTAAATCATTTTTTTTTCACCTTTAGTTTTCTTCTTTTTCTTTCAGCTACAAAATTTCCACTTTAAGTTTTCCTTATTTTATCTTTAAATCATTTTTCCCACTTTTAGTTTACTTCTTTTTCTTTACGCTAAAATTTTTACACTTTAAGTTCTTCTTTATTTTACTTTAGATCATTTTCTCACTTTCAGTTTTCTTCTTTTCCTTTCCACTACAATTTTTTACTTTACGTTTTCCTTATTTTCTCTTTAATTCATTTTTCACTTTTAGTTTTCTTCTTTTCCTTTCCGCTACAATTTTTACACTTTAAGTTCCTCTTTATTTTACTTTAAATCATTTTCTCACTTTCAATTTTCTTCTTTTTCTTTCAGCTACAATTTTTCACTTTACGTTTTCCTTATTTTCTCTTTAATTCATTTTCACTTTTAGTTTTCTTCTCTTTCTTTTCGTTTCAATTTTCTTCTTTTTCCTTCCGCTAAAAATTTCCACTTTAAGTTTTCCTTATTTTATCTTTAAATCATTTTTTCCCACTTTTAGTTTACTTCTCTTTCTTTACGCTAAAATTTTTACACTTTAAGTTCCTCTTTATTTTACTTTAAATCATTTTCTCACTTTCAATTTTCTTCTTTTTCTTTCAGCTACAATTTTTCACTTTACGTTTACCTTATTTTATCATTTTTCACTTTTAGTTTTCTTCTTTGTCTTTCAGCTAAAATTTTTCACTTTACGTTTTCCTTCTTTTACTTTAAATCAATTTTTCCACTTTTAATTTTCTTCTTTTTCTTTCCGCAAAAATTTCCACTCTAAGTTTTCCTTATTTTACTTTAAATCATTTTTTCCCACTTTTACTCTACTTCTTTTTCTTTACGCTAAAATTTCCACTTTAATTTTTTCTTATTTAAATCATTTTTCACTTTTAGTTTTCTTCTTTTCCTTTCCGCTACAAATTTTCACTTTACGTTTTCCATATTTTATCATTTTTCACTTTTAGTTTTCTTCTTTGTCTTTCAGCTACGAAATTTCCACTTAAAGTTTTCCTTATTTTACTTTAAATCATTTTTTCCCACTTTTAGTTTACTTCTTTTTCTTTACGCTACATAAAATTTCCACTTTAAGTTTTCCTTATTTAAATCATTTTTCATTTTTAGTTTTCTTCTTTTCCTTTCCGCTACAATTTTTCACTTTACGTTTTCCTTATTTTATCATTTTTCACTTTTAGTTTTCTTCTTTGTCTTTCAGCTAAAATTTTTAACTTTACGTTTTCCTTATTTTACTTTAAATCAATTTTTCCACTTTTAATTTTCTTCTTTTTCTTTCTGTCATCTTCTTAATGTTAAGAGCACCACCAAACAACGCTACGATCTCAAGCCGAACTTAAAAAAAACTCATCCAACATCCACACTCGCCAAACTCACAACCAACTCTCCCCGTGCCGATCAAATTTTCTCCCATTTAAATTTAATTAGTGGAACACTTTCTGATTATCCCTTTTTTCAGGTAATCTTAACACGTTAAGTGCCAACTTTCAAAAACATATATATTCCTGATTGCCGTCATACAAATTTACTGCTACGAGCTGGCATATTCAATAGATATATTGAAATTATAACTGCTTACATGGCAACACCTAACTAACATTCCATTAATGTATATTCACTTTGTATTTAGTCAGTCAGTGAATTTAGTAAAAACTAGCACTCATTGACTTTTGTAAAGAATATGTTTCTATTGTTTCTTTTCACATTAAAGTTATCTGTCGAACCACATAGGTTTATTTTTCTTTGGCTTAGTTCCCTGCAATAGGTTATGGGCCCAGGTGACCACGATGAGTTCGGGGCTGTACCAAATTGAAAAATTGGACGACGATAATTATGACTGCTGGAAGGTGCAGATGCGGTCAATTTTAATTCACTCCGAATTATGGCCATATGTCTCTCGGGCGATTCCTCAGCCTGATGAAGCTGCAACCGTTGCTACATGGTCGACGAAAGATGGCAAGGCACTTGCAACGATATTGCTATCGATAAAAACGTCCCAGGTTTTGCACATAAATAACTGCACAACATCTAAATCAGCGTGGGAGAAACTACGAGAAGTGCATTCCCCGCGTGGACCCGCAAGAAAGGTGACGCTTTTTAAGCACTTATTAAATATTAAAATGGCGGAGAATTCATCAGTTGTCGGCCATCTTAATAATATTTTCGATTTGTTCGAAAAATTAAAAGAAGTCGATGTTAAGATGCAAGATGAATTGCTGACAATTATTCTGCTGTCAAGCTTACCAAAAAGCTACGAAAATTTTGTTATAGCAATAGAGTCACGGGATGAGTTACCAAAGTCTCATATATTAAAAACAAAATTAATTGAAGAAGGCAAAAGGCGAGAGGAGGATCCGGTGAGCGCAGTGGTTGAAAGTGGTGAAGCAGCGTTCTTTTCCAAACATCGATTCAAAAATCAAACGCAATCACAGCCTCAATCGCAAGCCCAAAAACAGAAACGTGGGAAGTGCTATAAATGCCATAAAAAGGGACATTATGCAGCGACATGCCGAATAGCTGGTTCATTAAAGCCGACGACACAGTTCGCGATGTTGAATGCAGCGAGTCGCCCAAATGTAGGTTTAACAAAATTCCATTGGGTTCTCGATAGTGGAACTACAAGTCATATGTGTTGTGAAAGGGATTTGTTTCTCAATTTTAAACCACACGAAGAAGCAATTGAATTAGCGGCTAAAAATAAAATTTGGTCACAAGGAATCGGTGACGTAGTAATTGAAACGAAAGACATGAAAATAGTGTTACATGCTGTCCTTTTTGTTCCGTTACTCTCAACAAATTTCTCAACAAGCTACCGAAATGGTCACATAGTTATTTTCAATGACAAAAATGCGGTGGTTAAGGACTCTAACGGAAGGTTAGTACTGAGAGCAAGAAAAATTGATAATTTGTTTTTGTACGAAATAGAAAAGGAGATGTTGTTTCATTTGCGTTCGTCTACTGATGATTTAATGCGATGGCATCAGCGTTTCGGCCATGTAAATGCAAGAGACCTGCAGTTTTTAAGCGCAAATAATATGGTAAATGGACTAAACTTGAAATATACCGTGAATGCTTTGGACTGTGAGACGTGTTTAAAGGGAAAAATATGTACTCTACCTTTTCCAAGATATGCTAAAAATCGGAGTGCAGAGGTGTTACAGGTCGTACACAGCGATATTTGTGGTCCTATGAGAATATCAACGCCAGGAGGTTTCAAATATTTTTGTTTATTCATCGACGATTACAGCAGAAAAATATTTGTCTATTTATTAAAGAACAAAAGTGACATTTTCGATGCATTCAAGATATTTAAAGCTAGGGTCGAGCGTGAAACATCGAAGAAAATAAAAATGCTTCGGACCGACAATGGTCGAGAATACCTAAGTAAACCATTTTCTCAGTTTTTAGATCAGGAAGGCATACGAAGGCAACTTACTGTGCAATACACTCCACAGCAAAACGGAGTGGCGGAGCGTGCAAATAGGACGATTGTGGAAATGGCGAGATGTTTGCTCCTGAATTCAAGTCTTCCCGAGATGCTATGGGGAGAAGCCATCAAAACTGCAGTATATTTGCGGAATCGATCATATACTCGAGCTTTAGAGAAAATGACTCCATACGAGGCTTGGAGTGGAAGAAAGCCATCAGTAGAGCATCTTAAAATTTTCGGTTCCAAAGCGGTAATGCTTAATAAACGGCCTGGGAAATTAAAGTTCAGCACCAGTTGAATGCTTTATGGTCGGTTACTCATGCGAGTCGAAAGCATATAGGTTGTATGAAGCCGAGTCACGCCAAATACACAAGAGCCGCGATGTGAAATTTACCGAAACTGTCAGTAAGCAAATTTCGTTCAATGAATCTAATGACTATTCCATTATAGGCTCACAAAATCCAGGCAGTAGCGGATCGGGTGCAGAAACAGAAGTCCTTATTCCTATGAAAAGGGAGGTCGAGGCTGAAAAAGAAGAAAATATAGTCTCTGAAAACAGCTACAATGACGTTGTTGATGCTAGAGCTATTGCTGTAGACCGGTGTTGTGTTAGTGACACATCTGAGGAGGATTCTGGTAGCACAACTGCTTGTGGTAATGTTACTGTGGAGGAAGAACAAAACCGTTCTCCCTATTTTCTACGTTCGCGTCAGAAACTTAATATGCAAGTAAGCGGTTCAAGTCACTTTCCGTCTAACCCTTTGACGGTTAAAGAGGCATTAGGCCGGAGCGATGCTAACAGATGGCTACAGGCTATGAAAACTGAATATGACTCGCTTCTGGCAAATGGCACGTGGGAGTTGGTAGATCCACCAGATAATCGGCAAGTTATAAGATGTAAATGGGTCTTCAATATCAAACGAGACAAGGATGGAAATGTAGAACGCTATAAAAGTCGGCTGGTAGCAAAGGGTTGTAATCAGCAGTTCGGTGTAGATTATACTGAGACATTCTCACCTGTCGTACGATTTTCATCCCTAAGGTTGATAATAGCATTAGCAGCTGAATACAATTTGACGGTGCATCAGATGGATGTGACTGCAGCCTATTTGAATGGAGTTTTAAAAGAGGACGTCTTTATGTCCCAACCGGAATATTTTGTTGATAAAGATAATGTGCAGAAAGTTTGTAAACTAAGGAGGGCATTATATGGATTGAAGCAGGCCGGTCGGGAATGGAATACGAAATTGGACAAAGTATTACGGAACCTAGGCTTCAAACAGTGTAATGCTGATTCTTGCGTATACACAATGAACAAAAACAACGAGATCAATGTAATTGCTGTCTACGTGGATGACATTCTTTTAGCCTCCTCCAATCCACAAACTTTATTTCAACTCAAGAATGAAATAAGCATGGAATTCGAAGTAGTGGATAAGGGACCAATTGACCATTTTCTAGGAATGGAGGTAACCAGAGAAGAGGATGGAAGCATAAGTATCTCACAGCAACAGTTCATCAGGAGCTTGTTGGAGAAACACAACATGGTTCAGACTCGTAAATGCAGCACTCCATTGGATCCTGGACAAAGATTTACCAAATGCAACGGTTGTTCTGGATGCGGAAAAGTCAGCAGGATAGAGTACCAGTCTCTTATTGGGTCTTTACTCTATTTGGGTGTGTCGACACGGCCGGATATTTTACATTCTGTGAACAAACTTTCGCAGTTTAATGTAAACCCGCACAACGAACATCTTGCAGCTGCCAAGCATATTCTAAAGTACATAAACCATACAGTTAATCTTAAACTTACTTACAGAAGGACTGGTGGACACTTGAAAGGTTTCGCTGATGCTGACTGGGCTTGCAGCAGTGATGACCGGAAATCTTACACAGGTTATGCTTTCTTCATTGGTGATGGAAATGCAGCGATAACTTGGGAATCCAAGAAGCAGGCATCGGTTGCCCTAAGCAGTACAGAAGCTGAATATATGGCTCTGTCAGCCGCGTCAAGGGAAGCAGTCTATTTGCGGTCTTTCATCAAGGAGCTGAAGTTTAATGAATTGGTGGATGGACCCACCGAACTGAATGGCGACAACTTAAGTTCCCAGCACTTAGTCAAAAACCCCGTTTATCACTGCCGTAGTAAGCATATTGACATTCGAGTACACTATGTACGAGAAGTTTATCAGAAAAATTTAATTAAGCTTAATTACGTCCCTACTGATAAAATGATTTCCGATATTCTAACAAAGAACTTATGTAAAACAAAACATGTTAAACTAGCTCAAATGTTGGGCCTAAATATTTGAATTTTTATATATCTTTTTCTGTACTAGTTAGGTCTTGAGAGGTAGTATTGAAATTATAAATTATAACACCTAACTAACATTCCATTAATGTATATTCACTTTGTATTTAGTCAGTCAGTGAATTAAGTAAAAACAAGCACTCATTGACTTTTGTAAAGAATATGTTTCTATTGTTTCTTTTCACATTAAAGTTATCTGTCGAACCACATAGGTTTATTTTTCTTTGGCTTAGTTCCCTGCAATAAGATATTCGCTACAAAATGCCAACTACGAGTTAACTCGTAGCACGTTCTTGTGCTAAAACTCTATGTAATGTACTTCACTTCACTGTTTTGCTACGAGATATCTCCTAGCTGGCAATTTCGAATAGATTGCCAACTACGAAACAACAAAAAAATCAAAAAAAAAAAAACTCCACAGCACGATACGCTACTTCAACTTTTAAGCTAACTCAACCGACTGACTACTCAAAACTCTTCGCGCCCATTTACCACTGCCGCCAGCAAAGTCACACACACTCTCACATCTTCCCGCTGCCGGCATCCAACTTTTCATGCTCAGGCAACGCCGTAAACGGTTTGGCTCTTTTTCATTTCAGCCAGATGTTCATTTTAATTGCAAATCTGTTGCAATTTTGCTGCTTTGACTGGAAACGAATTCTATTTTTAGAATTCTTTTTGCAGCCGGGCCGTTTTTGGCTGTAATTTTTCATTCTTTTTACAAGCCGCTGAGGATTTTTCGGTCTTGTCACGTTAGTGGTACCGTAGGTAGGCGGAGTTTTAATTTTGATGCTGTTAAGAAGCGGTTACATTCTTATTAGAATGTAGCAAATTGGCGATTCTGAGCAATTTTTTTACGGGAGCCGAGGATTTTTGTGGAAATAATTTAATTGACTTAAATTATTCTCTCGGCTTCCTATATATTGATGTCAGAGTTTGCGGCGTAATTTAAAATGTATTTTCCCGGTGCCTCCGATTATGCCCTTGTATATAACCGTAGGTATTTTGATTTTCAGGTGTTTTTTCAGGTACGACAATTCGAGGGAGGTCTTAGATTCGGCTATAGGAGCCGAATCTTTTGAATATTCATGCGATTTAGAGCAGAGCCGGGATTTGGTAAGATTGACGGACATAGCATCCCGACATTGCACCGGGTGTAGGGGTTTGGCTCATATAGCCGATGGTCAGGTGTTACAAGACCACTGCAGGTGCCGCTACATAGCGACCATAACAGGGCAGCGTCGGCTGCTGAGCTAGCGAGGGCAGAGGAGGCTGAAAAAGGTCGCTCACACTAGATTACATGGCTCAGCTAGCGAGAGTGAGCCTGAGCCTCTTGCGTGCTCCTAATGAGAGAGACGTAATTGACTCTAGGTACTTTCTCGTAGCTTTGCCAGGCGCCCAATGTGGGGCACGACCCATCCGCAGTCTCATGCTTTATCTGAGCTAGCCGGTCTTTAACACTAAGCGTGTCCGATGGTGAAGCGGAAAGAGGGCGAGAGCGGCGAGGCAGAGTCCGTTATGGACGACATCTCTAGAATGGTTGTGAGCGGTCTCACAAAATAGTTCACCAGTCGTTAAGACGGAAAAGCACTAAGGCCTGAAAGTAAAGGATGCAAAAGTAGTGTTGAGGGGCCCATGGGCCCGCCTAACCAGAAGGTCTCTTAAGGAGAGGTTAGGAGTGGAAGATTGCGTCGGGAGGACATCTACTGTTCCACTACGTGAACTAGGCCGCCGTTAAAATCTCAATTGTGAGGTTCTCACATTCCACAATTCGAATCGCGGGATACCTTACGAAGGCAAAGGAGTAACCAGTGGCTGCAATTTTTGATCAAAGAAAAAACAAAAAAAACGGTACGTTAGGGAGACTTGAGAGGCATGAAACACGCATTGAGGGGAGACGTAAACGAAAGCTTTACGCCGGTGAAATTTTGCTGAGGGCTCGGTGCGAACTGACGAGATAGGTATGGAACGGGTCGATGATGTACAACCGGATCAGCGTTGACGGCCGGTCAGAATAATGTGGCTGGTTCTTCGTCCCGCTCGTCAGGACTAAGATTCCCCCGGACATACTCCTTATGAGAGAGCAGCCGGTGGAATCGGAGCCTGACCTCAGTAGTGGTCTCACCGAGACAAGCACGTTGTCCTAATGAGAGACGCGTGAGCCCCGATGATCCCTCCACGGGTAGCCGGACATCTCCCCCACGATCAGGTCAAAGCTCGTGATTCCTGCCGTGCAGACTGGACCTTGTTATGTGTATGTACATGTCTTCTTCAGTTTATGTCACGCCGGCACTATGGTCCTAAGACTCAGTACTCGTGGACATCTATCATCATTAGAAGAGGACACACACGCTCCAGTACGGCTATCCTCACGAAACCATCCCTGACTGTATTGATGGGTGTTGAAATTGAAGCCGATGTAGGCTGTAGTGTGAGGCGAGAACACAAACTTCACGCCGGTAGAGATGCTGAGGGCTCTGAGATATACAGACTGAACAATTGTTCTAGGATATGCGCGTTGGTCGATGGGACCATTAACAGGGCTGATATGACTTGAGCGGTAAAACTGTTGGTGGAACAAATTGAAACCTTTGGGCAGGCGGTAGAATGAGACACAAACACAAATGTTGTGTCGGTAGAGTTGCGGAGGGCTCGGAGCTTATTATGCAATATAGGGTGTTATTCATAGACAACGCTGGCCGCACAGTGCGAGAGGTAAAGTGTTGTTAGTTAGGGATGCGAGTTGAAGCCTGATGGGGCTATAAGTAAGGCGTAAACACAACTTTACACCGGTAGAGAGGCTGAGAGCACGGAGCATGGTATACTATAAGGGTTGATACGGGAGGATAGACGTTGAGCAACCTGATCCCACATACTGGCCAGACTGACCACGCGACACGCTTCCTCACAACCTGGACGAGGATCGCGATTCCTGCCCTGCAAACCGGACCTTGGTATGTGTATGCACCTTCTTCCTTCAGTTTACGTCACGCCGATACTAGGGTCCTAAAACTCAGTTTTCGTGGACGTTTATCATCATTAGGAGAAGACACACACACTCCAGTATGGCTATCCTCACGAAACTATTCCAGGCCCAGCTGTCGCGCGTCTAGGCCGACTATTCTTGGGTCCTCTATCCGGTCTGATAGGACGATGAAAAGAAAATTGCTTGTGGTGTAAGATGAAGCCTGAAACAGGCGATAAGGTGAGACGTGGACACAACTTCCCGCCGATAAAATGCTGAGGGCTCGGAGCTAAACTGACTAATCTTTGTTCTTGGAGCGCTTTGTAGCAGATGATGGGCCATTGGGCTAGAGGCGAAGCGAGAGGGGTGAGTCGTTGTCCGTGAAGGACGCCATCGTAGAGATGGTTGCGATTTACATCGCCTGAATGTTTAGTGTCGTTCAGACGGAGGGGCACTTGGTGCTAAATTCCTACGAGCTGGATACAGTTGGCCAATAGATCAAGCCTAGCCAGAAGGGCTCCAACGGAGAGGCTAGGGCGATTCAGAGGGTGTCGGTACGACGAGAACGCTTCAAAATCAGGACTAGACCGCTTTTGGTAGTTCCTTTCGATTGCTCACTCTCTAAAAAGCCAGTTCATAGAATATGATGCGGAGACAACGAAACCGTAGTTGATGTGAATGTAAAACTTTTTGTGGGATTTCGAGAAACATGAGACATGCGTTGGAGTAAGGCGTAAACACAAGCTTCACGCCTGTAGAATATGCTGAAGGCTCGGAGCTATTTGTACAATACAGGGGTTATGGGAAGGAGAAATGCTGGACAACCTGGTCGCCGATAACGGCTTTTCTGAAGGCGCGGCTGGTTTGTCATCGCGGCTCGTCAGGTCTCAGATTCCCCCAGGCATACACCTAATGAGGGAGTAGTCGTTGGAATCAGAGCCTAACCTCAGTGGTGATATCATCGAGACAAGCACGTCGTCCTAATGAGAGACGCATGAGTCCCAAGGATATCTCCGCGAGCAGCCGGAAGCTTCCCCCACGACTAGATTGAGGATCGCGATTCCTGCCGTGCAAACCGGACCTTGGTATGTGTATGTACCTTCCTCCTTCAGTTTACGTCACGCCGGCACCATGGTCCTAAGACTCAGTACTCGTGGACGTTTATCATCATTAAGAGAGGACACACACACACTCCAGTATGGCTTTCCTCGCGAAACTCTCCCATGTCATGTTGCAGCGCTTCAGCACCGAATATCCTTCGCGTGGTAGGTTCCCAACAACTTCCCTTGTAGGTCTTCAAGCTCATAGAGAGCATTTCCCTTCCGCGACCGAACTCGGCAATTTATGAACTTCTTGTTTAGTTTAGCGCTGGCCTGTTTCGCGAAGCTGCTTTGGCTGAAGTTCCTGTGGTAGACTTCCTGTCCGACTTTGAAGCTTACAGGCTTAGAACGTGTATTATAGGTCCGTTCACCTTGCTCAAAAGCTCTGTCTAAACTTTTCCGGGCCTGTTCGCGAATCAAATTGAGCTTGTCGGAAGTATCTACGTCTATTGTTTTACTCACAGCCTGTAGTCGTCTTAGTAGCGCGTACGCAGAACCATGCTCGACCATTTGCTGGCCAAACAAAACCTTATAAGGCGAGAAGCCATTAGCCTGATAGACTGAACTCCGAAGGGAGCTTGCTATACAACTCAGCTTCTCATCCCATCTGTCATGCTCATCCTTAACGTAAGCTCTGATCGCAGCTAGGACGGATCTATTTACCCTTTCGGAAGCGTTTGCTTGTGGCGAGTGTACTGCTGTACGAAAGTTTTGGATGCCGTATCGTTCCAAGAGGTTACCGAACTGGGCTGACCAAAACTGAGGGCCGTTGTCCGTTACCACATTCTCCGGGACACCGAACTTGTGGAAGATTTCTTCTTCGGCGAAGCTGCAAATTAGTGTCGTGCTCGCCTTTCGCAGTGAGCGTAGCAGTGTACTTCGAGAAATGGTCCACTGCAATCAGGATGCACACATGGCCTCGTTACGTGCGAGGATACGGCCCCAATAGGTCCATGTACACTCGCTGCCATGGTCTTTCCGTCGTCGCTTGAGCTCCCATTGGTGGTCGTAAGATGGAATTTGGGGCTTTCGTCTCCTTGCAGGTGTCGCAGGCTAATACATATGCTCGTACATCAGCGGCCATCTTGGGCCAGTACTAAGGTTTTGCCTATGCCTCCATGCGAAGATTGGGGCGGATCATGCGCTCTCGCAATGACTTCTGGTACCAGGCCCCGTGGAATCCAAAGCTTCCAGGCTTCTTCTTCCTGAACTGGGTCCTCAGTTCTGGGCTGCGTCCGAATGTATACATAGCCGTCGCACAAAGTTAAGTCCGGCAGGGATGACTTATGCTTCTCGACTCGGTCCCGAAGGTCCTGATATTCTTGAGAGTCGAAGTCTGGCGCATCCAAGTCAACTTGCGGGCCTTGTTCACTTACTGTTGGTAGATCTACGGCGGCCAGTTCTTATTTATTTAATTTATTTAAGCTTAATACAAGCTATTGCATAATAATAATACATACTACAATTACAAGCTACAACACAATACCAACACTACAAGCTATAATAAATTATGACATAATAAATAAATAGTAAGAGCTACAATATGAGCTCTAATTAAAGTAGATACGGGCTGGAAGGAAGAAGAATTAAGAAAGGCGATCAAGATGGGCTTGATCAAGATATAAGGCTTTGTGAAGGGATGATTTACTCAGATGGAAGTTAAAGGAGGAAAGGTCGTTGACTTTTCGCAGCATCCTGGTATGCACAGTACACGGGATAACGCGTCAGTATACACGGGATAACGCGTCAGTATACACGGGATAACGCGTCAGGTACCACGTTCAGGCTGCCCTTACGGTGTTCTATGGTGAAGTCGAAGCCCTGAAGCTTCAGACTCCACCGGGCCAGGCGTCCATTGAGGTCCTTTTGGGACATCAGCCATTGCAGGCTCGCATGGTCCGTCACCACCTTAAATGGCATGAGTTCGAAGTATCCCCTGAATTTTTCGATACTGATCATCGCTGCCAAACATTCCAGCACCGTAATGGTGTAATTGCGTTGGGCCGAATTCAATTTCTTGGACACATATGCAAGTGGTCGTACGTTTCCCTCGTCGTCCAACTGGATCAAGACTCCGCCCACACCCTGTTTACTCGCATCGCACTGGATGATGAAGGGCTTGGTGAAGTCAGGACTTACCAACACTGGGGAAGAAGTTAGCTGCTTTTTAAACTGTTCAAATTTGCTGGACTTCTTCAGCGTATCCGTAATAGATGCTGACAGGTCGGCGTAGTTCGGAATGAACTTCCTGTACTAGCCTGCCATGCCCAAAAATCGGCGCACTTGACGAACGGACTTAGGGGGAGGGTATTCGACGATGGCTGCGACCTTTTCGGGGTCCGTCTTTATCCCTCCATTACCGATGATGTACCCTAAGTACCGCGCTTCCTTTAAGCAGAACTTACTCTTCTCCACGTTTATCGTAAGTCCAGCCTTCCTCAAACATTCCGCCACCTTAGCGAGGAGCGATAGGTGGGAGTCGAAGTCCTCCGTCAGCACCAACAGGTCATCGAGATACACCAACACCTGGTCTCGAAGATCGTAGGGGATGACCTTGTCCATTAGCCGGCACATTGTCTGGGGCGCGTTGCACAGTCCAAATGGCATCACCGTAAAGTGTAAAGGGGGTGGCCGGGGACTGTGAAAGCTGTTTTTTCGCGCGATTGTTGGTCCAGTGGGATCTGCCAGAAAGCATCTTTAAGGTCAAGGCTGGTAATGTACCTTGATGGAGGAAGTCTACTAAGGAGGCCATCTATATGCGGTAGTGGATAGGCATCCTTGGTCACGGCATTGACCTTCCTCGCATCAAAGCACAGCCTGACCTTGCCTGGCTTCCGCACTAGGACCACGGGCGAACTCCACGGGCTCTGGCTTTCCTCTATCACGCCCAGTTGTTTCATTCGGTGAAGTTCGGCGTCCATCAGCTGTTGCACGGCTGGTGAGACCGGATAAAAACGCTGCTTGATGGGTGCAGCGTCTCCTACGTCTATCAGGTGTTGGACTAACTCTGTCTTCCCGAGACCTAGCGTTGAGTACGACGGGAAGAGTTGCTTTACGTGTTGTAGACGAAGTTGGTCCGTTGTAGATAATGGACATTGGTTTGGGTCCAGAGGTTGGGACATGCTTGCTATCGTTGCTGGTCGGGGCCATATAGTTGCTGCTGAAACGTTGCCAATAATATCCGGTGCCAAGTTGAACAGCCTCCAAAAATCCACTCCGAGATATAGTTCTTGAGTCAGGCTGGGCACGATGTAGAGACGTACAGCCTTGGCATCACCCCGAAAGGTGATCTGCACGTCCGCGTGGCCCAGTACTTCGGGTGTCTCCCCGTTGGCTACCATGAGCTTCGTTCGATATCTGCTCCACGAAACTTGGGCTTTATCCAACCTCTCCACTGCATCCTTACCCAAAACGCTGACGCTGGCTCCACTGTCCAGGAGACCAGAAAGTGTCTGCCCCAGCAATAGCACCTCGGCATAAGGCCGGATGTCGTGAGGCGCAGTCACGAATGCTGAGACTAACCTCTTCCTGTTCTCCAGTGTTCCAGTGGCAATAAGTCCGATGAAGGTGTTATATCCGGTCTAGTAGTGTTTATTCCTGTTGGGATGTAGACGGCTGTTGAGGAGTCGCAAGCAGTGCTGGATTCCGCCGCGGTCCACTGTCCCTCTGCTCTACTGGCCTCCGATAGTATGCTGTCGGTCGAGGACTGATGTTGTTGCCCCCGACCCTCCTCAGGTTTTTCTGAACACAGACAGGGCACCTAGGCTTAACAACTCCTTTCCGTCCGCACCCATAACAGAAGAAACCCTGTGGCTTTCTATTGCAGTCTGTATAATAGTGTCCAGGCTGTTCACAATTCCAACAGATAGCAGTCTGGCTGCGTGGTGATTCGATGGCCGCTAGATGTCGTTCGTCCTCCGACGTGTACTCAGCTGGTTCCTCAATGTGATCCGTAGGTGTTTCCGACAAATAATACTCCTCAAGTCGCGATCTGTTATACATAGATGGCAGGGATGAACGTATGCGGGCTCTGGTGGTTTGCACTTCCATAACTAGAGCTCGAAGCTGTGCAACCGATGTAGCACGATGTAGACAGATGTGCTCTTGGATGGAAGGCAACAAGTTGGTCCGGACACTCTCGACGAACTCCATCTCAGTCATGGGCGCACGGAGCTGATTTCGAAGCCTGGTCATGTCCTGACAATATGTGGAGAATGGCTCATTAGGCCTTTGTCGCCGATTCAACATTTTTCGTCGGACGTCTATATCGCTGGTATGTTCGCCCCAATCATTCTTGAAGAGTCCCTGCCGACGGGGTTGAGATGGCTAGGTCCTCGGGCAGACAATAGGCCACGCAACAGCCTGTAGCTGCAGTACAAGAGGACCTGACCACCCCGAAAACTAATTCGCGTGGGGTCAGGTTCCGAGTTCAGTACTCTAGCTCTTAACCAGCTACGAGCCTGCGAGTACTCGGAACCCTTAAGGCCAGCGCGTTGGGCGCCATCTCTTGTTGCGAAGCTTGGACCGACACTGCTGCTGGATGATTGCCCAAGGCAGGCTATGACTCTGGATGACATCAACTGAAAGTCAGCTGATGTCAGCCAGGATCACGGCCTCCGGACATTCATCTGTCAGCAGATGCTTGGGCAGAGATGGAGGATGGCATGCTGGCATCGCTAGCTTTGCGATAGAGAGGGGGGTTCTAAAAGGGGATGCCATCTCCGCCCGCGGTCGCGCAACAAAAGCAAGAAATCATGCCTAGGATGGGAAGGGTGAGACGAACCGAAAAAAAACCAGAAAAAAAATTTGAAGAAAAAAATAAAAAAAGAGAAAAAACCGCGAAATTAAGAAAACTAAAGAAAGAAAAAAAAACCAAAGAGAATTTTAAGTTAAAAAAAAACCAAAAAGGGAACAGAACAGGAGGAAGAGGATACGAGCAGGCGTTGCTCGACTTACCGGATATCATTGGGGGAGTCTGGTGTCATGACTCCCCTTGCCCCCAACCACCCTATGTACCTAGGGGGCCGATGTCGACTAGATGCCCTTTTAAAGACCTGAAAAGAGAGAGGGTCACTCACCTCATCGTGAGGACCCCGCCCACCGACGTAGAGATGATCGTGGCCGCCCTACGGAAGGACGACGAGGAGAGAGAGAGAGATATATAAAAGAATAACTTTAATTTAAGCCCATATAAAAATTTTTATTTAAATTTTTAAATAAAATCAGAGTTACCCCCTCCGTGGGAGGGCACAAGACCGTCTAGCTTATGGCTAGGGCCTATTTACCCCTTTGCAACGGGGCTCTGAGGAAAGATACAAAAAAATTCCTATCGATTACTAGGTACATAATACTATTTGGGCTAATAATAATCCTGACAAAAAAAATTATGGTTTACAAAAAGAAAGAATATTGTTTTTCCTATCTCCCTTTTTCTTCAGGGCAAAAAAAATGCGCATCATTTTTTTCTGATTACATATGGTTCTGGGGAGTTACAAATTATATATATTATTAAGAAAATATATAGGCAGTTCTCCGCAACAAGTAGGTAAGCAACTTTACAACTTTGAGTGAAATAAATGAGCTAGACCTGTACTTTAGACATAAGCAATAATTCTCAACAATACAAAAATTCCACTAACGCTAAAATATCCAACATCACTTATGCGGTTATATTATATTCGATAAGTAAAAATAAACAATAACGAAATCATATTAACTTAGCGCTCTGCGTTTCATATTCATGTATCATCGAAAACATTAAATTCATAGCCAGTTTCAACTTGTTACATACTTTCACTTCAATTGAGAATTCTGTACAATCTCCCTAAAAAAATGCATGAGCTTAACATAGATAATATTTATCAACTAGAAAAAAACCACAAAATGAAATCCTAACAATTTTAGCTGAAATTTGAACTGCAAAACTTACTAAGGGGTAAAATCAATTTCACGCAATCGCAATGAAAGACAATCGAAGTCCTAATAGTAATGCCTTTGGCTGGACTAGAGACCAGCTAAATATAAATATTGTGAGTACTGTGGTTCCTGATATTAATAATTATATTTATGTCAACTATAACTACTTAAAAAAAATCCTTCCGTCATTTGTATGAGAGGAAGAAAAAAAAGGAACGAACTCACCAATTCGACTGTTTGTTTTCTTTCTTTTCCTTGCTGTGATTCCTTCGCCTTATTTACACCTTTAGTTATCTTCTGTTTTCATTTTAGTTTTAGTTTTCTTCTTTTTCTTTACGTTTTAGTTTTCTTCTTTTCCTTTCAGCTACAATTTTCTCACTTTACGTTTTCCTTATTTTATCATTTTTCACTTTTAGTTTTCTTCTTTGTCTTTCAGCTAAAATTTTTCACTTTACATTTTCCTTATTTTACTTTAAATCATTTTCTCACTTTCAATTTTCTTCTTTTTCCTTCCGCTAAAAATTTCCACTTTAAGTTTTCCTTATTTTGTCATTTTTCACTTTTAGTTTTCTTCTTTGTATTTCAGCTACGAAATTTCCACTTTAAGTTTTCCTTATTTTACTTTAAATCATTTTTTTTCACCTTTAGTTTTCTTGTTTTTCTTTCAGCTACAAAATTTCCACTTTAAGTTTTCCTTATTTTATCTTTAAATCATTTTTTCCCACTTTTAGTTTACTTCTTTTTCTTTACGCTAAAATTTTTACACTTTAAGTTCTTCTTTATTTTACTTTAGATCATTTTCTCACTTTCAGTTTTCTTCTTTTCCTTTCCGCTACAATTTTTCACTTTACGTTTTCCTTATTTTCTCTTTAATTCATTTTTCGCTTTTAGTTTTCTTCTCTATCTTTACGCTAAAATTTTAACACTTTAAGTTCCTCTTTATTTTACTTTAAATCATTTTCTCACTTTCAATTTTCTTCTTTTTCTTTCAGCTACAATTTTTCACTTTACGGTTTCCTTATTTTATCATTTTTCACTTTTAGTTTTCTTCTTTTGTCTTTCAGCTAAAATTTTTCACTTTACATTTTCCTTATTTTACTTTAAATCATTTTCTCACTTTCAATTTTCTTCTTTTTCCTTCCGCTAAAAATTTCCACTTTAAGTTTTCCTTATTTTATCATTTTTCACTTTTAGTTTTCTTCTTTTTCTTTCCGCTACAATTTTTCACTTTACGTTTTCCTTATTTTCTCTTTAATTCATTTTCTCACTTTCAATTTTCTTCTTTTTCTTTCAGCTACAATTTTTCACTTTACGTTTTCCTTATTTTATCTTTTTTCACTTTTAGTTTTCTTCTTTGTCTTTCAGCTAAAATTTTTCACTTAACGTTTTCCTTATTTTACTTTAAATCTATTTTTCCACTTTTAATTTTCTTCTTTTTCTTTCCGTCATCTTCTTAATCTTAAGAGCACCACCAAACAACGATACGATCTCAAGCCAAACTTAAAAAAACTCATCCAACATCCACACTCGCAAAACTCACAACCAACTCTCCCCGTGCCGATCAAAATATCTCCCATTTAAATTTAATTAGTGGAACACTTTCTGATTATCCCTTTTCTCAGGTAATCTTAAGCAAGAAACAACCAAAAAAACAAAAAAAAACTCCCCAGCATGATACGCCACTTCAACTTTTAAGTCAACTCAACCGACTGACTACTCAAAACTCTTCGCGCCCATTTACCACTGCCGCCAGCAAAGTCACACACACTCTCACATCTTCCCGCTGCCGGCATCCAACTTTTCATGCTCAGGCAACGGCGTAAACGGTTTGGCTCTTTTTCATTTCAGCCAGATGTTCATTTTAATTGCAAATCTGTTGCAATTTTGCTGCTTTGACTGGAAACGAATTCTATTTTTAGAATTCTTTTTGCAGCCGGGCCGTTTTTGGCTGTAATTTTTCATTCTTTTTACAAGTGGCTGAGGATTTTTCTGTCTCGTCACGTTAGTGGTACCGTAGGTAGGCGGAGTTTTAATTTTGATGCTGTTAGGAAGCGGTTACATTCTTATTAGAATGTAGCAAATTTGCGATTCTGAGCAATTTTTTTACGGGAGCCGAGGATTTTTGTGGAAATAATTTAATTGACTTAAATTATTCTCTCGGCTTCCTATATATTGATGTCAGAGTTTGCGGCGTAATTTAAAATGTATTTTCCCGCTGCCTCCGATTATGCCCTTGTATATAACCGTAGGTATTTTGATTTTCAGGTGTTTTTTCAGGTACGACCATACGAGGGGGGTCTTAGATTCGGCTATAGGAGCCGAATCTTTTGAATATTCATGCGATTTAGAGCAGAGCCGGGATTTGGTAAGATTGACGGACATAGCATCCCGACATTGCACCGGGTGTAGGGGTTTGGCTCATATAGCCGATGGCCAGGTGTTACATGACCACTGTAGGTGCCGCTACATAGCGACCATAACATGTTCTTTTAAAACCTGTTCGCTGTCACTATTCTTATGTTCTTTTAAAAATTTCGTTGTCACTTCTAAATAATGTTCTTTTGAAAATTTTGTTGTCACTTTATTTTATATGTTCGTTTAAAATTTTCGTTGTCACTTCTATGTAATGTTCTTTTCTTATTTTCGTAGTCACTTTTTGTTACAGGTTCTTTTAAAAATTCTTGTCGTTGCCAGTTTATTTCAATTCAAATGTTCTTTTAAAACTTTCGTTGTTACTTCTATGTAATTGTAATGTATGTGTGTGCGTGATATGCAACGTGAAGTTGCCGCAGGATGTTCAAGTGGCACGCGCTAGCTGGCAGCACCTTCTAGCTCGTCGGTATGGGGTGTAGGTCCTTGAACATCCGATTCACACATCTACAATCGAATTCCGCGTGCCTGTGGCGAAGAAAGGTTGTGGTATCCTTTCTTCAGGTCTGCCACAAAAAGAAAAAAAAACGAGAAACATATAAAGGAAGAACAACAGGTCTGGTGTCACCTGCTGTTCCTAGCCAAACTGAACCATCTTGAAAAATCGCAAAGAAATAAACTACCCCATATGCGATGGTTCAGTCTCTAACCCACGCCTACCCTGCATCTGGCTAGGATGCAGGCCCAACCTATAAAGAGGGCTGAAACAAACAAGAACAAAAATAAAAATAAATTAAATTACATGCATTGGGATAAGGGGAGAGGATGAGGACTTCGTGAAAGGGAAGGAACTTACTGGGGTTCCTGAAATAAAAAGAAAACTAGAACGTCATTTTCTTAATCACTATGTACAAGTTAATTATATTCAGAAAAAGAAATTTTTTCTTTTTTTTTACTTTTCTTACAGCGATCAACTACTTAACTACTTAACGCCGTTATGATCTAATTAGATTCCTATTTCATTCCCTAAAGTAGACAATTCATGACTTGTAAGCCTCATTTGTCCAAATCCCTAACGTTGAAGGATCACCCTAAAGACAATATTCGCTTATAACATAACTTGACTTAACCTGGATTAACATTTTTCTATTGAAGCCTGAGTGAACTCATTAAAAAAACGAATAATAGTAAATTTTGGGCAAGATTAACTAAAGTTGTAACAGATTTAGATACCAAACTAAAACCAAAGTGAAGTGATATTTACACCTACACGACAAATTAATAATTTAACCTTATGCTTGTGCGTCTGATTTCTTGGAATAATCTCAGGCTGAAGTTCTAGTAAAAAGGAAAGTTAAAAATAATCAAGAAGGTATACCATATATCTTTTTCTTTATAAATCCTATCAATCGTTATCGTGATGTATATATATATATATAATACGTATTCTCAACGACATATGCGGTTACTTAATTTTTCAATTCATACGTAGCGCCCTATAAATGAGTCGTGCACAGCTCAAGTATAGATTATGTAGCTCATATCTTACATTCGTATGAAACAAATTTTTTTATCAATTCATGTTAAATTTAAATTGCTACTATCATATGTCTACTCGGATATCATCTTACCTATACGCCAAATTTGACTCGCTTAATATTTTTGGGTATCATTATCAATTTTATGTTAAACACGACAGCCTTAAACTTTCCTGAAATCACTTATCATTAATCTGTAATTCGTATTTCAATAATAGGATCTATATTCACTATATATAGCGGGGTAATTTATAATATGAAGAATGATTACATACTACGGTCTAAATACGCTAGTCGAGAAGCGCCTAAGTCAAACTACAACAAAATAGTATTCTGCAACACAAGTTCTCAAGTTCTTATAAGTAGACCATCACATCGTCCACTTTCAGATAATCTGACCTATCTGTAATTCTACAAATATTACTCCGGCGGATTCAAAAATTCTTTTCTTGTTTAAAATTTCTTAACATGCTTGGTTAGCTTAACTACCACTTATGCCATAATTAATTTAACAATGGGGTTAGCCGCTGTTTACGACACAGCCTAAATAATTAGATAATTTGACAACACTCTTCTAACCTGTACGCACAACGTTTCCCTGCATCGAATAACATAGTGTCCTTTTCCTTTTTCTTTTGGCTCCCTTTGTTATTCCTTTTTGATTCCCTTTTGCTTTCGTTCCTCTTACACTGAAGATGTCATAGCAAGTGCCTACAAATTGTGTGGGAAAATCTTTTGTGATTTTCTTGAACATTGTTATGGAAGGAAAAAAGTTACCTTTTTTGTTCCTGTTACCTTCTTTTTCTCTTCCTGTAGTGCCCAAAGAAACAAGGGGGGTGTAGAGGAGCAAACAACGACGGGTTGTGCTAGCCAAAAAGGGGGCTGCCTGATTGGAGCCTTCTGGGATTATAGCCCTTCTTTATACTATGTATTTTGTCGGCAGTGGTATTACTGTCGCTTGATGGGACGATGGCAGAAATGCCTCAAGCACCTTGGCCTCAAGCACCAGGTCTCTCTCTCAAGGCCTGTAGCTCTAGCGTCCGATGAGAGAGGAGCTGAAAAGAGTGAGACAGGATCTACTCGGACTCAATGGAGGCACAATATCATCCCAGGATCTGGCGCTGGCACGCTGCCGTGGCAGTTCCCGATACCACTTCATTCCCTGATGGGAGGAAGAGGGATAGCCGGTCACTCCCACCTCAAACAGAGTGAGATCTTTCCCCTCCAAGCTCTATTTATTTATTTTATTTTAATTAAGCTTAATACAAGCTATAACATAATAATAATACTAATACTACAAGCTATACTAGATGATAAATGATGGAATTATAAATAAATTGAAAAAGCTACAATATGAGCTCTCATTAAGGAACAAACTGGCTGGAAGGAAAACGAATTAAGAAATTCGATCAGGATGGACGGGGTCGAGATATAAGGATTTGTGAAGGGATGATTTAGTCAGATGGAAGTCAAAGGAGGAAAGGTCGTTGACTTTTCGAAGCATCCTGGTAATTGGCTCGCTTTGACCGTAGTTTGTGCGATGGCGGTCGAGTCGGAAAAGGGGAGTGGACCTAAGATTGCGGGGATTAGTATAGATGGGTAAAGATTGCAGGATTGAAGGGCAGTCTATGGCTCCACTTAATAGCTGATGAATGAAGAGAATGTCAAAAACATCACGACGTTTACTTAAGGGTTGTAAGTCAATCAGTTTCAGACGGTTTTCATAGGGTGGAAGGTTGAATCTGTCTGCCCACGGGAGATCACGTAGAGCGAAGCGAACGAACCTACGCTGGACGGATTCAATCCTATTGATATGGGTTGTTTGTGTAGGTGACCATACCTGGCTGGCATATTCAAGGAGAGGTCTAACGAAGGAGATATAGAGAGATTTGGAAACGTATGGATTGGAGAACTCTCTAGACCAGCGCATCACAAACCCTAGCGCGGAGTTAGCTCTGTTAATTATGCTGTCAATATGAGAACGGAAGTTGAGTTCCCTATCACAGATTATTCCAAGGTCACACAAAGAGGTAACACTAGGGACCGGTACATCGGTTAGCATGTAAACTCTCGGGGTGGTGGTAAGACGCTTGCGGGAATAAGAGATGGACTGGCATTTGGAGACATTGAGTTCGAGAAAGTTTTTCATGCACCACGTGGTGAAGGAATCGAGATCTTTTTGCAGGAGAAGAGAGTCGGTTGTGGAGGAGATATGTTTAATTATTTTCATGTCATCAGCATAAATGGACAGCTCTGAGTGATTGATGACGCATTCAACATCATTTATTGTAAGGATGAAGATCAGTGGACCGAGGTGGCTGCCCTGGGGGACGCCGGAACGAGCGACAATAGGGTTAGAAATGGATGAACTGAAAAGAACATTGTAGCGACGGTTGTTGAGGTAGGATTGAATCCAGGAGATGAATCGGGAGGGGAAGCCTAGGCGATCAAGTTTGAACAAGATAACATTATGGGAGATCTTGTCGAAGGCTTTACTAAAATCGGTGGCAATAACATCAACATCTTTGCCGTTTTCCAGAGCACATAGTGTCTTGGAGACGAAGTCAGTAAGATTGGTGGTAGTAGATCTTCCTTTGAGAAAGCCATGCTGGGAGAGGGAGAAGATAGACTTACAGTGGAAGAACATGGAGTCATAGACCAATTTTTCGAATAGTTTAGGTATGGATGATAATTTAGCGATGGGTCTGTAGTTGGACACATCGTTTTTGCAACCTTTTTTGAAGATGGGAATAATATACGAGTTTTTCCATAATTGAGGGAAAACCCGAGAGAGGAGAGGAGATGGTTACTTTCCACGACAACTGAGTTAACTGGGTCTGAAGAAGAGATTAAGTCTAATTGTCTGTCCAGAAAGTTCCTGACACCACTTACTTGAAAGAGACCAGAAACGGAGAGCTGATCAGTAAAATAGGTTTCTTTGGCCGAAGAGGCGTTAAGGGGTACAAAGTGGGAACAGTCCTCAGACAATGACCATTGAATACGGGGGAGGTTAAAGTCACCCAATAAAATAATTTCATCAGAGGCGGTAGAGTTCTCAAGCAGGGTGTCGATCGCTTCAATTAGGGGCTCGTAGGCTTCTAGAGGTTGAGAGGGACGAATGTAACAGCAAAGAATGTACAGAAGACACTTATTTAGTGCTAATTTGATACATACAAATTCTGATATTGTAGTGTCGGAGGTCTTTAGCAGGGTAGCGTCATAACGGTTGTGAGCAGCTATGAGAACCCCGCGACCTGGTGGATCATTGGTGCCTACACAACCGTCGACACGGAAGATAGTATAGTTTGAAGGGAACAGTTCGTTGTCCAGAATTCCTGGTGTTAAATTGGTTTCAGTTAAGGCAAAGATATCGTGCGGGAATTTGTGGGAGTTAAGAAAAATGTTAGATATTTTAGTGCGAAGTCCTCTGACGTTCTGGTAATAGACTGACAAGCTGCTGGGGTGAGGTGGTTGATCGGAGACCGCAGGTGCATTAAGGGGGAGGTCAGAAATTGGGAAAGCGGGGGGGTTAGGAGCGAAAGTAGTTTAAGGAGTCGTTGCGACTTTTTTGGAGATGGGAAATGCGGCGAGAACTGACGTACGCAGCATAGGTGGATAGATCTTCTGAAACCTTATGGGAAGGAATATTGAAGGATTCATGGAACTTAGTGAAAAGTTGGTGTAAGACGGTTGGGTCTGTGGGCAGGCCTTCCTGGTGTATACTTAGCATGACGTTGGTACTGGTTTTACCGTCGATGCAGACGGAATTCGGTTTGTCGTGCAGATAGGCTAGAAATAGACGAACGTTTTCATAAATGCGGTGGTCCCGTAAACGCGACAAGAGATATCGTCCATCGGTGGAATCCGCAGAGCGCAAAGTCAATTTAACTGTAGGTGGGATTAGCGGATCGATAAATGAGTGATGTTGGGGAGAAGTAGTTTTGGTTAGCGGAAGGGGCGAATTAGTGGAGGTAGAAGTAGTTTGAGATGGGGCGATAGTGAAGGAGGATGATGGCTTGTAATTAAGTGGGCATGCGGAGGAAGTAGCGGGTGCCAGGTTTGGTGTATACAGTGGAGGGGTGGGACTGACGGAAATCGAAGCAGAGGTGGTGGGGTGGTCGGAAATTGATGGCATGTGGTTAGGTGGACACACGGAAGAAGTTGGATGTGCATGGTTAAGTGGGTGAGCTGGATGTACAGAACTCAAATCAGTGGTGGTAGGGTTGACGGCTGAGCTGGAAGTGTTCGAGGGCTTCGGTGTAAGTGGAACCGAGGGGTTAAGAGTGTGAGAATATATAAAGTTAGGATACTTGACTGGGGTACTTAGATTAAACTTTGGAAATACTCCCATTTTGAACTGCCAATTGGAGTTAGGATTACTAGATCTCCCTCGCTGCTTTACCCAGGACAACGTGTGGCACGACCACGACCCTGAGAGAAGTCTCATGCTCTAACGACTGAGCCGGGCATTCCTGTCTAGGACGCGGACGGACGGACTAACAGAAAAATTTATCGGACGAATTAAGAATGGATAGACGGACTAATGAAATTGAATTGTATACTATTGGATGACTTTCACTGCCTGACGTCGCGACAGCGCGTATTGTAGGCCTTTTCGTGCTTTTCAAGCGCATTCTGAAGGTGGTCATAGATACGGGAGCGAATCAACTGGAGACGGTCTGCAGCGGGTAAAACTTCTAGGTCACCAGTTTTTAACTGGTCGAGTTGCCAAAGTAGGGGATAAGCTGATCCATGCTGTATCATGTGGTGGCCAAAGAGAACATAAAACGGGTCAGTGCCGATTGCTTGGTGCACTGAAGAGCGTAGCGCACTCCCAATTTCAGGTAGGTGTAAGTCCCACGAGCTATGGTCATCAGTCAAGTAAGCGTGAATGGCTGACAGGATGGACCTGTTCACGCGTTCCGAAGCATTAGGGTGCGGAGAGTATTTAGCGGTTTTGACATGTTTAATCGTATAGTCGCTCAGCAGTTTTTGAAAAATGGTAGAGACAAACTGCCTGCCATTGTCGGAGAAGATGGTTTCAGGTACCCCGAAGACAGAGAAGACATCTTCCTCGAGGAAGCGACATACTAAGCCTGCTCGCTCTGCTCTCATAGGCTTAATTAGGAAAAACTTAGTAAAGCCGTCTAATACGACAAATATAACTGTGTTGCCACGTTTAGTGCGGGGATAAGGTCCAAGAAAGTCCATGTAAAGAAATTGAAATGGACGCTGAGCTTCCATAGGCTTGCCCATAGGCGGTCGTAAAATGGTGTTAGGCGCTTTTGTCTCCTTGCATACTTGACAACTTGTTACGTATACACGTACATGTGTTACCATGCAAGGCCAGTAGTATTTTTCGCGGAGTCTAGCTAATGTCTTGTGAAATCCTCCATGCGCTGACTGAAGTGACTCATGAGCCTCACGGATCAAACCTTCCACCAGACCCGATGGAACCCAAAGCTTCCAGGCTAAGTCCTCCTGTATCGAGTCACCGCTTCGGGGTTGGGCCCTCTTGTAAACGTACCCGTCCGAGACACAGAGATCAGGGAGTCGTGTTGGGTTAGCAAGTACAGCCGATTTCAACTGCTCATACTCTTCCATGGAGAAGTATGGCGAGTTTAAGTCTACGTCGATTGCACTTACTTTCAACTCCTCTGCCATGTCAGTGTGTGTTCGGGACAAAGTGTCAGGGACCACATTCTGCGAACCCTTACGATGCTCGATCTGGAAGTCAAAAGCTTGCAGCTTTAAACTCCATCGAGCCAATCGTCCGGAGAGATCCGAGTGACTCATCAGCCATTTCAGACTAGCATGATCAGTAATGATGGTAAATGGATGTCCTTCTACGTAAGCTCTAAATTTTTTCACACTCAGCACAGCAGCATAGCATTTCAACTCAGTAATGCTATAGTTGCGCTGTGCTGGGTTGAGCTTTTTCGACATGTAAGCAATAGGTTTTTCAGCGCGTGACTCATCAACTTGAAAAAGTACACTGCCTACACCAGAGGTACTCGCATCGCATTGTATATAAAACATCTTTGAGAAGTCAGGTGTAGTCAGAATATGTGCACTGCACATAGCTTGTTTAAGATTTTGAAAAGCCTGCTGCGCTTCTTCTGTCCAGGAGAAACTTTTGCTCTGCTTTAAGCAGTCCGTAATAGGAGCTGCCAGGGTCGCATAATTGGAGATGAATCTCTGATACCAACCCGTCATTCCGAGGAATCTATGGATTTGCTTAGCAGAGCGCCACCGCTGCTACTTTCTCGGGATCAGTTTTCAGAGTTCCATCTCCAATCATGAAACCCAAGTAGCGGACTTGCTAGACGCAAAAGCGGCTTTTCTCGACGTTAATCGTCAATTTAGCATTGCGCAGACAATCAGCTACTTCTCGTAATGTTTTAAGGTGGGAATCAAAGTCAGGTGATACGACTAATAAATCGTCCAAGTACACAACAACGTGTTCGCGCAACCGACCAGGAATAATCTTGTCCATTAATCGACACATACGTTGCGGGGCATTACACAACCCAAAAGGCATGACGGTGAATTGGGAAAGCGGCCTGCCGGGCACTGTGAACGCTGTCTTCTCCCTTGACTGCTTTTCTCAAGGAAATTTGCCAAAAGGCGTCCTTCAAGTCGATCGACGAAATGAAGTGAGTATCCTGCAGTCGTCCGAGCAATCCGTCGATGTGGGGTAAGGGGTAGGCGTCCTTTTTAGTGACTAGGTTCACCTTGCGAGAGTCCAAACAGAGCCTGACCTTCCCAGGTTTACGTACAAGTACAACTGGGGAATTCCAGGGACTGTTTGACTCTTCAATTACCCCTAACTCCAACATGCGGTCGAGTTCGTTGTACATCAGCTTTTGGATTGCTGGAGATATGGGATAGTGCCTCTGTTTTATTGGCAAAGCATCGCCGGTATCAATGACATGCTCTTCTAGGTGGGTCTTTCCCAACCCTAGAGCTGTACATGATGGGAATTGAGCAATGACTGTGTCTAGTTTTGTTCTGTCTGAGTTATTCAGGGAGTGAAAGTTCGTCTCAACCGAAGAAGAGGGTTGTACCTCGAGAGAGGAGATGATGTTTGGCGCGAGTTGAAAGGCTCGCCAGAAGTCTACGCCTAGATATAATTGTTGGCTTAGGCCAGTTACTATAAACAGGGTGAGAATTTCAGTCTGTCCTCGAAAGGTGACTGCAGTTCTTATTGTGCCGGGGACGGACTGGCTAGTACCATCGGCGGTACGAACTGAGGCTGACAATGCGGAGAGTTTTAAGCCTGAGCGCTGGACAAACTCTGGCAAACCCAGAATGAATTCACTGCCTATCTGCACTCTTACGTAAGGTCGACCGTCATCTTGACTGGTAATGACTGTAGATATTAAAGACTGTTGCGTCTTTCTCCTTGCACGTTTTCTCTTTCGGAATTCCTTCCATCGTCGTCTCCTTCGATTGAGAGGAAGCTTCACTTCCTCAGCAATAATGCGGGCTCTTACGAGGTCATAATTCAGTTGCCTCTCATGTAAGGACATTCCGCGCATGAGGCAGAAGAGATCTGTCTGGGTGGTACTCTCTTTATGAGTGGGATCAGTCTGGGTATATTGTGACAGTGCAGAGTAATTCAGGGTGTCGTCGAAGTCGCCTTGCTGATCATTACCTTTGGCGAGTGGGGTCCCCTGCTTCGACCACTCGCCCTGGCGTTTTCCGGGTTGCACCTGGAGCACTTAGGTGACACTACTCCTGGTTGACCACAGGTGTAGCAAAAGAGTTTCCTGGTCTCACTGAGACAAGAATGAAATGAATGTCCCACTACGCCACAGTTCCAGCAAGTCATGCGACCGGCAGCTTCAGGGGTGCGCCTCACTTCTTCCGTTCCTGCCCCAGGGAAACCAGAGAGGTCCGGTGCCTCCTGGGCTGAGTCAAAGTCCAGCTCATGGACATCTGGTCTTGCAGTTCTCCGGTACATGTCACGGCGTTGTAGCCATCGTTGGGCCATACGACATAAATGTTGCAAGTGATCCATAGATCTGATAATAGCGGTTGAAAACTGCTGACCTATCTTGGGATGTAAATTATCTCTGACTATTTGTACTATGTCTGCTTCACGTGGCGGCACCCTCATGCGCCCCACAATCGCCCAGGCCTTACGGAGGTAGCTGTCGCAGCTCTCCGAACTCTGACGTAATTCCATCAGAGTCCGGATCAGGTCGAGATCTGTTTCGGCCGAACCGAACTCTTGCCTGATACGAGCCCTGAATAGCTCCCAGTTCGGAGAGGCGCGACAGAACTGGTTCCAGAACCATTGTTCGGCCTCTTCCTTGAGCAAAAGATGTATGTTTGCACAGAGCTTTTCGCCACTCGAGAGCTGGTCGCCAATCTCTCTAACCTGAACAGGAAATCCTCCACCGAGAAAGCTGGATTACGGCCTGAAAAGTGAATCCCCCACGAAGCTACAATAGACGGGCGTCTAGGCTGATATGCAACAGCTCTAGGAGCGGGCCTCTGCCTAGGTGTATGTGTCTGAGGGGGCTCTCGCTCATAATCATGGAGTTGCCATCGTGTATTACCATTGGTTAAGTGGTCTCGGGAGGTTTCTCGCTCGAATGGGGCTGAGTTCCTCTCGAAGTAGTGAGGATTTGCTGAAGGAGCTGTACTCGCGTAGTCGGCCCCAGCCGGACTACTGGCTGCACCTGACCTTTCCAATAAGGATTGGGCCAGGTTAGTTCTGAATAAACCCAGCAACTCACTCTTGAGATCTGCCATGTGTGTTGCCAGCTGATCAGTCGTAACTACTGCCTTTGTCGGGTGGTGATGCTCTCTAGCTGGGCAAGGGGAGAGACGAAGTTGATTTACATCGCCGGATTTTCGCGACTGCTCCGGGCTATGTGGATTTACCGAGGGGCGTCCGCTAATCTCAAGCCGGCGTATGTCCTCTAACGGCTGGGCCCGCTCGGGTGGAAGAAAAGACCAGGCTCCGTCCAATGACTGGCTTGATCCGAAGATCTGCTGAGCACGGCTCACAGACTGATCGGGATCTTGGTAGGCTGACCGTCTGCTGGGTTGGAAGTCTGGAGGAGGTTTGGACATATCTGGCTGCAACACAGCTGTAACCCCTGTAACTGAGTCTGAGAACATTTTTGGGAAAGCATATGTTCGGTCGAGAGCCTGTTTCGCCTTACTCCTCGTTCTCGGCGGGGTGGAAGGAGCTTGTGCCTGTTTAGGCTTGGCACCTTGACCTTCGTTCTCGGCCCCGGGTTTTACAACCGGAGAACGGAACATTATAAAAGCATTCGCCTTAAATGCTAGCGTGCGCAATGGACTAAAGTCGACACTGTAACCGCTTATACAGTAGCTTTAGATGAGACGGAAGGTCTCGCAATTTGTACGGGAGTCCAACTCCTAAAGTCGTAGCACAAAATCAAGTTCGACGGCAGCAAAAAAATAAAAAAAAGGTCGCAGCTCAAACTCAAGTTTGCAGGTAGCAAAAAGGAAATCAGTGAAAGAAAAAAAAGGACAAAAAAAATTTAGGGCTATGATAAATCAAAAAAAAAACTAATATAAGTGTAAGAATAAAATTCAAAAAAAAACATAAGCAAAACTGCATAAAAGCTTAATCAGCCAAAAATCAGAATTAAAAAAAAAAAGAATTTAAAAAGAATCTAAATTCAGGAAAAAAATGTCAACTTAACCGGAAACAAAAGAAAAATATCGAAGAAATCAAAAAAAATCAATCAAAATAATTTCAGGTTCCCCCAGAAGCTTCTTCTCCATTTTGCTAGGGATGGGGAAGGGTGGGAGCAGGTAGGAAGAATGAAAACAAACACACAACCAAAAGTCAAAAAAAAGAAGAGAAAAGAAATATCAAAGAAAATCGAAGAAAGAGAAGGGGTTTTAAGAAATGAATAATAAAATACAAGTTCTTTGATTCACCAAAGAAAATCTTAAAAGAAGGAGAGAAAAGTTCTTAAGAAAACTCGAAGAGGAGAACAAGAATGTTCCCCAAGGCCCACAACATCTGTTTTGCCTCTGAAGCTAGGAGAAACCCTGTACCTGGGCAAGCTCGATGAGCACTTCCACTAGCCATACCCAAAACGACATCGAGATCGTATGTGGTATTCGGTAAGTGAAGTGGTACACCAGCCACTGCCACGGTCCGGTCTTCGTCTGACTCCCCAGCTCCCTACAGCACGAGATGCTGATGATCTCAGAGGTTAGGCATACGCTAGGGGTATCAGCACTAATCCCAAGCACCAGTCATTTCGCACTGAGGACAGGGCAGAGTTCGATACATGTGTCCTATAAATGAAAATCTTTATGCCTGCGAACACAAGCAGTCATACAGGGATAAGAGGTACGAAACCTCGAAGGTGCTTAACAAGGGAAAGGGGAAGAGAAGACAGTCGTTCAGGCCAACTTCGCCTAAGTCCGATAAGGACTAGCGGATCAGCCTAAGCTGACATGCCATCTCTTTAGAGGCACGAAGCGCATCAGAAGATGCTGATGTGTCTTCCCTAGGGAAGACGTGCTTCGCGTTGGGCGCCATATTGTAATGTATGTGTGTGCGTGATATGCAACGTGAAGTTGCCGCAGGATGTTCAAGTGGCACGCGCTAGCTGGCAGCACATTCTAGCTCGTCGGTATGGGGTGTAGGTCCTTAAACATCCGATTCACACATCTACAATCGAATTCCGCGTGCCTGTGGCGAAGAAAGGTTGTGGTATCCTTTCTTCAGGTCTGTCACAAAAAGAAAAAAAACGAGAAACAGATATAAAGGAAGAACAACAGGTCTGGTGTCACCTGCTGTTCCTAGCCAAACTGAACCATCTTGAAAAATCGCAAAGAAATAAACTACTCATGAACTCATTAAAAAAACGAATAATAGTAAATTTTGGGCAAGATTAACTAAAGTTGTAACAGATTTAGATACCAAACTAAAACCAAAGTGAAGTGATATTTACACCTACACGAAAAATTAATAATTTAACCTTAAACAGCCTTAAACTTTCCTGAAATCACTTATCATTAATCTGTAATTCGTATTTCAATAATAGGATCTATATTCACTATATATAGCGGGGTAATTTATAATATGAAGAATGATTACATACTACGGTCTAAATACGCTAGTCGAGAAGCGCCTAAGTCAAACTACAACAAAATAGTATTCTGCAACACAAGTTCTCAAGTTCTTATAAGTAGACCATCACATCGTCCACTTTCAGATAATCTGACCTATCTGTAATTCTACAAATATTACACCGGCGGATTCAAAAATTCTTTTCTTGTTTAAAATTTCTTAACATGCTTGGTTAGCTTAACTACCACTTATGCCATAATTAATTTAACAATGGGGTTAGCCGCTGTTTACGACACAGCCTAAATAATTAGATAATTTGACAACACTCTTCTAACCTGTACGCACAACGTTTCCCTGCAACGAATAACATAGTGTCCTTTTCCTTTTTCTTTTGGTTCCCTTTGTTATTCCTTTTTGTTTCCCTTTTGCTTTCGTTCCTCCTTTTAGCTGCGGAGACTAGTGGGGCAATTAGGATGAGACTCTTACACTGAAGATGTCATAACAAGTGCCTACAAATTGTGTGGGAAAATCTTTTGTGATTTCCTTGAACATTGTTATGGAAGGAAAAGAGTTACCTTTTTTGTTCCTGTTACCTTCTTTTTCTCTTCCTGTAGTGCCCAAAGAAACAAGGGGGGTGTAGAGGAGCAAACAACGACGGGTTGTGCTAGCCAAAAAGGGGGCTGCCTGATTGGAGCCTTCTGGGATTATAGCTCTTTTTCTTTATACCATGTATTTTGTCGGCAATCCCATCGCTTGATGGGACGATGGCGGAAATGCCTCAAGCACCTTGGCCTCCAGAAATATTTGAAAGGCTAACAGCGTGATTAACCCGTGCACCACAATTGGTGTAAAAGTGCTACCTTTCTTCAAAGCTCTCGATCTCGAACCGATGATTTGCTGTGAGTTTGAACTTGAATTAATACGAGCTCATCCAAGTTCGGATGGCTCGGATAAAAACAGACAATATTCATATTATTTTTTCACTTACCTCGTTTTGTTGTCCGTCCTCTGGCAGCTGTCACGAAACAATCTTCTTCTTCACCAAAAGATTACCTCCGTGGCAGCTAGCAGGGGCGACAAGCACAGGGTATAAAATGCACGTTGAAAAGATAAGGCATGCTCGCATTACATAATGTTCTTTTCAAATTTTCGTTGTCACTTTCATTAAATGTTGTTTTAAAATTTTCGTAATCACTTTTTGATTAAATGTTCCTTTTTTAAAAATTCTTTTCGTTGTCACTTTATTTTTATATGTTCGGTTAAAATTTTCGTTGTCACTTTTATGTAAAGTCCTTTTCTAATTTTCGTTGTCACTTTTGTTAAATGTTCTTATACAAATTCTCTTCGTTGTCTCTGTATTTTGAATGTTCTTTTAACACCTTTTTTCGCTGTTACTCTATTTTAATGTTCTGTCCCGACTTCTGAATATTTTGATTAACCGCAGCGTCAAATCTTGAACACCCGAATTTTTGCACTCTTTCCCGTAATTTTCTAGTGACGGTTTTTCGTATCAAATTTTTCTTTTCTTTTTGTATCTCAACTTATCTCGAAAGTGCTCTTTTTATTTTTGCGTTATCATATCAAGAATTTATCACTACCAATTAAATTATTAACTTCTTTACTACCCAGCGACAAAACCAAAAAAATCCGCACGGCCGAGCTACTTCTTACCCGAATCTATCCAGCACTGAGTTCCTAAACTCCTCGCGCCAATCTCCCTTGCTGCCGGCAAAGTCACACACACCAACGTGCCATCCCGCTGCTCCCATATCCAACTTTCATGCCGTATTGCTGCGTAACGCTTTTGCCTTCTTTCCAGAATGTAACTATTTCGACAATTTTAAGCAATTTTTGTGCGGGAGCCGAGGAATTTTATGCCAATAATTTAATTGATTTAAATTATTTTCTCGGCTCTCCGTACAACAATTTCGGAGTTTGACGTGTCTTTGAAATGGATTTTCTATGCTGCCTTTAATTATGCCCTTTTTGTATCGTAAGTATTTTATTTTTAATTTTTTCCAGGTGTTTCTAGGTGGGTAAAATATTGGTGGTCTTGGATTCGGCCATAGGAGCCGAATCTTAGGGATGCTAATGCGGTCTGGAGCAGAGCCGTGGGTTAGTAAAACAAAGGGCATAGCATGCTGATGATGGATGGATCCCCTCATCTGTTTCGTCCCTGGCTTGATGGTGCCTCTCGACATTTGAGGAACTTGAAGGGTAAAGCTTGGAAGAGGTTCTGTGTCTCGGGACGCCATGATGACTATTTGGCGTACTCTGACCTTTGCCACCGTTTCTCTACTCGCCTGCAGGACTCCTACGCTGAGTACCTGTCCAACATGAGAACTACTTTGCGTAGTGACCCCAAACTCTTCTGGAAATTTATTAATTCGAAGCGTAAATGTGAAAAGTGACGACGCTCTCTCAATCTCTACCTTTTTCGCGGATTTTTTCCGAACGTCTTTCAGTGATTCCTCCTGCGATGTTTCCACTTCTGATTTTACCCACTTGACGCGGCTCCCGCCTACCTCCCTTGAGCCTATTGATTTAGTATTGGACGATGCACACGTTGCTGAACATCTATCTAATTTGGCGGAGGGCTTCACGAGTGGTCCCGACGGTATACCCCCTTCCTTTTTGAAGAAATGCCAACTATCTATTTCTGGTGTTCTCTGTTACCTGTTCAACCTGTCCCTGCCGACCAGCCGCTTTCCGGAACTTTGGAAGATTTCTGTGTTGATTCCTCTTCACAAGAAAGGTAGTAGGTCCGAGGTCTCCAACTATCGACCAATTGCCAGCTTGTGCCATGTTGCGAAGGTTTTCGAGTCTCTCGTCAGTGACGGTCTTCGTTTTCACTGCAGGCCTTTCATGGGGTCCTTCCAGCATGGCTTCCTCAGGGGGAAGTCTACGACCACTAACCTCCTGGAGTTCGTTAATTATTCTCTACCAGCCATTGAAGCGGGCAAACAGGTGGATTGTGTATTTACGGACTTCAGTAAGGCTTTTGATAGGATAGACCATGGTATCCTGGCCTATAAATTGACTCATCTTGGGTTCCCTTCCTGCTTTGTTAACTGGTTATCCTCTTACCTGTCTGGTCGTACCCAGCGCGTCCTGTTTCGGGGTGTCCTTTCTGACGGGATTCTTGTCACCTCGGGTTCGCCACAGGGCAGTATCCTCGGCCCACTCCTCTTCATCCTATATATTAATGATGTTTCACTTCTCCTGATACACAGTAAAATTCTGTGTCACGCGGATGATGCTAAGATTTTTCGCACTGTTTCCCACGAGGTAGACTGCAGTGCTTTGCACTCTGATCTGGCTGTGTTCTGCGATTGGTGCGTGCGCAATCGCCTTCCTCTAAATGCCCAGAAGTGCACCGTTATGGCCTTCTCCCGTAAAAGATGTCCTTTCCTCTTCAACTACTCCGCTGGAAGGACCTGGGCGTGGTCCTCAACTCTCGCCTTTCATTGGAGGAACACGTGGATTCGATCGTCGGTAGGGCTAATTCGATGCTAGGTTTCGTTAAAAGATGGTCTAGGGAACTCGACGATCCCTACCTAACTAAGCTTCTTTACTGCACCTTCGTCAGACCGCTTTTGGAATATGCCAGCCCTGTTTGGGCCCCCTATTTCGCCGTTCACGTTGACCGCGTCGAGGCAGTGCAGCGCAGATTCCTCAGGTTCGCTCTCCGTGGACTTCCCTGGATTGATCCCTGGTTACTTCCCTCCTATACTGATCGCTTGGGGCTAATTTCTCTCGACTCCCTTGAAAAGAGGCGTAACATCGCCAAATTACTATTTTTGTTCGATTTATTGCAGGGAACGATAAATTCACCCGATCTACTGGCTGCCGTGAACATCTCTATCCCGCAACGCACTCTGAGAAACCGCAACTTCCTGCACGTCTCTAGCCATCGAACTCTGTATGGAATGCACGAGCCCATCACGTCGATGTCACGAATATTCAACCAACACTTCGGCAATTTTGATTTCAATCTCTCTAGGCTGCAGCTCAGGGGCATGCTTAGACAGTGTCTTGGCTGATGTGGGGTCGTGGATAGCGTCAACGGCCGTCCTTGGATTGCGTTTTCTGATTTATTCTCGGCCTCTAGTTCGTAGTTTAGTCTGTAAGTTTTCATTATATCAATATATGCTGTAGTAATCTCTTTCAGGTGAATCTGTACAAATAAACTAAACTAAACTAAACTGAAATTAACCTAGTGCAGGGATTCGGCTCAAATAGCTGAATTCAGCACCGTCTCAACGGGCTAAAGAGGTTTTTTTTTAAATATATGATGTTGCCAAAGCTCAGGTGATGCCCTATGATGCTAAAGCACAGCCTTGTCAGGAAAGGAATTAAGGTTGAGGGAAATGGGTTAGGAGGTTGAGTGAAGGAGGTGTCGATGTACGCCCCGTTTGAAAGTTTCAGGCTCATAGGACGAGGGAAAAACTAAAGATGGTAAACTGTTCCACATTCGTGTTGTTCTGCTAAGAAAAGATTCCCGAAATTTTACGGTACGTCCAAATTTGACCCGGAGAGTATAGGGGTGGGAGCGACTTGTAGATCTTGTATCGCGCGTTGTAATGAGTCTACAAGGAATCAGGCTAGCAATTTCGTTAGAAAATACCTTCCGTCTGATGCTCTGGTCGAAATTGAACTTAGCCCGGCTAATTGCTGAATTGCAAATATTCCGCGCATCTCTATAGATACGTCTGAATTCCTCTGAAGGGCACAATTTATATGCCTGGAAAGCTGCTTCCTTCATTTTAATGGCTGCGAAACAGTCATTATTGAACCAATTGGTGTTAGTTGGTTTGATATTCTTGAAGCTATGAGGAATAAAGCGATGCATTCCAAACCATAGGATGTTCAAGATATATTCGGTGCTTCTGTTAACGTCCTTCATAGAAAAGCAATCAGACCAATCCAGCTCTCTGAGATATTTATTAAGTCCCGCCCAATCAGCATTTTTATAATGCCACACTAATCTTTTGGTGGAGTTTAGGTTAGGGGTTGTCAGAGAGGAGATGGAGAATTGGGCGGAGATTAGACAATGGTCCGAATTACCCAAGGGAGACGTCACCAAAACCGAGTATTTTTCTGGATGCGATGTTAGAAATAAAAATATATAATAAAAGATGCGCGTTGTGCCCCAAAGTATCAGGAACACGAGTGGGACACTCAACCAATTGCTGTAAATTAAAAGACTCACTAAATAACTCGACGTGTCTTCCAGACGGGCTTGTGGTAGAAGAATGCCTGAGCCACTGTGTGTTGTGGACGTTGAAATCTCCAGCAAGAACGATTTCCGAAGAGGGGGATAATTCCAAAATCTTATCGATATCGGAAGACAGTTTATCGAAGGAGCACACAGTGTCAGTGTTCGACATATTCGAGCTGCGGTATATTTATTTAAGCTTAATGCAAGCTATTACATAAAAAATACAAAATAACAAAATAAATACTACAAACTAAAATAAACAATAATTCATAACAGATAATGTAAGCTACAATATGAGCTATGATTATGATAAATATAAACTGGGAGGAAGGAGAATTAGGAAAGGCGATCAAGATAGGCGGGATAAAGATGTAAGGCTTTGTGAAGGGATGATTTACTCAGATGGAAGTCAAAGGAGGGAAGGTCGTTGACTTTTCGAAGCATCCTGGTAATTGGTTCGCGTTGACCGTAGTTCGTGCAATGGCGGTCGAGTCGGAAAAGGGGAGTGGACCTAAGGTTGCGAGGGTTGGTATAGATGGGTAAAGACTGCAGGATTGAAGGGCAGTCTATGGCACCAGCTAGTAGCTGATGAATGAAGAGAACGTCGGAAACATCACGACGTTTACTTAGGGGTTGTAAGTCGAACAGTTTCAGACGGTCTTCATAAGGTGGAAGGTTGAATCTATCTACCCACGGAAGATCACGTAGAGCAAAGCGAATGAACCTACGCTGGACAGATTCAATTCTGTTAATGTGGGTTGTTTACGTGGGTAACCAAACCTGGCTGGCATATTCAAGGAGAGGTCTAACGAAGGAAATATAGAGAGATTTGGAAACATAAGGATTGGAGAATTCTCTAGACCAGCGCTTCACAAACCCTAGCGCGGAGTTAGCTCTGTTAATTATGCTATCAATATGGGAACGGAAATTTAGTTCACTATCACAGATTATTCCTAGGTCACACAAAGAGGTAACGATAGGGACTGGTACGTTGGTTAACATGTAGGTTCTCGGGGTGAAGGTAAGACGCTTGCGGGAATAAGAGATGGAGTGGCATTTGCGGACATTGAGCTCAAGAAAGTTTTTCATACACCATGTGGTGAACGAATCGAGGTCATTTTGGAGAAGAAGAGAGTCGGTTGTGGAGGAGATATATTTAATTATTTTCATGTCATCAGCATAAATGGACAGCTCTGAGTATTTTATGACACAATCAACATCATTAATTGTAAGGATGAAAATTAATGGACCGAGATGGCTGCCCTGAGGGACGCCGGACCGAGCGACAATGGGGTTGGAAATGGATGAGCTGAAAAGAACATTGTATTGACGGTTGTTGAGGTAGGATTGAATCCAGGAGATGAATCTGGGGGGGAAGCCTAGGCGATCAAGTTTAAACAGGATAATGCTATGGGAGATCTTGTCAAAGGCCTTACTAAAATGGGTGGCGATAACATCAACATCTTTACTGTTTTCCAGGGCACATAAGGGGTTGAACTAGATGCATGGCACACTTTTTCAGAACTATGGCCGGAATGCCGTCAGGACCGGGGTGAAAGTCATACGCAAGCCCGTTAATACTGGCGGCAATTTGTTCGGGGTCAGGGTCAAAAGATGTAAACGACGATTGAGTGCATTTGTCCAAGAATGAAAAGTAGCTAAGGTCAGGTTGGAGCGAATTGTCGCTGAAAGATTTACTGAAGAAGTGTGCAAAGAGGGTGGCGATAAACTGAGGATCTGATGAAGAGGTATTCTCGAGCTTTAGGGTGGAAGGGTAACCATTGGATTTCTTCTTAGAATTAATAAAGCTATAAAAGCACTTGGGGTCGGATATGAGGCTTGTTTCCATCCGTTGGAGGTACTCATGGTAGAGGGCATCACAACGTTCAGAAAAAGAGGTGTAAGCAGACAAGTAGGAAGAATAGCCAGACTCAGTCTGGGTCAGAAGAAAAGTTTGCCAACGTTTATTTCTCCTGTTGCGGAGAGGGCGTAATTCTTTGTTGTACCAAACGGGGGATGAGGAGCAGTATTTACGAGGAAGAATAGGGATAGATTGTGTATGGCAAGCGTGTATTTCTGAATAAAATGCCTCTACAGCAACGTCTATTGGAAGATGTTGAGGGATATTGCCAATGTTGGAGTTGAGGAGCAAGTGATTTAATTTTTCAAAGTCGCCTTTACGAAAATTGAAGGAAAGAGAAGACTGGGAGCTTGAAAGGGCGTGAGGGTGTTCGTAGGAGAAAACGAGGAACAGGGGAGGATGGTGACGATCGAGGGAGGAGAGGAGATGTTCGCTTTCCGCGACAGCCGAGTTAACTGGGTCTGAGGAAAAGATTAAGCAGAAGTGAATAATGTGCCGATAGAGTTTAAATCTAATCCAGACATAATTAAATTCTGGATTCTACCTTGGTTTCGCTTAGTGCAAAAACTGCCGGATTTTCCGCGATCAAGTGGCAGTAAACCGAAAAATGGTCACTTTTCAAGCCACGAATGCTGCAAAAATTAAATAAAAATTTTTGCATAGTCCCGGTCTTAATTTGCCCAAAACAAAACAAAACGAAAACGTACACAAACACAAGGACTGACGAACGGGATCCACAGATGCAAAGCAAAGCCTCCTCTGTGAAAACAAAGCCAGCAGCAGTGTTATGCCTGCTGTGCTGAACTTTGATCTCAACGAAGGCAGCCAAATGCTCATCAGTGGAGACCCGTTAAACGCATTCAATGAAGTACGATTGTACTACATTGAATGTTGGATGGAAGAAAATAGAAATAAATAGGAACGGACTCACCAGGCTGTGCTTTCAAATAGAGCATAAAAGCCCTTCCCTTCGGCTCAAACTTCCCGTTTCCCGGGCATAACTTGAGCCAGTGGTCAGGTGATACGGGATGACTGGATGTGTCGCTACATAACAACCATAACAAACTGTCTCGAAATGACCAACAAAAATTTAACACTTCAACAATTAGGCAAAACTGACCAAACTGCCGAATCAAATAAATAAAGACAAGTACTTTGGCACGACGAAGACACACACACCAACACAGTATCCTACCAGATCACCCGTTAGAGAGTGCACCTTGAACAAACACAATCCGCTAAATTATTAATTCACACAAACAACGCAATTAAACTTAGGAAAAGCAATCAAGCACAGCATCCGTGACCACTACTATCGATCAATGAAAGAAAAATTTAGAACAGAAAGTTATCGAAAAATTAATTCATTTAACAAAACTCAACAAAATATAAGCAGAGGCACAAAACATGTCCGATCAGTATGACGTTCACAACACACCGTGAAATACTAATGAATATAATAATTAAGTGTTAATATTTTAATTACACATAAATATTATTTTAAATTCATCCTACAATATTTTTAATAAAGTATCACAAAAAAGGGGAGATTTTAGTTTCCGTGGACACACCGATATTTTAGTGTCCCTGGAATACCGATTTGACCGATTTGAATTTCGATAAAACACCCCAAAATAAAACGAAAATACTAAATAAATTTTTTTGATATCTGGCTTAGTTTTGGGGATATTCGATCTTGCAATTTTAGTCACTTCGCGACTTGTCAAAACGGATATTCAATCCTATTGAAAGAAGTTGTTGTGTAGGGAGGAAGGACTAGATAATAAAGCACTTAGGGCCTAATTAATACACCTCTTTCTTCCAGAAAGTTTAATAAAAAAGTTCGCGCTACCTTTAAGTTTGGCCATTTTAACAAGTCGTCAAGTAATGTGTTACTAAAATTTCAAGATCGAAAATCTCGAAAACTAAGCCAGATATCAAAAAAATGTATTTACTATTTTCGTTTTATTTTGGGGTGTTTAAATTCATCGTCAAATCGGCGTGCCACGGAAACTAAAATCGTGCCACAAAAAAAGTGCTTTCAAACACCGAAAAGTAATCGACTAACTGCGTCCGCAACTCCTTTCGCGTTTAAATTCGCTACATTTAGCTACTTGTTTTTAATAGTGTCATTCAAGTCAATCTATTCTCTTTTAGTCTCTTCCTTCTGTTTTCTTAATTTCTATTTTTTTATGATGTTGCCAAAGCCCTGAGGACAACCCTATGATGCTTTAGCATAGCTTTGACCGGAAGGGAATCAGGGAACATAAATGTCTTGTTTTTGAATTGCTGTGAGCTCAATGACAACCATGTATGCTCATCCTTTTCCCTATAAGCACATTGCATTGAACTCTAAAAGGTAAATTCGTACACAGTTCATTGAGCTTTTTCGGACCTAGTAACATGAAGACTTGGGAATATTCTGTATCAAAGTACGAATTTAGCGTTATTTAATTTTAATCACGATCTTATACTTCGCGTAAGGCACTGCAATATTTATTATATTCATGATTTGAGATATAGGAGTTCCGTCGATCTAAAATATTTTCGATTAAATTCCCGATCTCGATTTTAAATTGCCGCCAGCTAATACAATTGCGTTCTTATGTTGGTAGCTTTGTAAGTACATTCAGAACAAGAAAGCACATGTTATATCTCCTCTCATTCTGTTGAAGCACATTTTCCTACATTGAGGAAAATCATTTATTTCTAAATTTTATTTAAATACTTAAATAAGAGGAGTACAGAGAAAAAGTATATCATAAAAAATATTTTCAGAGAAGACAATTTAATCTGTATAAAATAACGGTTTTTTTCTCCCGACAGTATTAGCAAAATACTCGAAATAAAAGTGCAAGCAAATTTGGACACAAAAGTTGTCTCAAAATGAAATACCATACTGTCCGTCCACAATTATACGTAATTGTGCGAGCTAGACAACAGCCCAGAGACTGAGCGAATTTTCTTTTTCATTTTTATTTTAAAAACTCACGGGGAGACCGAGGCTCGAGCCCTAGAACTATGGCATGGTGTACATGCCACTCATCCAAAGGGCCTTAGTCTTCTAGATGCCCTAGAAAAATTTCATTCGCATAATGCACAGTCCACCCCATTTTGAGCGCCCTACCGATCGCTGGTGAGCGCCCTACCAATCGCTGGTGAGCGTCCTACCAATCGCTGGTGAGCGCCCTAAGAAGAACGATATTGAAGAGAGAGATGAGGAAAGAGTAGGAAAAGGCTTAAGTCCTCTCCATTAAAACAATTATATTAAGCAAAGAAAAAAAACTACTTATCAAAATACTACTCTACTAACTGAAATTTTTACCACTGTAATTTCAAAATTCGATAGCAAATAAAATATAATAACCAACAAAATTTCACTGGTTCTAATGACTTGATATTTTAAATTGTAATTCGAGCCTAGTGAAGTGCTGTTAAGTACGCTAATAGTCAATAAACATAGGAAATTATCATTGAATTTACTGAATTGTCAAACAAAATTCGTAATAAATTATTATCGAATACAGTGAATTGCTTTCAAATATGCTAATTGTCATTAAACAGGAAATTATCACTAAATCTACTGAATTGCCAAACAAAATTCATAATAAATCGTCATTGAACTTAGTGAATTGCTATTAAATATGCTATTTGTCATTAAACGTAGAAAACTTTCATTGGATTTACTGAATTACCAAGTACATCCAATTACACACAATTTATCTGACCGCTGAATATGATTTTACAAAAAGTCTGAATTTATGAGATATCTACTTATCTACTTCAATCATTAGAGCCTCATCTGTCGAAAACATTTGCACTATTTACCTTTTCTTTCTTATACAAAATATCTTACCTAAAGATATTATTTCAACAAAATAAGCTCATGAATTTCTAAGAGAAAATGCAATTTAATTTGATTACTCAGGTCATCGACCCCTGTGTAATCAAATTAAATTACATTTTACTTTTTACAAATGAGTTAAAAATGATAGAAAGATTTAGTTAATCTGAAAATCTAATTTTGTAGAGGAAAATAATTATCCGATGAGTTTAAGCTAAATAATCAGTTCTCCGGGATTTAAGAAGACGTCCAATTTAATGACTACTTCCTTAGGTTTATCAGTGGACAGATCAGAGAACCTTCTTGTCTCTCTGCATGCTTTGATATGGTCCGTCAGGATGATGTTCACGACTTCCTAAATATACTATCTTTCGGCAGTTCAATTTGGATACTATAAATAAAATCGCCATCATTTAGATAAGATACTGTAGGGGCAAGCAAATAAAAACATAGCTCTTATCTACAAAGAAAGGAAAAGTCTGTGCGTCAGGGTTCAGCTCCTTTGAGTTTTCTATGCTCCTACAAAAAAAAATTATAGTTCACGCCAACTAGGTATTCCTCAAACACCTGTTAACAATAATAGTTCTCTGTATCGACGCTAAAATTTTAATAACAAGGTCGGTTCATCCTTACTAGGCTCTTTATAGTCTCTTATTAACTCACTTTACGTTATCTTTAGAGGAATTTGCACTGCTTCCAAGATGAAAAAAATTTACTTAGTTCATTCGTCATATGATTCACTTTTCGTGACTCACCACCAAAAAGGTGTTGCATGCTGGTACCAACCCTGCTGCTGGATGATTGTCCAAGGCAGGCTATGGCTCGCAATGTCATTAACTGAACCTCAGTTGATGACACTTCAGATCACAGCCTCCGCTGGACAGTCATCTGACAGCTGAAGCTAGCAAGATGAGGGATGGCATGTTGAATCGCTAACTAATGCAGCAGAGAAGTTTGGTGGATCGAAGGGATGCCATCTTGCTCCTGGTCGCGCAACGAAAGAAACATGAATCATGCCATGGGAAAAGGAAAAAGGGAAAGGTGGACGAAACGGTAAGGAGAAAAATGTTGAACCAAAATGCACAAAAAAAAACCGCGAAAAGAAATAAAAAAAAAACGTACTCTAAAAAAGGAAAACTAAATCTGAAAAAGGATAAAAACAGGAGGAACAGGGGTTAGGGCAGGCGTTGATGATATGACTCCCCTTTCATGACCCTTGCCGCATCTTATCCACCCAGGGGGCCTACAGGGTGGGGTAGTCTGGATGCCCTATGAAAACTTGAAATGAGAAAGAGGGCAAATCCTTATGAGGATGCCGCCCACCGACGTACTGATGACCGCCCTATAGAGAGGACGACGAGGAGAGAGTACAGAAGAGAAAGAAGAAGTCCTATTAAAGACTCATAAAATTCAAAAACAAAATTGTCTTAGTCTTTCTTTATTTCTTGCATATTAACTTATCGGTGTAATTTTTAATGCCAAATTAGACAACTTAAAACAATTTTCCCTGTTTTCTTTAGTTTTTTTAGGACTGGCTTATTCGTCAAACTATTATCTTTAATATGTCAATTTATGTAAATTCACAATGACCTCAGCTTTTTTTAATTTTCTAGTACAGACTTATTAGCAAAGACTACCCTTCTCATAACGGTTTATGTAGGCTCAAAATGTCTCAAAATGTTATCTCTCAATTTTTGAATTATCGCCAAACTCCTCTTAATGAAAACTCTATACAACTTTAAAAATGATTTAATCTCTCTTTAGGTTACTAGCAGAGACTTATTCATAACTTTAATCACAACTTTACTTTTAACTTTAATTACAATGAGTATTTACTCATTCCAAAATAGATTTATTCTTTATCTCAGATTATGATTTAGAAACTCAATAACCTACGCTTAAAATGCGTACCTAGTCACAGCACCACAAGAAGGTCCAAATTCATATATAAAGTATATGTACGTAATTTCATATGCAGTCATCAATTAAACGGATTAGCTGCTCAAAAAAAAACCACAAATCCAAATGCGCATTTCCCTTTTTCTTTTAGTAAGACTTCGTTTCTATCGTCCCTTTCTCATAATCGAAACCAACGAGACCAACGACTTGGAAACCTGGGAACTTCGTAAGGGTGCTTATTTTACAGGATACCCTGAGGGCAGGTAGATAAAGTGACTTTCTCTATGTCCCTGACCTGATGGCAAATATTGTTATTTATGTAGATACAACCTTTCTGACTATGCACATGTTTCGGAAAAGATACATTTGTTTTAATTTACTGTAATGTGTGCGCGTGTGTGCAATGTGAAGTTGCTGTAGGATGTCCAGATGAATCATGAAATCACAAAAAAGAAAACAGACCCCCTTAGTGATGGTTCAGGTCTTATAAATTTCTGTTTTCCTAAATAAAGCTATTTCATAGCTTAATATAATTTATAACTTTCAACAAAAGAAACGTCTGGACGGATTAGTCCAAACCAGGTTCACCGCGAAGGCGAGCTGTCTGCTATTATCGTTGAAAGCGAGAACATTAAGTGCAATAATGGAAACAAGAAAGAAAGAAAGTACAGAATAAGTGATTATCTATTACTGTAACCAAATGAAAAGAGCGTATTCTTAAACCTTTAATACTTATCTAATTAATTATTTGCATCCTATTGCTTTGCACATCGTTAAGTGTTCCTGAACTGTTGTTACTTATTTCTATATTACTGCTTAAAACCGAGAAGGGAATACGTAAAATGGCTAACTTTTAAAAAAATAATAATTATAATGAAAAGGAATAAATTTTTTTTTGCCAGGACGGCATGTTCCTGGCCCGTGTGTTTCTCCAGAGGTCAATGGGTATGATCCCCGCGACCACTAGCACTGCCGGTTCCGAGACCATGCGCTAGGAGCTTACAATGCGGAGCGCTGCATGGCGTTGTACCGCAAGTATACGCTTGCGGTACCTTTCCCACCGCATTTCATCTTTCCAGACTTTTGCTCTGTAGAGCATTATGGCTCAGCGCCGCCGTCACCGCAGCCGCCTTATCGGCCCGGCCCTTGATCTCGTCCCAGAAGGAGAGCCTACAATCGAGGCTCACCACCAGGTATTTGATCGCGGGCCGCATCTGAACCGACATGTCTCCTACCCGCATTTCGATCAGAAACGGAATGCGGTTCTTTGTAAGAAGGACGATCTCGGTCTTGGCAAGCGCCAACACCTGCCCGTGGCCACGCAGCCTGAAGCTAACCCGGAAAGACCCTTAGGGCATCTCCATACGGAGAATCCCGTCATATGTATAATTATATGTCGGGACCCAATATGGAGCCCTGGGCCGCTTATCATCTGTAATATATACTGAGGGACCCTGAAGTCACGCTCTAACGCCTTGAGTGCGTCCCGAGTTGAAGGCGAGGTTTCAGGAGCTTTTCCAGGAGCTTGCCGGCTGTGTCGAGCATGCACAGTGCCCCTCCTACAATTTGGAAAGAAAAGAATTTGATTTCGAGCTGGTAATTAGGACTGAAATGACATTATCCCTCTGTTAATGTGTGGAGATGATGCCAAGTTGGGGAAAAGAACCTTGGTGGCGGAGCCACATACAAATAATGAAGAAACAAAAAACAAAATTGTTGTGTAAACGATTCCATGTCGCACCCTCGCGCCGGCTTCCGACGACCAGGTTTTCCTCACAATTTGCTTGACAATTATTATGTATTTGAGCGTATGGACCAGAATGAATATGGTTCTCGGAGTTCCTATCAAATTATGATTGATCATGGAATTTTTCTTCAATTTATTAAAAAAAGATTTTATCATTAGCTTATTTCTCCTGGTGGTTAAATTGTCCTCTCCTATCGCAACAGTATTCCGAAGGATAACTTTTGCTCGATTTTTTTTATGTATGCCTAGAGGTTATGTTGCCGTAAGGGAATTGAGATAAAACAGAATTAACAGCAATTCACCCGAGCCTAGATGGCTCAGATAAATTCGGAAAATTATTAATACTAATAGAACTCACCTCTGAATGTTATCTGCTTCTGCCGACTGTAGACGAAGTATGTCTTCTTCTTCATCTTAGAAGTAACACATTCGTTTAGTGTCACCAGAAACAGTGGTGGAAACCACAGAGTTTGGGCGAGATAGATTACAGTGTGTTAAGGTGGCGTTGGGTAAATTTTTAATTGTTAACCAAAAAGTCTCACATTGAACCACAGGTCCTCCGATGAGAAGGGTGAGAAAGGATCTGCCTGGACTGGCGCTGGCACGCTGCCGTGGCAGTTCCCGGTAGCACTTTATTCCCTAATGAGAGGAAGAAGGTTAGTCGGTCCCTTCCATCTCTAGCAGAGAGTTAGATTTTTCCCCTTCCGCTCTAGCAGAGAGTCGGATCTTTCCCCTTCCATGCTCTAATGAGAAGGTGGAGAGTGCAAATCTTCCTCTTCGCTCGAGATAGACAACATGTGACACGAACGCGACCCTGAGCAGAAAAGTTTCATGCTCTATCGCCTGAGCTAGCCGGGCATTCCTGTCTATGCCGTCGGACGGACGGACTAACAAGAAAATGCGGACGGTCTAATAAGAGCGGATGGACTGGCGACTAAAATTGGACTGTCTCTAAGTGGATACTTTCACTGCCTAATGTCTTTGGCGTGGAAAGTTCCCAGGGATCTGCCTTGCGTTTCCTCCAGCTGATATAAACTTTGTCCAACACGCTTGACAATTTGGGCTTTGTTCAATTTGTTGGCCAACTTCGCACTGACACCTTTCTGCATGTCACTTTGAATAAATACCCTACAACACACTTCTTGCAGGAGTGTAAGTAACATCACGACAAGGAGTGTTGTAGGCTTTCTCATGCTTTTCGTGTGCCTATAGGTGGTCTGTCACACGGGAACGAATCAGCTGAAGGCGATCTATTACAAGCAACACGGATACTTCTCCAGATTTTAATTAGTCTAGCTGTCGTAGAATTTGGTAAGCTGAGCCATGTTGTACCATGTGATGGCCAAAGAGAGCATAGTAAGTATTGATGCCAGGGGATTGGTGTACTTAAAGGTGTAGTCCCATGAACTATGGTCATCCTGCAAGTAGGCACGGATGGCTGACAGGATGGATCTGTTCACTCGTTCCGAAGCATTTGGGTGCGGAGAGTATTAAGCAGTCTTGTTTTACATTGTATTCTTCCAGCAGTTTGTTAAAGGTGGTAGAGAAAAACTGCCGGCCGTTGTTAAAATGATGGTTACGGATATTTCGAAGACAGAGAAGACCTCTTCAAGGAAGAATAGGCTTGGTCGGGACAAACTTTGTAAAGCTGTCTAACGCAACGGAAATGACAGTGTTGCCACGCTTAGTACGAGGATATGGTCCACGAGAATCGATATTAAAGCAGAAATGGACTTTGGGCTTCCAAAGATTTGGCCGTAAGATGGTATTAGGCGATTTAATTTCTTTAAATACTTGGCATTGCGATATATATGTATGCGCGTACTTGTGTTACCATAAAGCCTCCGTGTGCTAACTGAGGTGATTCATGGGCCTCAAGGATCAAACCTTCCGTTAGTCCCGATGGAACCCAAAGCTTCCAGGCTAAGTCTTCCTGAACCGAGTCACCGCTGCGGGGTTGAGTCCTGTAAACATACCCGTCCGATACACAGAGATCAAGTAGTTGTGCTTAGTTTGCAAGTAGAGTCGATTTCAACTGATCGTACTCTTCCATGGAGAAGTATTTCGAATTTAAGTCTAGGTCGACTGCACTTACAATTAACTCCTCTGCCGCATCACTGTGTGATAGAGACAGATTGTCAAGGACCACATTCTGTGAGCCCTTGCGATGCTCGATCTGGAAGTCAAAAGCCTGCAGCTTTAAACTCCATCGAGCCAGTCTTCCTGAAAGATCCGAGTGACTGATCAGCCACTTCAGACTTGCATGGTCTGTTATGATGGCGAAAGGATGTCCCTCATGTATGCTCGGAATTTTTTCACACTCAGCACAGCAGCATACCTATCATACCTAGCATTCGAGTTCCGTAATGCTGTAATTGCGCTGTTCTGGATTTAACTTTTTGGATATATACGCGATTGTCTCGATTCATGCTAGCATCACATTGAATAAAGAACTTTTTTGTGAAGTCAGGTGTTGTCAAGATTGGTGCACTACACATAGCTTGTTTCAGGTTGTCAAACGATTGCTGCGCTTCTTCCGTCCACGCGAAATTTTTGCACTTCTTTAAGCAGTCCGTAATAGGAGCTGCCACGGTTGCATAATTGGGGATGAGTCTCTGATACTAACCCGTCATTCCGAGGAATCTGCGTATCTGTTTAGCAGAGCGGGGAAAAGGGAAATCAGCTGCCGCTGCTACTTTCTCCGGGTCCGTTTTTAGAGTTCCATCTCCAATCATGAAACCCAGGTAGCGAAATTGCTTGACGCAAAAGCGGTTTTTCTTGACGTTAATCGTTAACTTTGCGCTGCGCAGATAATCAGCTACAATCAGCTAGTTCTAAGAGCTACTGAGTTAAAGTCAGGTGATACGACGAGTAAATCATCTAAGTATACCTGTTCACGTAAGCGACCAGGATTCATTTTGTCCATTAATCGACACATTCGTTGTGGGGCTTTGCACAATCCAAAGGGCATGACGGTGTTTTGATACAATGAACTGCCGGGCACCGTAAAAGCGGTTTTCTCCCTTGACTGCTTCTCCAAGGGGTTTTGCCAGAACGCATCCTTCAAATCGATGGACGAAATGAAGTGCGTATCCTGCAGTCGTCCAAGCAATCCGTCGATGTGGGGTAGGGGGGAGGCGTCCTTCTTCATCACTAGGGGATTTACGCAGATTTAAGGTCTTTCTTAAGTCGGGTTTTCCCTTTTATTTTTCCTTTCCTTCTGAAGAAATGCCTGGTTTCTTGTGGGGACGAAAAATGACTGGGCTTTTATGGCCTCACTGCTGGCAGATGGGTCTTAGCAGCACGAGGCTTCGTCCCAAAACGTTTTTAAACGCGAATTATTTATTTATTAACAACAGGCTACTACGAAAATTACAAATCATTAAAACCATGTACTAACTAACTTATTCACTCAGATGGCCCTTCAGTTGCCTCCTAGAAAAACCCAGCTCGATGTAGGCAGTGCAGTCATTATAAAGGCGAGACATAGAAGCGATAGGCTCATGCATACCATAAAGCGTGCGATGAAAGGGAACATGGGAATGGAAATGCCTGTATTGTTCAGCAATTCGGAGGAGTTGATCGTCCCCTGCACTAAATCATACAAAAAAGTAATCTTATAAATTCTACGTCTCTTTACAAGGGACTCGAGAGAAATCAGAACGAGCCTAATATGATATGATGGAAGGAGGAATAAAGGATCACGGCAGGGAGGGAAATAGGGATCCCAAATCGAGCAAGCGTATCCCAGAATGGATTTAACGAATGTGCCAAGGCCTAATTAGATAGTTATCGTCAAGTTCCCTGGACCATCTTTTCACAAAACCTAGCGTGGAATTAGCCCTACTCACCACGAAGTCAATGTTGTCCTCAAAGCATAGGCGGGAATTAAGTCGCCCTAAGTCCTTGACCCTATGATGCCTACTCAAGACACTGTCATCTAAAGAGTAGTCGAAGAGAACGGGACAGTTTCTGCGGGTAAAAGTCATTACGGTGCATTTGTTAGTATTAAGAGGGAAACGGTTACTGGAGCACCAGTCATGAAAAACGTTAATGTGGGAGCTCAACAAAGCATAGGCATCATCGCGAGAGACGCCACGGAATATCTTGGCGTTATCTGCATAACACAGGATAATAATGATAAAGAGGAGTGGGCCCAAATTCTGCCCTTAGGCACCCCATAGGAAACAGAGAATTCGTTGGATAAGGCACCACGAAACAAGATACACTGAGCAGATGAAATTAATGAATAAGAATCCCGTGGTCAATTCTGTCGAAGGCCTTACTAAAATCTGTGAAAATGCAATCAACCTGCAAGCCAGACGATGCACGAATTCGAGTAAGTTGGTGCTGGTAGATTTACCCTTAATGTAGCCATGCTGAAAAGGGCCAATAAATGTTTTACAATTAAAACGGAGGACATCACTGATTAAGGCCTCGAACGGCTTCGCAACATGACACAAGTTGGGGATGGGTCTATAATTGGAGATGTCAGACTTGTCGCCCTTTTTGTGATAGGGAATTATCACAGAATCCTTCCATAGCCTGGGGAAATGACCACAGGACAGAGACAGGTTGAACAAATGACAAAGAATACGGGAGACAGATGAACTGCAATTTTTCAGGAAAGACGAAGGGACACTACACGAAAATCCGTCGTCAAAAACTAAGTAATTATATTCAAGGGAAGCCTAGTCAAGTGGCTAAACAAGGTGGAAACGGTGACATGAATGACCAGCCACCAGGGGACGAAAAAAAAATATCGAGGGCATCAAAACGCAGGAAGACCTGAAGTGCAGCATGGTGGCTGGACTCCGGAATTAGGGGAGTCGGGCACCTTCTCACAAACAAGCCACCCGAGTTGGTCGAGAAAACAATGTCCAGCGATCTTCCAAAGTCGTTCACGACATCGCTGCACTGGGTAAGACGTGCAGAGACAGGAGAGACAGAATGTGCTGGGGAGCACCAGCAAGATAAGGCAAAAGCCCCTCAGTCGCTGAGGACTGAATCCAATTAACTGTGGGAAGGTTAAAGTCACCAAGGACTATGGCCTAATCGGCGGGCAGCAAGGCATCACTTAGGCTATCGATGGAAGCGGAAAGTAAGTCATATAAATTTGGAGGTGAGCCAGGGGAATATAGACAGTGAAAACATACAAGTTTCCCTGGGGGAACCTTAAGGTAACGCATGAAAGCTCCAAATCGCTGGAGCAAGCAATCTGCATGACTGAGATAGGGATATTGGTCCGCACACCCCCACCAACCGGAGCACACAAATCAGAGTGGCGGTCACTCCGAAAAACCTGAAAACCAGGTCCAAAGAGGTCAGCGTGAAATATACCGCCACATAGCCAGGTCTCAGTCACACAAATGACGTCAAAGTCCCCCCTCCTACAATTTGGAAAGAAAAGAATTTGATTTCGACCTTGTAATTAGGACTGAAATGACATCCTTCTTTTGATGTGTGGAGATGAGGCCAAGTTGGGGAAAATAACCTTGGTGACGGAGCCACATACAAATAATGAAGAAACAAAGAACAACAACTTCCGCCAACTTCCGACGACCAGGTTATCCTCACTATTTGCTTGACAATTATTTTGTGTTTGAGCGTATGGACCAGAACGAATATGGTTATCGGAGTTGCTATCAAATTATGATTGATCATGGAATTTTTCTTCAATTTATTAAAAAACATTTTTTTATCATTGGCTTATTTCTCCTGGTGGTTTAAATTGTCCTCTCCTATCGCAACAGTATCCCGAAGTTTAACTCTGTGCATTGACTCTGCTCGATTTTTTTTAATGTATGCTCAGCGATTATGTTGCCGTAAGGGAATTGAGATAAAACAGAATTAACAACAATTCACCCGAGCCTGGATGGCTCAGATAAATTCGGAAAATGAATTATACTAATAGGACTCACCTCTGAATGTTATCTGCTTCTGCCGACTGTAGACGAAGTATGTCTTCTTCTTCATCTTAGAAGTAACACATTCGTTTAGTGTCACCAGAAACAGTGGTGGAAACCACCGAGTTTGGGCGAGATAGATTACAGAGTGATAACGTAACGTTGGGTAAATTTTTAATCGTCAACCAAAAAGTCTCACATTGCAACGCAGGTCCTTTCTGAAGGACTGAAGCGCTAGGGCTCCGATGAGAAGGGTGAGAAAGGATCTGCCTGGACTCAAACGGAGGTATAGGATAACCCCATAGTCTGGCGCTGGCACGCTGCCGTGGCAGTTCCCGGTACCGACTTCAATTTTCCCGGCATCAGTTGGGCACATTCCCTCGATGCTGACGGCCTTATACCTTCACATACATCTGCTCCTCAATTCGCTTTGACCTTTTTGGACTCTGTAGCCTCTTCCGGCTTGGCTCAATGTTGTGATGTTCCCAATAATTTGGGTAGGTTTCTTGACCTGGTGTTTTCGTCCGACCCTGATGGTACGATGCCTGGTCCCCCTGGTTCCTGAATCAAGTCATCACCCTGCTCTTCTGGTCACAATGTGCTTCGACAAGCCGCTGCATCTCCTCCCGTGCTCGGTGACAACTTCTTAAACGCGCTGACTTTTCGTACATTGATGACTGGTCGCTTTCCTGTGACTGGTCGGGCGTGTTGGGAGAGCGTGACGTAGATCTGGCTACGAGCGCTTTTTATGATCTTCTTTACACTTGTTTTACCCGGCTTGTTCCCATTAGTATTTCTAGGTCCGTATCCCCTCATCTGTTTTGTCCCTGGTTTGATGGTGCCTCACGACATCTGAGGAACTTGAGGGGTAAAGCTTGGAAGAGGTTTTGTACCTCAGGAAGCCATAAAGACTATTTGGTGTACTCTGACCTTTGCCACCGTTTCTCTGCTCGTCTGCAGGACTCCTATGCCGAGTACCTGTCTAATATGAGAACTACGTTGCGTAGCGACCCCAAACAGTTCTGGAAATTTATCAACTCGAAGCGCAAATGTGACGCCTATCCTGCTTCTTTGAGGTACTGTGGCTGCGAGAGTGACGACGCTCCCACAATTTCTAATTTGTTCGCGGATTTTTTCCGTACCTCCTTCTGTGTTTCTCTCTGTGATATTCCCTCTCCTGATTTTATCCACTTGACGCGGCTTCCGCCTACCTCTTTTGAGCCTAATGACTTAGTTTTCGACGATGCACACGTTGCTGAACACTTATCTAAGTTGGCCGAGGGCTTCACTTGTAGTCCGGACGGTTTACCCGCTTCCTTTCTGAAGAAATGCCATTCATCCCTTGCCAGCGTCCTTTGTTACTTGTTCAATCTGTCCCTGAAGTCTGGCCGCTTTCCTGAAATTTGGAAGACTTCTGTGTTGATTCCCTTCCATAAGAAAGGGAAAAGGTCCGACGTCTCTAACTACCGACCGATCGCTAGCCTGAGCCACACCGCAAAAGCTTTTGAGTCTCTCGTCAGTGACGTTCTTCGATTTCATTGCAAGCCTTTCATGGGGTCCTTCCAGCATGGTTTCCTCAGGGGGAGGTCCACGACCACCAACCTCCTCGAATTCATTAATTATTCTTTACCAGCTGTCGAGGCGGGCAAACAGGTCGACTGTGTATTTACAGATTTCAGTAAGGCTTTCGATAGGATCGACCATGGTATCCTGGTCTATTAATTGACTCTTCTTGGGTTTCCTTCCTGTTTCATCAACTGGCTGTCCTCTTACCTGTCAGGTAGCACCCAGCGCGTCCAGTTTCGGGGAGTTCTCTCTGATCAATTCCTTGTCACTTCGGGGGTGCCACAGGGCAGTATCCTTGGCCCACTCCTATTCATCCTATACGTTAATGATGTTTGGCTTCTCCTGACCCGCAGTAAGATTCTGTGCTATGCGGATGATGCTAAGATTTTTCGCATTGCCTCCCACGAAACAGACTGCAGTACCTTGCACTCTGACCTAGCTGTGTTTCACGACTGGTGTGTGCGCAATCGCCTTCCTTTGAATGCCGACAAGTGCACGGCTATGACCTTCTCCCGTAAGAGATGCCCTTTCCTTCGATGGCGTTACCTTGGGCAGGGTCGATAAGATGAAGAACCTAGGTGTGGTCCTCAATTCTCGCCTTTCATTCGAGGATTATGTGGACTCGATCGTTGGTAGGGCCAACTCGATGTTGGGTTTCGTTAAAAGATGGTCTAAGGAACTCGATGATCCCTACTTAACTAAGCTTCTCCACTGTACCTTCGTCAGACCGGTCTTGGAATACGCTAGCCCCGTATGGGCTCCCTATTTCGCCGTTCACGTCAGCCGCGTCGAGGCAGTACAGCGCAGATTCCTTAGGTTTGCTCTTCGTGGACTTCCCTGGATTGATCCCTGGTTACTTCCTTCCTATATTGATCGCCTGGGGCTGATTTCTCTTGACTCCCTTGAAAAGAGGCGTAACATCTCTAGACTATTATTTTTGTTCGATTTATTGCAGGGAACAATAAATTCACCTGATTTACTGGCAGCCGTTAACATCTCCATCCCGCAACGCTCCTTGAGGAATCGCAACTTCCTGCACATCTCTAATCATCGAACTCTGTATGGGATGCACGAGCCCATCACTTCGATGTCTCGCCTCTTCAACCAACACTTCGCCAGTTTCGACTTGAATCTCTCCAGGCTGCAGTTGAAGGGCCTGCTTAGACAGTGCCTTGGTTGACGTGAGGTTGCGGATGGTATGAATTGCGGTCCTTGTTCGTCTTCATTGGCTTATTTTTTCGGTTCTAGTATGTAGTTTAGTTTATAAGTTTTTCACTTACGCTGTAGTAATCTCTGTGATGAATCTGAATAAATAAATAAATAAATAAATAAATAAATACCACTTCATTCCCTAATGACAGGAAGAAGGTTAGTCGGTCCCTTCCATCTCTAGCAGAGAGTCAGATCTCTCCTTCCATTCTCTAATGAGAAGGTGGAGAATGCAGATCTTCCTCTTCGCTCGAGACATACAACGTGTGGCACGACCGCGACCCTGAGCGGAAAAGTTTCATGCTCTACCGCCTGAGCTAGCCGGGCATTCCTGTATATGACTTCGGACGGATGGACTAACAAGAAAATTCGGACGGTCTAATAAGAGCGGACGGACTGGCGACTAAAATTGGACTGTCTCTTAGTGGATACTTTCACTGCCTGATGTCTTTGAAACTAGCCTCATATCCGACCCCAAGCGTTTTTATAGCTTTATTAATTCTAAGAAGAAATCCAATGGTTACCCTTCCACCCTAAAGCTCGAGAATATCGCTTCATCTGATCCTAAGGTTATCGCTAACCTCTTTACACTCAAACGTCGTTTATATCTTTTGACCCTGATCCTGAACTAATCGCCGCCAGTATTAATAGGCTTGAGGACGACTTTCACCCAGGTCCAGATGGCATTCCGGCCATCGTTCTGAAAAAGTGTGCCATGCATCTAATTCAACCCCTTACCTTGCTTTTCCGCCTCTCGGTCACTCAAGGGGTTTTCCCTCATTTATGGAAAAACTCGTATATTATTCCCATCTTCAAAAAAGGTTGCAAGAACGATGTGTCCAACTACAGACCCATTGCTAAATTATCATCCATACCTAAGCTATTCGAAAAATTGGTCTATGATTCCATGTTCCTCCACTGTAAGTCTATCTTCTCACTTTCCCAGCATGGCTTCCTCAAAGGTAGATCTAGAACCACCAACCTTACTGACTTCATCTCTAAAACACTATTTTAGTAAAGCCTTCGACAAGATCTCCCATAGCGTTACCTTGTTCAAACGTGATCGCCTAGGCTTCCCCCCCCCCCCCCCCCCCCCCCCCAGATTCATCTCCTGCATTCGATCCTACCTCAACAACCGTCAGTACAATATTCTTTTCAGTTCATCCATTTCTAACCCTATTGTCGCTCGTTCCGGCGTCCCTCAGGGCAGCCACCTAGGTCCATTGATTTTTATCCTCACAATAAATGATGTTGAATGTGTCATCAAACACTCAGAGTTGTCCATTTATGCCGATGACATGAAAATAATCACACATATCTCCTCCACAACCGACTCTCTTCTCCTGCAAAAAGACCTCGATTCATTCATCACATGGGGCATGAAAAACTTTCTAGAGCTCAATGTCTACAAATGCCAGTCCATCTCTTATTCCCGCAAGCGTCTTACCACCACCCCGAGTCTATATGTTAACCGACGTACCAGTCCCTATCGTTACCTCTTTGTGTGAATTAGGAATAATCTATGATAGTGAACTCAATTTCCGTTCCCACATTGACAGCATAATTAACAGAGCTAACTCCGCGATAGGGTTTGTGTTGCGCTGGTCTACAGAGTTCTCCAATCCTTATGTTTCCAAATCTCTCTACGTCTCCTTCGTTAGACCTCTCCTTGAATATGCCAGCGAGGTATGGTCACCTACACAAACAATTCACATTAATAGGATTGAATCTGTCCAGCGTAGGTTTATTCGCTTCGCTCTACGTGATCTTCCGTGGGTTGACAGATTCAACCTTCCACTCTATGAAAACCATCTGAAACTGATCGACTAACAACCTCTAAGCAAGCGTCGTGATGTTTCCGACATTCTCTTCATTTATCAATTATTAACTGGTGCCATAGACTGCAGCTCAATCCTGCAATCTTTACCCATCTATACCAATCCCCGTAACCTTAGGTCAACTCTCCTTTTCCGACTCGACCGCCATCGCACAAAATACGGTCAAAGCGAGCCAATTACCAGGATGTTACGAAAAGTCAACGACCTTTCCTCTTTTGACTTCCATATGAGTAAATCATCCCTCCACAAAGCCTTATATCTTCACCCCGCCCATCTTGACCCTGATCGCCTACCTTAATACTTCTTCCTTGCGCCTTCTGCCAGTAATCAATAAATATAGCTCATATTGTAGCTTATACTTTTTATTTCTTTATTATTAATTATCATTTATTATAGTCTGTAGAATTAGTATTAAGTTATAGCTTGTATTTTGTATTTTTATGCAATAGCTTGTATTAAGCTTAAATAAAATAAACACTAACTAACACAGGGCAAAGGTGACCTCATTCCAGCAAAAATTCAGTGTCAATGTTTGAGCTGGTATCATCGGCAACCATTTGATAGGACCATTCATTGTGCTCCAAGTGCTTAATAGTGAAATTTATGCGGGCTTTTTCGACAATATAGATCTATAGAGGAGAACCCTCTGGATAATCTTATGGGAATGTTTTACTAACACGATAGAGTACCGCACATATGGCTAACATTGTGAATGATTCCTTGGCCTGCTAGATCTCTAGACCTTACCCCATTGGACTTTTACTTATGGCGAACAATGAAGGATGAAGTTTATTCAAGCCCAGTTTACAATAGGGAGGATTAAGTTAGCCGAATTGGGAATGCAGCGACGAAAACACGGGAGAGGCACAAGACGCCTTAAACAGGGACTTAGAAGGAGATTGTTGGCATGCATCCAAAGTGGCGGTGGACATTTTGAACGGCTTTTGTTACTTATCAAGATTAATTGTAATTATTTTTAAATTCAATAAAAAGCATTTTAGAATTAATTTGAGTTTAATTTCTTTAATATGTTAATTTTTATAATATTCTTAGATAGGATTTCTAGATACATATGAATTCTTACATATTTTCTCTACCTGCACCTTTTTGGCAATCTAATAAAAATAAAAAAGGGGTGTACTAATTACATGAATTCCGACGAAAATTTGGGAAAATGCTGAACTTTAGGTAATCGTAAACCATTTTTTTCACTTTTGGAAGTGATTGTACCTGTAATGGTAGGAGCTAGATCAACATTATTGACAATTTTGGAAAGTTCATTGGGATAGTAGTTTTTTAGCGTTTGTTTGATGTCGCTATGTTGGGTACATTAAAAGATAAAAATAAAAGAGTAATGTGCATACCATGAAAAACTGAAATTTATGAATCACCCTGTAACTCCCAAACGCATGAGATTGGCCATAACATTTTTTGTTTGTCTAGTTGAGATCTGTCACCCTACTCATTTTGTCACGTCAGATCTGAAACAAATTTAAATTTTCGGTTTTCTTTACTGCTGAGAAACTAAATTACGGAGATATTATTTTATTATATTTAAGAGTTCTTGCGTAAAGTTTACATTTCATCTTTTAAAATCCTTTAAAAAGCGTTATATTTATAGATGTGCAAATTGCCGTTCGAAATACAGTCTTGTGCTAATTCAGAATTCATGTCACCGGGTGGTAGAATGACTAAACTTCCTTTTGTGCGAGTAGGAGCATTTCTGGCAGCAGAATTTGAACCAGTTATCAATTTGGTTGAGAACAAAAAGAAATCGTTAAGTAACTGGCTGGATGAAGACGAAAAATCTGATATGAGAGCATACATATCACTTGTAGAAAACATTTTTACTAATGCTGAAGTAAGTGCAATATTTGCTATAATATATGTATGTATAACTATTATTTATTTTATATGTTCAGCTTTATATATCGTTCGTAGACAGCACAAACCTTCAAGAGGTCACCTATCCACGCAATGGCTGTGTATATCCTTGGCCTTTAAATGCTTATGAAAACTGGAAAAAACGTCGAAATGTACTGAAACAGCTAGAAGTTTATGATTGGCGCGATATGACGATTGACAAAGTGATTGAAAAGGTTTTTGGTTTTATAATAATATATACACTATCCTGCAGATAAAAGTTTCCACTGATGAAAAACATAATTCTTGATTCCAAGGCTTTTTAAAGGCAAAGTTATATTACTTTGGTTGTGTTTATATTACATGTGTTTTTGATTGTACTATATAACATACATATACTACTTTGATGCAACAGAGTTCGTCTAGCCGTGAAGTTTTTAAGAAAAGACTGTGATTAAAAAAATATTTATTTAAACGAATGCCCAACTCGGTTTTTAAGGTTTACGGACTTATAAGTTTACTTGCAAAATTTTAAATTAAATACTATTTATCAACTATTACTACTGGAACGGTTTTTCCTTTAAATCTTTAATAATTTTTATACAGGGTGTTTCGCATAAGGTGTGCCAAAATTCAGGATGATTCATATATTCCAATTTTTATTAACTCGCTTACTTGTCTGTTCGGTAAAAATTTTGCAATCGATTTTAAACTAACTTTCCGATGAGCTGGAGACTTGAAACTTTAAACATAGCTCAGAACTGGATGACAATTCCCTTACCCCATTGGATAATTCGCATTCTTGTCGGTTCGTTAGGGGCTTATCTCACACCAACCTCATTAAAATCGATTGAAAAATTACTCATACGAGACTAAAAAGTAGAATATAATTATTTAAATAAAAACTTTCTTTTAATGTACGAAGTTTTTAAAACGGACTAAAAAGTGTAAAGTAATTTCTCCTAGCCCCATACAGAATCCTAACCTCATACAGATAGTCCTGAAAATTTTTGATTGTGAATTTTCAATAGCTATGAAAATACACAATCTATCCCTCTTCCTCCTCGTAAAAACTGCTCCTCCTCCTCCGTTTGGTACGACAAAGATTTACGCTCTCTCCGCAACAGGAGAAATAAACGTTGGCAAACTTTTCTTTTCACCCCAGGTCCTGACGGCATTCCGGCCATAGTTCTGAAAAAGTGTGCCATGCATCTAATTCAACCCCTTACCTTGTTTTTCCGCCTCTCGGTCACCCAAGGGGTTTTCCCTCATTTATGGAAAAACTCGTATATTATTCCCATCTTCAAAAAAGGTTGCAAGAACGATGTGTCCAACTACAGACCCATCGCTAAATTATCATCCATACCTAAACTATTCGAAAAATTGGTCTATGATTCCATGTTCTTCCACTGTAAGTCTATCTTCTCCCTCTCCCAGCATGGCTTCCTGAAAGGAAGATCTACAACCATCAACCTTACCGAATTCGTCTCCAAAACACTGCCCTGGATGTTGATGTTATCGTCACAGATTTTAGAAAAGCCTTTGACAAGATCTCCCATAGCGTTATCATGTTTAAACTTGATCGCCTAGGCTTCCCCCCTCGATTCATCTCCTGGATTCAATGCTACCGCAACAACCGTCAGTACAATGTTCTTTTCAGCTCATTCATTTCTATTCCCATTGTTGCTCGTTCCGGCGTTCCTCAGGGCAGCCACCTGGGTCCATTAATTTTCATCCTTACAATTAATGATGTTGATTGTGTCATCAAATACTCAGAGCTGTCCATTTATGCTGATGACATGAAAATAATTAAACATATTTCCTCCACAACCGACTCTCTTCTTCTCCAAAATGACCTCGATTCGTTCACCACATGGTGCATGAAAAACTTTCTTGAGCTCAATGTCTCCAAATGCCAGTCCATCTCTTATTCCCGCAATCGTCTTACCACCACCCCGAGAACCTACATGTTAACCGACGTACCAGTCCCTATCTCTCGACTCTCGACTCTCTTCTTCTCCAAAATGACCTCGATTCGTTCACCACATGGTGCATGAAAAACTTTCTTGAGCTCAATGTCTCCAAATGCCAGTCCATCTCTTATTCCCGCAATCGTCTTACCACCACCCCGAGAACCTACATGTTAACCGACGTACCAGTCCCTATCGTTACCTCTTTGTGTGACCTGGGAATAATCTGTGATAGCGAACTCAATTTCCGTTCCCATATTGATAGCATAATTAACAGAGCTAACTCCGCGCTAGGGTTTGTGAAGCGCTGGTCTAGAGAGTTCTCCAATTCTTATGTTTCCAAATCTCTCTATATCTCCTTCGTTAGACCTCTCCTTGAATATGCCAGCCAGGTATGGTCACCTAGACAAACAACCCAGATTAACAGAATTGAATCTGTCCAGCGTAGGTCATTCGCTTGGCTCTACGTGATCTTCCGTGGGTAGACAGATTCAACCTTCCACCTTATGAAGACCGTCTGAAACTGATCGACTTACAACCCCTAAGTAAACGTAGTGATGTTTTCGACGTTCTCTTCATTCATCAGCTATTAGCTGGTGCCATAGACTGCCCTTCAATCCTGCAGTCTTTACCCAGCTATACCAACCCTCGCAACCTTAGGTCCACTCCCCTTTTCCGACTCGACCGCCATCGCACGAACTACGGTCAACGCGAACCAATTACCAGGATGTTACGAAAAGTCAACGACCTTTCCTCCTTTGACTTCCATCTGAGTAAATCATCCCTTTACAAAGCCTTATATCTTTATCCCGCCCATCTTGATCGCCTTTCCTAACTCTCCTTCCTCCCAGTTTATATTTATCATAATCATAGCTCATATTGTAGCTTACATTATCTGTTATGAATTATTGTTTATTTTAGTTTGTAGTATTTATTTTGTTATTTTGTTTATTATGTAATAGCTTGCATTAAGCTTAAATAAAATAAACGCATTTTGGTTATCAAAACTTCGAAAACGGTCGAAGTATAAAAAATACATTAAGCAAACTTCGCACTAGTTTTGGTCGACATGGACGTCCAACAGAATGATGATGAGGCTCATTTTCACCTCAATGGGTATGTGAATAAGCAAAATTGCAGATTCTGGGCGGCTGAAAATCCAGAAAAATTTCATAAACAGCCTCTCCATCCCCGAAAAGTAACTGTTTGGTGCGGCTTATGGGCTGGTGGCATCGTCGGACCATTCTTTTTTGAAGATGCAGAGGAAAAGGCCATTACCGTCAACTAACGTTCCCCGGCATCGCGGTATGATCACAGAATTTTTGTGGCCACAATTGGATCGTATCGATGTCGACGACCTTTGGTTTCAGCAAGACGGAGCAACGGCTCACACATCTCGCCAAACAATCGCCTTATTACATGAAAAATTTCCGGACCGCGTAATTTCGCGCAAAGCAGATGTGAATTGGCCTCTTGACTTTTTTCTGTGAAGATTTTTGAAAGGGAAAGTGTATGCCAATACTCCCCAGACCATACAAGACCTCAAGCGCAATATTCGGACGGAAATCGCGACCATTGACCCGATGATTTTGCAAAAAGTCATTGAAAATTTTGATATTCGGATGTTGGCCTGTGAACGAAGCCGTGGTGGTTATTTTTCATAAATAAATGGCATAAACCCACCTTCCATTATCAATAAATAAATTCGATTTCATTTCATAAAAAGCGTGTTGTTTGTTCAAATAAAAAAGTAAAAGATGGCGCACCCTTTACAAGTTCAACATAATAATACATTCTATAAATATTCGATAATTTTTTGACCCGACCAAAACCACCGTAAACTGCAAGCCATGAACTGGACTTTTGTATTTGGTCGTAAATGGTCTTACTGAATGGTCATATTTACATTGTTTCTTGTGGTAGCCAGGGTGTGATTTTTCCTTAAACACGCCCTACCACCAAAACTATTAGTTCTATGAAAAAAAGACTAATATTAACTTAAAGCAGACTAAATGATCTTTCTAATAAAGTAAAAACATGTACACTTTATTAAGCAAAATAACAAGAAATGTTTGATTAAACGTGAAATTTTTAGCGCAAACCAAATTTTCATCCAAAACGCAAGCAGTAAGTCCTGGTCCGACCATGCTCTGTCGCTTGTATTTTCTTTAAATTTCCACTTCCGCACTTTTAGGCTTAAAAATGTTTATTATTTTCTTAAGCAGGGTATGAATATTTTTACTTCATTCGAAAGATTGTTTTGTTTAATTCAAGTAGAACAAAACAATTTTTTCATAGTAGCAATAGTTTAGACACTACGGCGAGTTTAAAGAAAAATCACCCCCGGCTGCCATAAGAAGCAATGTTAATTAAATGATATGTCAGACCACTTTGGCCTTATGTGTGTGCGAAAAATTCGTCAGTTCATGGCTTGTAGTTTACGGTGGTTTTGACCCAACCATCACCGATTTCAGTTAAAGTTTGTAAGAATATTGGTACTTCCAGGTATAAGTGCGTTAAAAAAATCATAATTTTTCTCGTAAGCATCATATAGGCCTCGTTTCGGGCACATTTTACAGGTACAGGATCAATAAAATACAAAATAATTTTCGTTAGGAAGAAACATTTTTAAGGATAACGGATGTGTCCTTTATTCTTAAATATCCTGAAAAGTACAATTTTGAAAAACAAACTGTTCGCTAGGTAAATCCTTGTTTTATGTTGCACATAGGTGTGAAATTTAAACTTGGGTCGATAATGGGATCTGGATGACATTTTATGTTATTTCTTAGGTACATTTTCATGCAAAACTCAATAAATGGAAAGCTACATACGTGTCATCTAGAGAATCAGGTACAGGCACGCCATATCTGGTTTAACACATTACTACCTGTCCTAGAGAGTTAGAATGATTCAATTCTTAACATATTACTACTTTCTTTATATTTGAACAGTGATAAGCTTGCTTTATAAGTGTTACTTTTCGTAAAAATATTTAAAAAAAATTGTTTTGAAATATAATATACCGTAGTGAAACTACTTACGTGAGCAGAACAGTTAAGCGGTGATTAATATCTCAATAAATGCGAACAATGTCCGGGTTATTCACCTTTAAGAAAATCACTTGAAAATATCTTAGAGGTGCACACGGTAAAAACTGTTCAATACAAACAATGGACGGACAGGTCTAATTTAGAAACCACTGTTGCATCTGCCGAAATTTTTTTAGATACATTTGGTAAGAAATGTTTAAAATTAATTCCGCATAGTTTCTTGGCGGATCAGCATTCAAAATATTTATATAATTTAAAATCCTCATTACGAAAAGAAGAAGTAATTGCTATATTGGATTTTTCCGAGAGTTACTCGTATGTCTTCAGGCAAATTAAAATCAACTAATTTAATACTAATATCTGATTTTTTAAAGCATTATTTTACTTTAGTAAATGTTTTCTAACAGTATTTAATTGATTTTCTGAAAAAGCGATTTGGTAACTTGAAAAAAATTCAAATTCAGCAGCACAATATAAAAATAAGTGCAATATATATAATATATTTTAAATTTAACATATCATATGGAAAAATATAGAAATAGAGGCAGAATGGAACTTCTTCGCAACATCCCACGGTAAAAGTATTTCTGATGGATTAGGTGGTACTCTGAGAGATTAGCCACAAAAGCAAGTTTGCAAAGGCCCTGTAGTGACCATATTATGACGGGCCGTCAATTATATGATTTCGCAAAAGAAAATATTAAAAATATGAAAATTCATAGTTACGTATCACAAATTGAGTATGACATCGCTTAACGCTTAAGTAAGACATCTTTACTTATTAGAACTACTCCCAGGACACAAAAAATCCACCACGTCAGACCGATAGATAAAAGTACAATGAATTGATGATTTACTCAGATGGATGTCAAAGGAGGAAATTTCGTTGACTTTTCGTAGTATCCTGGTAATTGGTTCGCGTTGACCGTAGTTCGTGCGATGGTGGTCGAGTCGGAAAAGGGGAGTGAACCTAAGTCTATGGCACCTATGATGAATGAAGAGAATGTCGGAAACATCACGACGTTTACTTAGGGGTTGTAAGTCGATCAGTTTCAGACGGTCTTCATAAGGTGGAAGGTTGAATCTGTCTACCCACGGAAGATCACGTAGAGCAAAGCGAATGAACCTACGCTGGACAGATTCAATTCTGTTAATGTGGGTTGTTTGTGTAGGTGACCATACCTCGCTGGCATATTCAAGGAGAGGTCTAACGAAGGAGACGTAGAGAGATTTGGAAACATAAGGATTGGAGAACTCTGTAGACCAGCGCAACACAAACCCTATCGCGGAGTTAGCTCTGTTAATTATGCTGTCAATGTGGGAACGGAAATTGAGTTCACTATCATAGATTATTCCTAATTCACACAAAGAGGTAACGATAGGGACTGGTACGTCGGTTAACATATAGACTCGGGGTGGTGGTAAGACGCTTGCGGGAATAAGAAATGGACTGGCATTTGGAGACATTGAGGTCAAGCAAGTTTTGCATGCACCATGTGGTGAACGAATCGAAATCTCTTTGCAGGAGAAGAGAGTCGGTTGTGGAGGAGATATGTTTAATTATTTTCATGTCGTCAGCATAATTAGACAGCTCTGAGTGTTTGATGACAAATTCAACATCATTTATTGTAAGGATGAAAATCAATGGACCGACGTCCATCAAGGTTCCCCAGGGCGCCGGAACGAGCGACAATAGGGTTAGAAATGGATGAGCTGAAAAGAACATTGTACTGACGGTTACTGAGGTAGGATTGAATCTAGGATGGGGGGGGGGGAGAGCCGATCAGTTTGAACCGGAAGGATAACGTTATGGGAGATCTTGTCAAAGGCTTTACTAAAATCGGTGGCGATAACATCAACATCTTTACCGTTTTCCAGGGCACATAGTGTTTTTGAGACGAAGTCGGTAAGGTTGGTGGTTGTAGATCTGCCTTTGAGGAATCCATGCTGGGAGAGGGAGAAGATAGACTTACAGTGGAAGAACATGGAATCATAGACCAAATGTTCGAATAGTTTAGATGATAATTTAGCAATGGGTCTGTAGTTGGATACATCGTTCTTGCAGCTTTTTTGAAGATGGGAATAATATAAGAGTTTTTCCATAATTGAGTGACAGAAAGGCGGAAAAGCAAAGTAAGAGGTTGAACTAGGTGCATGGCACACTTTTTCAGAACGATGGCCGGAATGCTGTCAGGACCTGGGTAAAAGCCGTCCTCAAGACCGTTAATACTGGCGGCGATTGGTTCGGAGTCAAGGTCGAAAGATGTAAATGACGTTTGAGTGGATTTATCCAAGAATGAAAAGTAGTTACGTTCAGGTTGTAGGGGATTGTCACTGAAATAACCTTAGGATCAGACGAACAAATATTCCCGAGCTTTAGGGTGGAGGGGTAACCATTGGATTTCTTCTTAGAATTAATAAAGCTCTAAAAACGCTTGGGGTCGGATATGAGGCTTGTTTCCATCCGTTGGAGGTACTCATAGTAGAGGGTACCACAACGTTCAGAAAAAGAGGTATAAGCAGACAACGTTTATTTCTCGTGTAGCGGAGAGAGCGTAATTCTGTGTCGTACCAAACGGGTGATGAGGAGCAGTTGTTACGAGGAAGAAGAGGGATAGATTGTATAAGACAAGTGTGTATTTTCGAATAAAACGCCTCTAAAGCAACATCAAATGGAAGATGTTGAGGCATAGTGCCAATGTTGGAGTTGAGGAGCAAGTGATTTAATTTTTCAAAGTCGCCTTTACGACAATTTAAGGAAAGAGGAGACTCGGAGCTTGAAAGGGCGTGACTGCTTTCCGCAACAGATGAGTTAACTGATTAAGTCTAATTGTCTGTCCAGAAAATTCCTGACTCCGCTAACGTGAAAGAGACCAGAAACAGAGAGCTGATCGGTAAAAAAGGCTTCTTTGGCGGAAGAGGCGTTCTAGAGGTTGAGAGGGACGAATATAACAACAAAGAATATACAGAATACACTTATTCAATGTTAATTTGATACATACAAATTCTGATATTGGAGAGTCGGAGGTCTTAAGGATTAACGATTGTGAGCAGCTATGAGAACCTCGCGACCTGGTGGATCATTGGTGCCCACACAACCGTCAACACGGAAAATGGTATAGTTTGGAGGGAATAGTTCGTTGTCGAGAATTACTGGTGTCAGATTGGTTTCAGTTAAGGCAAAGATATCATGCGGGAATTTGTGGGAGTTAAGGAAAATATTGGATGTTTTTGTGTGAAGTCCTCTTACGTTCTGATAATAGACTGACAAGCTGCTGGGGAGATGTACTTGATCGGAGACCGCAGGTGCATCAAGGGGGAAGTTAGAAATAGAGAAAGCGGGGGGATTAGGAGCGAAAGTAATTTAAGGAGTCATTGCGACTTTTTTGGAGATGGGAAATGCGGCCAGAACTGACGTACGCAGCATAGGTGGATAGATTTTCTGAAACCTTATGGGAGGGGATATTGAATGATTAATGGTACTTAGTGAAAAGTTGCTGTAAGACGGTTGGGTCTGTTGGCAGGCCTTCTTGATGTATACTTAACATGACATTGGTGCTGGTTTTACCGTCAATACAGACGGAATTCGGTTTGTCGTACATATAGGCTAGAAATAGATGTACGTTTTCATAAATGCGGTGGTCCCATCGGCGGACATCCATCGTTGGAATCCGCAGAGCGGTTAACGGAAGGAGCGGATTAGCGGAGGTAGAAGTTTGAGATGGGGCGATAGTGAAGGAAGATGATGGCTTGCAATTAGGTGGGCATGCGTAGGAAGTAGCGGGTGGAAGGTTTGGTGTATACAGAGGAGGGGTGGAACAGACGGAAATCGAAACAGAGGTGGTGGGATCGTCGGAAGATGATGGCTTGTGGTTAGGTGGGGTTAAGGGTGTAAGAATAAATAAAGTTGGGATACTTGATTGGGGTACTTAGTTTAAATTTGGAAATACTCCCATTTTGAGCGCCAATTGGAGTTTGGATCACTAGGTTTCGGGCTAAAGGTGAGAGTTGCGGTAGAGTGATGAGAGATTATGTTATTACTTGTGCTAAGGTGCCAACTATTAGGCTGAATACTAAATTTAGGTTAAGGAGAAGGTCGTTTGGAATTACCTCTGGGGTAGTTAGTGGGATTTGGTTTATTATTATTTAATTTAGGGTTAGATGCAGAGGGCTTAGGGTTAAACTTAACATACTTCTTAGTTCACTTAGAAATTTCGATAGTCCCGAGAGTGAAGATTTTGCTGGCGGGGTTACTGATGAGCCACACATACTTTTTCGGGATGGGGATCTTGAAGTTGCTGAATTTCCTTGCGTCCGAGAGTAAGTGCAGGTAGCTAACGGGGATGAATGCAGAATTCCGGGAAAAAAAGCTATGTACCCAGGAAACTTTGGCCTTATGAGGGGCACCCTAAAGGAGGGATGAAGTATGGTCTCTTGATGAAGATAAGTATTTGCGGCCTAGTCTTTTTAGTCTCTGTTCCCATTCCGATACAGTCCAGGTGGTGCCAAATTTGTTAACCGTAGATGCGGTGGAAGTGGATTGGGATGACACTGGTGGAGAGACATTGATAACGACGCCAGCACATGTCGCCATATCGGGCACGACCGAACCAACAGTAGCATCAAGATCTGGAGCAGGCTGCGCCAAGGAGGAATGCGAGTTTGAAGGAACCACTTTATCGGTTGATTGAGGTGGAGCTGCAAATGTTGAATCCCGGAGAGAGGGTCAGTTCCTATTCGGAGATGTTGTTCCTGAAGAAGCAGAATCTAAACCAAAAGCAGCTATGGCGTCGGACAGATGAAACGAAGAGGATAGAGAGCCTTTTGAAGTTAAACTCCTACTATCAGAGGCAACTGAGCCAATAAGCTTAAAGTTCCTTTCAATGGCTGTAGAGCACGAAGCCAGATCCTGCTTAACGTGCCGGACACCGCGCCGAATGTCATCTATAATAGGCATAATTGACACAGCAGGTTGGCAGATGGAAGGCGATGGTGAAGCGGACGCAGTTTGCATTAAGCGAAGGTCATCCAAGGAAGCGAGCAGCCCGCTAAACTTCGAAGATATCTCATTAATCTTGTTAGAAAGCAGCGACGAATCACCTCTGCGATATGAAGCAGCTTGTTCAGTTTTGAATTTAAACCGGCGCAATTATCGGACAAAATCTGAAGTACGGTCAAGTTTGAAGATATCTCGTTGACCTTATCTCTTATAAATGTTTGGTCAGTGGAGAGCGTAGCAACGACTCCCTTCATGAGGCGTAAAACATGACAGGGCTTTGTATTGGAGAAATCCTTACATGTAGAAAGACCACCAGTAGAGGGCTCCAGACAAGTTCCAAGGAAAGTACCACCACAAATGCCATCACAGGCCACACCATTGTTGAGCAACTCATTAGAGCACGCTTTGCAAAGTACCATTACGCTTGAAAAGATTGCCACATAAATTTTAATAATAAAAAAGTTAAATAGTTAAATAATAAGCTTTACACCAGATCATAGCAATTCCCAGTGCAAAGCAAAAATATTTCTAGACAATGTAAATAAGCAACTGAGTCACACATAAAAAGGTCACTAAGGAATTAGTAAATAGGCAGAAACAGTGTCAATGTAAATAAGCAACTGAGTAACTAAATGGTCACTGAGAAATAAGAAAACACGCAGAAACTGTGTCAGGTAATTTTAATGATCGGGAAAAGGTGGCACTCACTTTGCTGTGACAAGCACAAAACACATGAACCGAAAATACTACAGTAAAACTTGGACAAATTGTAGAGCGATCACGCAACGAGTCCGATTGATTAGGCAGCTATTGAGGAATGATCCATGGATTACTCAAATATTCAGCGATTTCTATTATTGGCATCGAAGTAGCTATTGACTCTTCGTACACATTAGTATCTTTCCCTTTCTCCTCGTCGACTCATTCTGCGTTTACTGCACCAGTATCTTCCTCGCGACGAGCTGTAATTCGAATAGCGTTTTCACAGATCTTTAACCTTCCTGTTTGAAGTGCATATTTTTTAAATGTTTTGTTAATGCCTTTTTGAAGCATTTTAAAGACTACATTTATCGCATACAATTTATTATGGACATATGGGCAAAACCAGCCGTAAGGTACCTGTAGAAAATCTTTTGTTTTTGGTTCTATGTAGATTTATAGAAAGACGGGTAAAGAAATCGATATAAACGCCGTCGTTACTGTTAATTTCGGGAATAAGTAAACTTCGCTAGTCTGTTGTATCTTTACTTTAATTTTATTTATATTTATTTAAATACTGGGATGCACGAACATGCTTGGTATATCCTACGAGGAAGTAACTAAAGGAGAGGCCGTAACGTATAAATACCATGTGTGTGAGCATGGCAAATTTTATGTATATATATATATATATATATGTGTATATGTATAAATATATATATATATATACTACCCCAAATCAAAAGTATTCGCCCACCACTTTATTTTTACTGTAGTGCAAAAACAATGAAGATAAAAAGCCAAATTATTTTTGATATTCTTATTTCTTTGTCATTATATACAAAATCAGTTCCTTGTGCTTTCTTAAAACATAAAAAATTACAATTTTATTTAAAAAATAACAATTTTCAATTAAAAGTACAAAGTTAGTTCCACTTCAAAAGAATTCGCCTATTCAAGTACCGCTTCAAAAGAATTCGCCTATTCACAATAATTTAGCCAAAAATAACGGTTTATGTTTTGACGTGACAGACTTTGCTCAGTTTGAGTCTGCTACTTGTCCAGATAATATTAGAAGTGGGACGTGTTTATTTTAAGTGCAAATATGGTACGTGGAAAGTCGGTTGACGTAAATGTGCGAAAAATTATTATTAAATTATCGGAAAATGGAAAATCTGCATATGATATTTCAAGAGAACTGGCAATTTCTCGTTCAACAGTGAGGAACATAATTACAAAATTCAAAAACGACGCCACAGTTATTCCGAAAAGCAAATCTGGTCGTCCACGTTTAGTTACACCAAGAGGACAGCGGTTGCTAAGAGCCGTTATAAAAAAAGATCGACGAGCAACATCCGCGAATGTAGCCCTTCAGTGGAGAAATATTACTGGAAAGAATATGTCCGTATCTACCTGTCAAAGGGAAATTAATAAACTGGGTTTTAAATTTTATAAGGTGAGAAAATGGACATTAAATTATACATGTACAAGAAATTAAATAACACCTTCTTTAATACTTAGGCAAAGGAGAAGCCTTTTCTGACTACCAGACAAAAAAAAATTAGATTAAATTGGGCAAGAGAGCACTCCATGTGCGTAAGTCGTAAGTGGGACTCTGTCATTTGAAGTGACGAGGCCAAATTTGAAATTTCTCCTGGAGATAAGCGAAAACAGGTCATCCGAACAAAGGAAGAAGCTTTCCACACAGAGTGCTTGAACAGATGTGTTAAATTTCCAGCAGCTCTAATGGTCTGGGGATGCATGTCATCTCAAGGAGTAGGCCGTATTTGCTTTATTGACGGTACAGTTAATGCTGCAAAGTACGAGGAGATACTGGAACAGGATTTACTACCTTCTATACCTTTGGTACAGCGCAGTGAAGGTGAATACTGTTTTCAACAAGACGAAGCTCCATGCCACACGGCAAGGCGAATAAAGCAGTGGTTCGCTAATCGAGATATACCGACATTAAATTGGCCTCCTAACAGCCCCGATTTATCACCCATTGAATCCTTATGGGGAATTATGAAAAAAAATTTGAGGAAAAAACCAGCACAAACAAAGGATGAACTACGGGTGAGGATTAAACAAATTTGGAGTGATATAACGCCCCAGCAATGTAAAAACCTTGTTTCTACGATGCCTTTAAGAATCGCAGAAGTCCTAAAAAATAAAGGCGACACCACAAAATACTAATATTTAATATAATATTAATATTTTAGAAGTAGGCGAATTCTTTTGAAGCGGTACTTGAATAGGCGAATTCTTTTGAAGTGGAACTAACTTTGTACTTTTAATTGAAAATTGTTATTTTTTAAATAAAATTGTAATTTTTTATGTTTTAAGAAAGCACAAGGAACTGATTTTGTATATAATGACAAAGAAATAAGAATATCAAAAATAATTTGGCTTTTTCTCTTCATTGTTTTTGAACTACAGTGGTGGGCGAATACTTTTGATTCGGGGTAGTATATATACATATATATATATATATATATATATATATATATATATATATATATATATATATATATATATATATATATATATATATATATATACATATGTATATATATATACAGGGTGATTCATAACTTTCAGTTTTTCATGGTATGCACATTACTCTTTTATTTTTATGTTTTGATCTACCCAACACAGTGCCATCAAACAAACGCTACTTTCCTAATGACCTTTCCAAAATTGTCAATTGTTGATCAAACTCGTACCTCTGGAGGTACAGTCACTGCCAAGAGTGAAGAACATGGTTTGCAATTACGTAAAATTCAACATTTTCCCAAATTTTTTCCGAAATTCATGTTATTAGCACACCTCTTTTTTATTTTTACTGGATTGCCCATCTTATTACTTTTCCAAAAAGGTGCAACATGTCGACGTAGAGAAAATATGCAGAAATTTATACGTAGATATCCTATCGGAGAATATTATCAAAATCAGCAATTTAAAGAAATTTAACTCAAATTAATTCTAAAATGCTTTTTATTGAATTTAAGAATAATTACAATTAGTCTTGATGAGTAACAAAAGTCGTTGAAAATGTCCACCGCCACTTTGGCTGCATTTCAACAATCTAGAAATTTTTATCTGCACGGTGGTACGTTTTTGTTTAAAATTATGACACACTTTTATATGAATAATATTTTTAGGTCAAAAAGTGCTGCGAAACGCTGAGTCAAAAGTTGGGTAAAAATAAATTTTTTTACGGAACAAGGTAAGTGTAGTATTGTAATAGGTTTTAGTTAAGTTTTTGCGTATTTAATCTATTTCAAGGGCAAGCATAATTAGGTATTCATTTAAAAAAATATTATAAGTTTTGAATTATAGGTTCGCATTGGACACATCCAGTGTGGCTGGAAAGTATCTTCCAAACTTGAATAAAATTTTAGTTAAAACGGAGTTAAAAAATGATGGCCTTTTAATAATTATCAGCATATTAAATTTCCATTTTACAACCACTTTGCTGATGCAGATGGTCGAAGTCTTTATGATATTTTAATCCTTAGCCTAGATTTTATTAATCTAATCTAGAATTAACCCTTCTAACCCAGAAGGCGCACTTCACGGGCAGGAGCCCGGAAAATTAACCTATCCACCCGAATATAACAAAATATTGAGGTGAATGAGGCTCCCACACCAGCATGCAAAAACTAATATTAGTACCGAGAAGCACAAAATTAGGAGTGAAACAGGCATAGAGATCCTTGAGCCAAGCCAATGCAACACTTACACAAACCAATACAAAAAAACAAAATCAAAAAAGCCGTACAAAAACGAGTGAGTGCAACAGGATGGCTACAAGTTGTAGAGGCTACTCTTTAATGTAACCTTGTCCACATTAGTACTGAAAACATCACCAACATCATTAGCAAACCTACGCATGCGGTTAATCGGCTCAAACATACCGTAGCTAGTGCGCGAATAAGCTATCCGAAAGTTAGAACGGTTTCGAAGGGAATAGGACAGTTCTCTAGGTATAATTTTGGACGAAAGTTCCTCACTGTCAATCTTCCCCTGAAGAAGCTGGTGTAGAAAAATTATATCAGCAACCCAACGGCGCTTCTCGAGAGTAGTAAGTTGTAGCAGTTCTAATCGCTCTTCATATGGAGGTAGAATAAGAGGGTCACTCCAGGGCAAAGCACGAAGAGCCGCTCTCACAAATCTACGCTGAACGGATTCAATACGTTTAATGTGAGATCTGTAAAATGGAGACCAAACCGGACTAGCATACTCGAGCAATGGTCTAACAAGGGATGAATACAGATGGAGTCTAATGTGAGGGCCAATATGACAAACCCAGAGGATGAAATCATCCTTCTTGGTGACTTTAACTTACCCAGCGTTCAATGGGTATTCAACGCTGATGACGATGACTACCTTCCCTTTAATTGTCTTACTGCTAAAGACTCTCATTTTCTTGACGCCATCTCCTCCTTTGGTTTACACCAAATGAGTGATGGGAAGACAGTTAGATCTTAGTGCCATCCCACACTTGTCGTGTTTCCGCGCGATGAAGTCCGCACGAGTGCCCACACCTATCGTGTCGGATTTTGTGTAGAACACGCAATGTAGTGTGTGTAGTGGTAACTTAAAGCATTTTCCGAACCCAAATAAACCTTGCTTTGAATGTATGCGTGCCGATGCGACGACGAGTTCCGTGCGGATTTCCCTATACACCCCTGCACGCCCTCTCTCCAACAAACTGCGATGAAGCAGGACAAGTGTGGTACGGCACTTATCTTTTCTTCTAATTCGGGTAACTTATCCGCTATCGATAGTTTATATCCACTCATTTTTATCTAATTTTGCTGCGAAGGTTCTAATACTGCTGACCCCATTTTTTTTATGATTGCGATATCGACGAGTGCGTTTCCGTGTTTTATGATAGGATTTATGATCTGTTTAATTTTTGTGTACTACTCAAACGGCTGAGGTCATCCTGTCATTCTTCCCCGTGCTATACTAGAGAACTACGGAAACTTAAGAATAAGAAAAATAGAATATAGAAAACTTACTTACGCTGTAGAAATACGTCAGCTTATTGTGATTTCGTTTACGTTCGCGATGACCTGCATAATGATCCTCGTACCTTTTTTAAATTTGTAAATATGAAAAAGAAAACTGACACAATGGGTCCTCTAGTTGCAGGGCTCTCGATATAGCAGACAACTTTGCATTGTTTTTTGAGGGTGCCTTTTCATCAGACAATTTTTTGCTTTCCCTGGAAGAGTTTGGCCATATCCGGGATTGTCCCGCTGCATTTATTGCTTTGCCCATTATATCTCGTGATATTATCATGGATGGTACGAAGGAACTTAAAATGGACTTTTCTTTTGGTCTTGATAGTGTTCCACCTGCATTCCTGAGATTCTGTTCTGAAGCCCTACTCACTCCACTGGAGCTCATCTTTAACAAATCTCTTCAGGCCGGTAGATTTACGACGCTTTGGAAGAGCTCTTTTATAATTCCTGTTTATAAAAAGGGGCATAGAAATTTTATAACAAAGTATAGGCCAATCGCGAAGCTTTCCTGCATACCCAAGTTGTTCGAATCTGTTGTATACTCACAGCTTGTTGGGCAGGGTAAGGGGTTAATCTCATCTAATCAACATGGTTTTCTTCCTGGTAGATCGACGACAACTAACCTGCTTGAATTTACATCCCACATAATCTCTGCATTTCAAGACCTTATACTTATCCAGGTTCTTATCCAGGTAATACTTTATCCAGGCTCGTTAGGGCTTCATCTGGCGTACCGCAGGGTAGCCATCTGGGGCCATTGTTGTTTATCCTTGCCATTGACGGCATTGTTCATCTGATTAAGCACTCTAAAGTTCTAATCTATGCAGACGATATGAAGATTTTCTCATGCGTTAGAAACAGTTATGATTCTTGCTGCATTCATACCTTCAAGAACTGGTGTGAATCTAATGGCCTGCAGCTTAACTTGGATAAATGTGAAGTTGTGTCATTCTCAAGGAAGCAAAATCTTCTCGTCTTTGATTATACCTTGATTGAGGATACTAATATCTGTCGTGTGCAGTCCGTCACTGACCTTGGAGTGAAGCTTGACCGCAAACTCGATCTGACTCTGCCCAGTGACTACATTGTTTCTAGGAGTAATTCAGTTCTGGGTTATGTAAAGCGGTGGTCAAGGTAGTTTTCTGACTGGAAGACCTTAATTCAGTTATTTTTTTCTTTGGTTAGACCAATTCTGAAGTATGCATCTCAGGTTTGGTCTCCCTTCTATGGTGTTCATTCTAGAACTTTGTTAGGTTCGCACTTCCATGGAATGATTCACTCAGGCTTCCTCCTTATGAGGGTCGCCTCGGATTGCTTAATATGCACTCGTTGGAAGAACGACGTAGAGTTGCTGACCTAGTCTTTATTCACCAGCTTTTGAACTCAAACATGGATTCTTGCACTCTCGCAGATATGGTTTCTTATAGGCATACCCCGTATAGCTTAAGAAGACTGCATTTACTGCATGTTGATAACTCTCGGTCTAACTATGGTATGTATAAGCCTATAAATCGCATGTGTAGAGCCGTAAATATATGTCCTTTGTCAGACCTGACTCTTACTAAGGATTTGCTGAAACGATATCTGTGATTATTGGGCGTGTTTTGGTTTTTTTTGGTACTAATGTTTTTTTTGCGTGTTGGTGTGGGAGCCTCAATATTTTGTTATATTCTGACGAATAGGTCAATTGTTTCTAGGCTTCTGCCTGAAAAGTGCGCCTTCTGAGTTAGAAGGATTAATTCCATCAAAAATTCGCACGCAGCGACCGAGGCTGTTTTCCGCTGTCTCCTCCCCTTCCAAACAGAAGCGGTAGGTATTTTCCTCAGCGAGTCTCATCGTTTTTAGTTGGTAGAAAGGGGACAATGATCAGTTTAAAGTCATGTTATAAACCTTAAATTCGGTCTACTGAGTGAGAATAGTGCTTCTGTTTTGAGAAGGTTATAAACCTCTTTGCTAGTCTTAACCCCGGAGTGTTTTTCCACTGTGAGTGCTTGTATCTGTCCTCCCATGACCTGATACGCGTTACAAAATGGCTTCTCGAGCAGCCAGGCGATCCGCCATCTTATTACCCCTTAATGCGCTCCTGTCCTGGTACACAGGCCAATGTGATTCTGTTACTCTGGGCCAGTTCTTTGAGGACCGATTACAGGATCATCCTTAAATTCTTCAAGTATTTTCTAGTCACCAGTCAGATTGCCTTTGAGGATATTAGAGTTATGCAGCCTTTTTGCGCTCGAGGCAGTCTCCTTATTTAAGTAAAGTATGCAAACACTGGATACCCGGTGACCTCCAGTTTCAACATAGCCTTCCCGTGGTAATGCAGATCTCCCACGGATGAGCGTGTTTTCTCCACAATTCGTGGGACCAAAAATTAAAATTTTTAAAATTTTAAGGTAAAGAAGAGGGAGGAGGAGAAGCTGCCGGATGTTTCGGACATCGAAGGCAGCTTGGACGCGGTGAAGAGCCTGAGCGAAGAAGCGAGAAGGAGCTCCTCAAGTCATCGGGCAAGGGCCAGGTTAATAAAGCTGGCCTTAGTACTCCACAAAAGAAATCTTCTGAGGGACAGACGAACAGAAGGCGGTGCGAGGGGGCACGTCCTAAAATGATACCAAGTTCCGTACACCTATAGAAGGCCAGGCGATGAGGAACCTCAAGGAAGTGCCTCCGACACGGATAAGGCGTGTAAGATGCCGTATTCCCTAGATAAGGTAGAGAGCGTCGCAAAAAAACCCAAAGGCCCAAGGCTAGCACTAGTCCAAGGCAATACCAGCAGGACTTCCAAGGCACCTGTGACGAGCTCGACAGGCTGTTCATCAGCCGCAAAGAACTCGGTTGCAAACCGCTTGAAGGACAGGCGAGACGGGAAACCTGCGGAGGTGGTTAGCAAGGCGCCTCCAAAGCCATCACCTCAAGACAAGAGGGAGGCACCGCGGCTATGACTGTGTCGAAGGCCGCCCATAGCCATCTAAGAATGGCAGTGATAGAAACTGGCAACAAGGAGTGGAGACTAACTGCGGACCGCATGCTCCTGGTGGAAAGGAAGCTAATGGCTATCCTACTGTTGCTTCCAGCGTCAAAGCCGGGCGGACAAATCGCTCAATACGACATGTCTGGCTGGCTGAGGTTAGTGTTACTGTTCCGTCGTAAGGACCAGTTCTCACTGGACTTCCTGAAAGGAAGCGTGTCGAAATTTTCGGGACTATGGGAGAAAACAAAGCTCCAAGTTATGGCTAGCTCCGATATTCAAGAATATCCGAGGGCTAGAATCTGCTTACCAGAGCCTATTCTCTCTGCCGAGGAACTTCTGGCGGTTCTAGCTTCACAGAATCCCACAACTCCCTGGGACTGGAATGTCATTAAGATGGACACACCTAAGCCTACGGGGAGGAACGTCATCTTACAATTGGCGGATGAGTCCCTGCCCCCCTTAGAGCAAGCCAATGTAATATACCACATAAATATTCTCCAATGTGCCAATGCACTTAAGATGCCAATCGCTTTCAAAAGTAAACATGAGCTTGCTTCACTCAAAGTGCTGTGCACAATTTCCTCACCTACGTTAATTTCAGTTAACTGTAAAGAACAAGTATAAACAATAAACAATCAAATGTAAACAACAAATATAAACAATAAACATAATGGGAAAAGCTTTACAGCCAATCCAAGCGAGTGCAGTCATAGGTCTTCTTTTATTTACAGGTAAACAAAATAAGCGCTTGACTCACCTAAAGAACCAGCACTAGGCGGTCAACAAACTCGTGGCGCTTAAAGCAATTAAGCCAGCCAAGAACAAATTGCTTACTTCCGATTTGTTCCGATACTTTGTTTAGCAATAATTAAAATCAAATAAGAATGAAGATAGTCTGCAATTATGAGCATGGTCAAAGTTCACAATCTAGCATAAGCATTTTAGCATAAGCCAATTTGTATATAAACCCTAGCTTTATTCAATAAATAGGATTAGTCTGAAAATCTCTTTAATTGAGTGAGCTACAGCTTCATAGCTGCTCCAGTTAAGACAAATTTTTTTTGCTTTGGAGCTACATATATTTAAGCTGCTCCAGTGGAGCTATAGCCTGGGGGCTGCTCCAGGGTTTCTTGGAGTACTAGGAGCACAGGCAGAAGCTAGCCGAATAAACAAGGAAGAAAATGCAGGCGCACCTGTGATGGAGATTGATCCTCCTGTTCAAAAATTAGTTGCTCCTGACAGGGTGGGGGTGAACACCTATGAATGAAGGTTTACCTTGATAGAAGTTTTTTAGCGTTTATTAAAATTTTTAAGCTTATTAAAAAATTCACCTGGTCACACGTCCGTGACCCCAGCAAAAATTACGTTATTGTTATGCCGAATGTCGTGCAGATAAGCTGGCATATATTGCAAAGAAGATTATTGATGTCGTACAAGGTCGGGCATGTGACGTATCTGTGGAACCGACCGACCGCGTCTACAACGACTTCAGCAAGGCATTTGATAAGCATCCTCACTCTGTGATTATGCTCAAATTTACAAAATTGGGTTTTTCGCCATTATTATTCGATTGGATCTGCTCTAACTTAAAAAATAGGACATATCGGGTGTCTTTCTGTAACACTTTACCTAGAGGGCTTCATCATGTGTATTTATTTATTTATTTGTTTATAACAACAGATTCGCCAAAGTGGCTGCTACGAAAAGTACAGATTATTAAAACTTAGAACAAGAACTAACTTATGCAAATGAGTAGCCCCAATTGGCTATTCTGTTGTCGTCTGGAACAACCCAGCTCGACACTCCAAAGTTTTAATCTATGCAGACGATATGAAGAGACGATTTTATCTTGCATTAGAAACAGTTATGGCTCTTCCCGAACTCAGCAGGATTTAAATACCTTCAAGGCATTGAGGATGCGAACCTCAATCAGCTCGTCTTTGATTATACCTTTGCGAAAACTAGTATCCATCGTGTGCAGCCCGTTACTGACAAAACTCGATTTAACTTTGCACATAAACTGTTTTGTTTCTAGAGGTAATTGAATTCTGAATTATGTAAAGCGAAAAACTAGTATCCATCGCGTGTAGCCCGTTACTGACAAAACTCGATTTAACTTTGCACATAAACTGTTTTGTTTCTAGACGTAATTGAATTCTGGATTATGTAAAGCGAAAAACTAGTATCCATCGTGTGTAGCCCGTTACTGACAAAACTCGATTTAACTTTGCACATAAACTGTTTGTTTCTAGAGGTTATTGAATTCTGGATTATGTAAAGCGCTTGTCAAGGGAATTTTCTGATCGACAGAGCTTAATTCACTTATTCTTTTATTTGGTTAGACCAATTCTCGAGTAAAAATCTCAAGCTTGGTTACCTTATTATGCTGTTCATTCTAGAAGCATTAAGTCAGTTCAGCGGAGCGTGACGGACGTGACCTTCGTGTACTGAGTGTCGTGTGCCGCGGTCGATTCAGTACGAAACCGCTTATAACCTCAGTGCTAGGCTCCCTAGGAGAGAGGACTGAAACGCTCTCGTGCTGTATGAACCATTTTTTTAGTTATGTGGTTTGGGGCTGTAATCAGTGTGAGAAGCTCGAAGCATAGATGATGCCTAGAAGAAAGGTTACTCGTCCACTCTCCGCTACTGGTCGACAGATCGTGCTTTCAGCTTTCAGGCAAGTATTCATCCGTTGTATGTCGATGGGACAATCTGTTTGATTCCGCCACCTCCCACATCGAGAGGCCTTTTCGTTTGCTGATGTTAACCCTAGCGCCTACCAGTCGCTCATATTATTGTTCGAAAATTCTACAAGAAACTAAAAATGCATCCTCTTTCGTGAAGAAAATAGAGAGGCCGTCAGCATACGCTAATACAAGATTCCTGAAATTAGTGAGTGGTCAGTGAGCTGATTATTCCCTCAACGATCGACGAAGATTTACCAACCAGTAAAAAGTCATAAAGCATACCTGACAAGGGGCATAGCTGCTGATACCACGACAAAACGGAATAGGAGACAATATATGTCCATGGTTCTTTATTAGGACCACTGAATCTGATGACCTCGATCCACTTGGACCGAAGCTCAAACACATCGAAGATGCTCAGTAGATACTCCCTGGTCACAATCCCCTTAAATTGACAAAAGCAATTTACATTTATAACGTTTTAAATTAGGATGCGTTCGTTCTATATTCACTTGTTGTAAAGGTTACCCAAGCAGGTCGGAACAATTTTGTTCGTAGTTAAGTCAATAAATTTGTATAACTGGTTAGTTGATTTTTTTGGTCTTCATTTCTTCTACATAACACAGAGCAACTGGCTTCCAGTTTCCCATACTATGAAGATCCCCCTTCTTCGGTATCAGACGCATAACTGACCTCTGCCAACATGAGTGAAATTCGTTATGTCCGACCACTGCACAATTGAAGACATCCAAAAGGTCAGAAAAAGATTCCTAAAACGTATAAGGAATTCTGGAGTTAGACCATCATAACCAAAATAAGTGTGACGTCGAAGATCCTTCGTTGCGGTAAGCATATCATCGAGAGTAAGCGCTCTGTCCGAAAGCTGGGTCAAGTGGCAAATGATTTGCCGGATCTGTATAAATCCGGAGGATTTCGAATCAGTGCGCTATGCGAGTGCCCTGCACTGTTGTCAAGAAGAAGCAAGCTACTTGGTAGTTACTGCTTCTCAGGGATTGTCGAGCTACAGGGTATACAGGGTGTTTCAGATCTGTCATGCGGAAATGAGTGGGGTGATATTTCACTACTTTCCTTTTATTGACTTGTGATACGAAAATCGAAAAACCGATATTTTACCTGGTCCCTACTCGGGCGCAGGTTTAAGAAGACATTACTACCTTACACTAGAGTTAAGACTTGAAGAAGAAGTTTCTCGTGACCGATTCCCATCTTTAACCCACCTCCCCAAAAACAGAGAGGTTGACACGTCGGGCATAATTTTGTGACGTGTGGACCGATTTTGATGATTTTTTGTTGTTGCGTACAGTATATTCCCCGATTGGTACATATCAAAAAATTGGGGTGGGGGTGGGTGTAGCCTAACTTCGTAACATGTGGACCGATATGGATGATTCTTCTTTTGATGTGTAGAATATGCTGTCCCACTGATACGATACCCAATTTCTTAATTCAGACACCTTGCTGTATAGGGAACGGTGGCGCACTAGGGTCATGTTAAGAATGATTTAAGGTGAGGGTATTAAAGGGTGACCGTGACTAATTTGGTAATACGTTGCCAGATTTGGATAATTTTGCAACTCTGCCTCTGCAACTTTTAAAATTGCTCTGTTCGTACGAGCAGCATTCTTCGAGTAGTATATATGAAGACACTGACATGTGAAAAATAAAATAGTTTTAAAAAAAGATTTTAGCCGGCTTCACAAAAAGCGGGAAAGAAGATAAAATAATTTTTCAATTTATATCTATTACGACATTTTGAAGTCGGTGCAAATTAAACAAACAAAACAACTAAACAACCACAATTGAAAATGATATATAAAGCTACCTGAACAAATTTACAAAATTGGGTTTTTCGCCATTATTATTCGATTGGATCTGCTCTAACTTCAAAAATAGGACATATCGGGTGTCTTTCTGTAACACTTTACCTAGAGGGCTTCATCATGTGTATTTATTTATTTATTTGTTTATAACAACAGATTCGCCAAAGTGGCTGCTACGAAAAGTACAGATTATTAAAACTTACAACAAGAGCTAACTTATGCAAATGAGTAGCCCCAATTGGCTATTCTGTTGTCGTCTGGAACAACCCAGCTCGACACTCCAAAGTTTTAATCTATGCAGACGATATGAAGAGACGATTTTATCTTGCATTAGAAACAGTTATGGCTCTTCCCGAACTCAGCAGGATTTAAATACCTTCAAGGCATTGAGGATGCGAACCTCAATCAGCTCGTCTTTGATTATACCTTTGCGAAAACTAGTATCCATCGTGTGCAGCCCGTTACTGACAAAACTCGATTTAACTTTGCACATAAACTGTTTTGTTTCTAGAGGTAATTGAATTCTGAATTATGTAAAGCGAAAAACTAGTATCCATCGCGTGTAGCCCGTTACTGACAAAACTCGATTTAACTTTGCACATAAACTGTTTTGTTTCTAGACGTAATTGAATTCTGGATTATGTAAAGCGAAAAACTAGTATCCATCGTGTGTAGCCCGTTACTGACAAAACTCGATTTAACTTTGCACATAAACTGTTTGTTTCTAGAGGTTATTGAATTCTGGATTATGTAAAGCGCTTGTCAAGGGAATTTTCTGATCGACAGAGCTTAATTCACTTATTCTTTTATTTGGTTAGACCAATTCTCGAGTAAAAATCTCAAGCTTGGTTACCTTATTATGCTGTTCATTCTAGAAGCATTAAGTCAGTTCAGCGGAGCGTGACGGACGTGACCTTCGTGTACTGAGTGTCGTGTGCCGCGGTCGATTCAGTACGAAACCGCTTATAACCTCAGTGCTAGGCTCCCTAGGAGAGAGGACTGAAACGCTCTCGTGCTGTATGAACCATTTTTTTAGTTATGTGGTTTGGGGCTGTAATCAGTGTGAGAAGCTCGAAGCATAGATGATGCCTAGAAGAAAGGTTACTCGTCCACTCTCCGCTACTGGTCGACAGATCGTGCTTTCAGCTTTCAGGCAAGTATTCATCCGTTGTATGTCGATGGGACAATCTGTTTGATTCCGCCACCTCCCACATCGAGAGGCCTTTTCGTTTGCTGAGGTTAACCCTAGCGCCTACCAGTCGCTCATATTATTGTTCGAAAATTCTACAAGAAACTAAAAATGCATCCTCTTTCGTGAAGAAAATAGAGAGGCCGTCAGCATACGCTAATACAAGATTCCTTAAATTAGTGAGTGGTAAGTGAGCTGATTATTCCCTCAACGATCGACGAAGATTTACCAACCAGTAAAAAGTCATAAAGCATACCTGACAAGGGGCATAGCTGCTGATACCACGACAAAACGGAATAGGAGACAATATATGCCCATGGTTCTTTATTAGGACCACTGAATCTGATGACCTCGATCCACTTGGACCGAAGCTCAAACACATCGAAGATGCTCAGTAGATACTCCCTGGTCACAATCCCCTTAAATTGACAAAAGCAATTTACATTTATAACGTTTTAAATTAGGATGCGTTCGTTCTATATTCACTTGTTGTAAAGGTTACCCAAGCAGGTCGGAACAATTTTGTTCGTAGTTAAGTCAATAAATTTGTATAACTGGTTAGTTGATTTTTTTGGTCTTCAACCACAATACATGTTATTTGCGTAATTAAATAGTCTACATAACACAGAGCAACTGGCTTCCAGTTTCCCATACTATGAAGATCCCCCTTCTTCGGTATCAGACGCATAACTGACCTCTGCCAACATGAGTGAAATTCGTTATGTCCGACCACTGCACAATTGAAGACATCCAAAAGGTCAGAAAAAGATTCCTAAAACGTATAAGGAATTCTGGAGTTAGACCATCATAACCAAAATAAGTGTGACGTCGAAGATCCTTCGTTGCGGTAAGCATATCATCGAGAGTAAGCGCTCTGTCCGAAAGCTGGGTCAAGTGGCAAATGATTTGCCGGATCTGTATAAATCCGGAGGATTTCGAATCAGTGCGCTATGCGAGTGCCCTGCACTGTTGTCAAGAAGAAGCAAGCTACTTGGCAGTTACTGCTTCTCAGGGATTGTCGAGCTACAGGGTATACAGGGTGTTTCAGATCTGTCATGCGGAAATGAGTGGGGTGATATTTCACTACTTTCCTTTTATTGACTTGTGATACGAAAATCGAAAAACCGATATTTTACCTGGTCCCTACTCGGGCGCAGGTTTAAGAAGACATTACTACCTTACACTAGAGTTAAGACTTGAAGAAGAAGTTTCTCGTGACCGATTCCCATCTTTAACCCACCTCCCCAAAAACAGAGAGGTTGACACGTCGGGCATAATTTTGTGACGTGTGGACCGATTTTGATGATTTTTTGTTGTTGCGTACAGTATATTCCCCGATTGGTACATATCAAAAAATTGGGGTGGGGGTGGGTGTAGCCTAACTTCGTAACATGTGGACCGATATGGATGATTCTTCTTTTGATGTGTAGAATATGCTGTCCCACTGATACGATACGCAATTTCTTAATTCAGACACCTTGCTGTATAGGGAACGGTGGCGCACTAGGGTCATGTTAAGAATGATTTAAGGTGAGGGTATTAAAGGGTGACCGTGACTAATTTGGTAATACGTTGCCAGATTTGGATAATTTTGCAACTCTGCCTCTGCAACTTTTAAAATTGCTCTGTTCGTACGAGCAGCATTCTTCGAGTAGTATATATGAAGACACTGACATGTGAAAAATAAAATAGTTTTAAAAAAAGATTTTAGCCGGCTTCACAAAAAGCGGGAAAGAAGATAAAATAATTTTTCAATTTATATCTATTACGACATTTTGAAGTCGGTGCAAATTAAACAAACAAAACAACTAAACAACCACAATTGAAAATGATATATAAAGCTACCTGAACAAATTTACAAAATTGGGTTTTTCGCCATTATTATTCGATTGGATCTGCTCTAACTTCAAAAATAGGACATATCGGGTGTCTTTCTGTAACACTTTACCTAGAGGGCTTCATCATGTGTATTTATTTATTTATTTGTTTATAACAACAGATTCGCCAAAGTGGCTGCTACGAAAAGTACAGATTATTAAAACTTAGAACAAGAACTAACTTATGCAAATGAGTAGCACCAATTGGCTATTCTGTTGTCGTCTGGAACAACCCAGTTCGACATTCCAAAGTTTTAATCTATGCAGACGATATGAAGAGACGATTTTATCTTGCATTAGAAACAGTTATGGCTCTTCCCGAACTCAGCAGGATTTAAATACCTTCAAGGCATTGAGGATGCGAACCTCAATCAGCTCGTCTTTGATTATACCTTTGCGAAAAACTAGTATCCATCGTGTGTAGCCCGTTACTGACAAAACTCGATTTAACTTTGCACATAAACTGTTTGTTTCTAGAGGTTATTGAATTCTGGATTATGTAAAGCGCTTGTCAAGGGAATTTTCTGATCGACAGAGCTTAATTCACTTATTCTTTTATTTGGTTAGACCAATTCTCGAGTAAAAATCTCAAGCTTGGTTACCTTATTATGCTGTTCATTCTAGAAGCATTAAGTCAGTTCAGCGGAGCGTGACGGACGTGACCTTCGTGTACTGAGTGTCGTGTGCCGCGGTCGATTCAGTACGAAACCGCTTATAACCTCAGTGCTAGGCTCCCTAGGAGAGAGGACTGAAACGCTCTCGTGCTGTATCAACCATTTTTTTAGTTATGTGGTTTGGGGGTGTAATCAGTGTGAGAAGCTCGAAGCATAGATGATGCCTAGAAGAACGGTTACTCGTCCACTCTCCGCTACTGGTCGACAGATCGTGCTTTCAGCTTTCAGGCAAGTATTCATCCGTTGTATGCCGATGGGAGAATCTGTTTGATTCCGCCACCTCTCACATCGAAGGCCTTTTCGTTTGCTGAGTGTTATGGTCGCTGCGAAATTGTCCGCTTGGAAAATATAATCTCCCACAGCAAAAGCGATGAGCGGCATAACGAAAACCAAAAAAAAAAAATCCCTAAAACGGCAGAATTTATCTAAACTGCTCTATAATAAACCCCAACGCCATCTTTTGCAATGACTGCTAAACGGCGTACCTAAAAAATTTTCTTTGGCCACGACTATGGATTCATAAAATCATTTGTCGTTCAACATTCTCTCAACGCCAGAAAATACAACTCAAACTGTCTTTGGTTAAGTGAAAAGTGTCTGCCATAACCGGTTTCTTATACATCCGCATCTTAGAATAAAGAACTAGAGGAAACGTTGTACCGTGTAAAATTCCTATCTGTGTGTGAAGCTATACTAAAGTAAAGCACACTGAAAAGAGCGACAAATATATTTCCTACTGTCAGATGGTGTTTACATTTTTGGGCGTGTAAAAGTTTCCTCGAGTGAATTAAGTTAAATTTTGTTAAATTTGTTAAAGTAGTTTTTTTAAATCCTTAGGTAATCATTCCAATAAAGTTATTAGACTATTTGGTGATTTTTTTGTGAACCGACTTTGCCTGAACACCCCGAATTTGTTTAAATTAATCACCTTGACATGTTCGGGTTTTTCGTGCGCAAATAAGCAGAAATAAGATGATGGGAAGTCGTTTTTCCTGTAAATACCTAACTGAAATTACTTCTAAATTCATTCTATAACCATGTGAAGTTCAATTAAAACTCCATTTTATGGATAAAAGCTAAAGTTTCGTAAGAATGTTTGTGAGGTTAACGTGAAAACTGATTTTAATGTTTTGGGTCGCTGGCACCAGGAAGTTGTCAAACAAATTTTTAGGAGGTATCAATAGGAGATTTTAAATAAGATTTGGTCAGTAGAAACCAAAATTGATGAATCGCTTGACATATAATGTGGCGGCAAATTTGATATGCTGCTTAAAGATTTTATTCAGAGAAGTTAAAACCGGATTATTCTTTAGCGAATTATCAAGATTTTAAATTTACTTTTGGCCCCACACTGAATCGGACTTAAATTTACGCCTGAATTGTTGCTACCACTACATATCTCGAAATTCTACTACAGAGGAAGTTTGCTTCGCTGAAATCGGGTTACAGTTCTTCTCTGGTTCCTTATTCTAACACCCACATAGGCGACCATAACAAGTACCGCTCAGTTCCGAAGGCACTCATGCAAACATGCCAGAAATTGCCAGAGAGAGCAAAGTCGGAGTGAAACCGACAACGGTCGTGTGAGCGAGACGCGTGAACAAGCGTAAAATAAAAAGGAGAATGGAAACGAACTAAGCCAACGGAAAACTGTGAGTGTGTGTGTGCATTGGAGGGAAAAGTTGGCTAAGACGACGTCGATGGTTCTTTTTGAAGTAACCTCCGAAGCAGCAACACCAAGCTGGGAAAGGGAAATAGGGAAAAATACGGAGTGGTAAACGGACTCACCGGGGACCTCGTGGCAGGACTGCGCCCAAAAGGATTGGAGCCGTGGAGGTTGTCCAGACGCAACAGAGGGTAAGTTATCGTAAACAAAATTAAAAACAAATTAAACAATTAAAGAGCATGGAATTTATGCCTGAAATCCAATTTTTAGCCAAAGAGAGGAAAAGGAGAAAACAAGAAAGTTAACAGCCGCAACAGGAAATTGTCACCTGAGAAAAAATCAACAAGGAAAAGAAAGAAGTTTCCAAAAGACAAGAAAACCGAAGCCAAAGAAAGAAAAAGAAGAAAAAAGGAAAATTTATGAGGCGCACGCCGTCGGACGCCTCGACGCAGGCGCAATTTTAAAGGGAACACTTGCGCGGAATCCGGTGAGTCCGTTCCATAAAGGAACGTATTATTCATTTAACAGTGAATTTAAGACAAAAAAAAAAAATTTGGAAAATATGTGTTGAAGAAGTATAGTAGTATCCTTACGGATAAATTTACAACAAATGCAAAAACTGTAAGGAAAAAGGAGAAAAAGGGTTGTTGAGTGGAGTACAAATTTTTTTTTGCGCTAAATAAATAGACGAATTGCTGCAGTCACAAGCATCTAAGTTTAGGAGCAACGTGCATTGTGTTTAAGTTGAAGTACCTGCATTAGGCGGCTCCCCTACGACGTTTTAACAATTAGACAAAAATCTGCAGTTCAACTAGGAAAATGTGTTCATGAATAGGTTCATGTTTAAAGCTGCCATGGTCTTGCGTGATTAGTCTGACTCAATTGAGGGTTGAACCTATACAAAACAGTTTTTATTAAGAAGTCGTAGGATCGTTGTTATTCCAAGGATTTACTATTGACAGAAAAAAAATTAATAACACGCTTATGTGCGGCTTCACAGTGATGTTGACAAATTTAAGTCGGAGTGTTTGGATTAAATTTTCCCTTATATTTTTAAACAATAACATTTTTTTCTATTTTGCAATTTGCAATCTCGGTTATATTATGTCCGGAAGGGAATGTACATTGCTGAGAAAAAAAAATAAAAGTGCGGAACGCCTTCGCGTTTTTAAGAAAACAAGTGAAAAGATGTTTGGTTTTGTGTCCAAATTTAAATTCGCTATAAACTAAAACACAGTTTGTTCGAAATATTTCCGTTGATGTAGCAGCTTAGTGTCGAACTTACCTACAGGCATTGGGAAAGCTTGATAAGGTGCAATTATGTCTGAATTAAATACTTTAAAAATTTGGCAAATCGTCGATGGGATTATGATAGGGAGTGCGTTCTTTTCTTGGTGAAATCGTTGCACTTTAGCACTTATTTTGTCAAACAGTTTATATTTCCTGCGAATTGAACCATATGTGCAACAAAATATTTAATATAGCTTAAGCATTTTTATAGAGTTACATAGATATAGCAATTTCATATTTCGTGCCAATGAACCATATGTGCAACAAAATATTTAATATAGCGTAAGCATTTTTATAGAGTTACATATATATACCAATTTCATATTTCGTGCCAATGAACCATAGGTGCAACAAAATATTTAATATAGCTTAAGCATTTTTATAGAGTTAGATATATATATATACCAATTTCATATTTCGTGCCAATGAAGCATATGTGCAACAAAGTATTTAATTTAGCTTAAACATTTTTATAAAGATATAAAGATATATATATAAATTTTATATTTCCTGCGAATTGAACCATATGTTCAACAAAATATTTAATATAGCGTAAGCATTTTTATAGAGTTAGATATATTTAGCAATTTTATATTTCCTGCGAATTGAACCATATGTGCAACAAAGTATTTAATATAGTTTAAACATTTTTATGAAGATATAAAGATATATATATACATTTTAAACTCATATAGACGGAAGAAAAATGCGCATTTTTGTCTGTGTTGTCCGTAAGTAAATACGATTTTCATCCATTTTTGGATTACAGGTTTTTTTTTCCTTTTTTTGAGTGTATACATACATAAATTTTTTCTGAAAAATAAATAGTATTTAGATTCAAATTGATGATAATGATTGAGAAAAACAATATTGACTTCGTAATAAGTAATCTGGTTTTTGTCAATAAGGCACATGCCCAGATGTAATTTGCATAGAATAGCTTAGGTACCCTTCCTTCAGTGATAAGACTTTTTTGTGGATTAGCCCAGGGTTTCCTTTGATAGTAGCTGTATTTAAAAACATAACATTATTCTGTATACTAGTTTAGAATTCAACTTTGTAAATCATTTCGTTCGAGCCTCATTTCAAGGAGGTTAACTGACCCTGACCCTCAGTCAGTTGGTCGTGTGCCCTCCGCAAGAGGGGTTAATTCTATTTTTTTTGTCAAAATTAAATTTTTTTATGTTGCCCTATAACTAAACGGATTTTTATCACTCTCTCTCCTCGTCGTCCTTCCTTAGGGCGGCCATGAGCATCGCTGCGTCGGTGGGCGGGGTCCTCACGATGAGGTGAGTGGCCCTCTCTCTCTTTTCAGGTCTTTACAGGGCATCTAGAAGACATAGGCCCCCTAGGTGCATAGGGCGGTTGGGGCAATGGGCCAATGAAAGGGGAGTCACACCATCAGACTCCCCTCAACGAAGGCCGGTAGGTCTGACAACGCCTGCCTGCATCCTTCCTCCTCCTGTTTTGCGTTCTTTCCTTTCAGTTTTTTTTTTTGAATATAAAATTCTCTTCGGTTTTTTTGTTCTTTCTCAGAATTTCGCGGTTTGTTTTTCTTTTTCCTTCCTTTTTTTTCTTCTCTCTTCACTTTTTTTTCTTTTGTTCAGGTTCGTCACCTCCTTTCCCTTCCTTCGGCATGATTTCTTGCTTTTGTTGCGCGACCGCGGGCGGAGATGGCATCTCCTTTTTGAACCCCCCCCCTTCTCTATCGCAAAGCTAGCGATGCCAGCATGCCATCCCCCATCTCTGCCTAAGCATCTGCTGACAGATGAATGTCCAGCGGAGGCCGTGATCCTGGCTGACATCAGCTGACTTTCAGTTGATGTCATCCAGAGTCATAGTCTGCCTTGGGCAATCATTTAGCAGCAGTGTCGGGCCAAGCTCGCAACAAGAGATGGCGCCCAACGAAGTGGCCTTTAGGCCTCTTCGGAGACACGGCCCTGGCCTTAAGGACCTCGAGGAATACGGGAATTGGACAAGGTCTATTTTCCGTCTCGAGGTCTGAGCCTATAGTGTTTCGGTAGTTTTCGAGTCGGTTAGGTCTCCTGGTACCATTTATTTATTTAAGCTTAATGCAAGCTATTACATAAAAAAAATACAAAATAACAAAATAAATACTACAAACTAATATAAACAATAATTCATAACAGATAATGGAAGCTACAATATAAGCTATGATAATGATAACTTTAGACTGGGAGGAAGGAGAATTAGGAAAGGCGATCAAGATGGGCGGGATAAAGATATAAGGCTTTGTGAAGGGATGATTTACTCAGATGGAAGTCAAAGGAGGGAAGGTCGTTGACTTTTCGAAGCATCCTGGTAATTGGTTCGCGTTGACCGTAGTTCGTGCGATGGCGGTCGAGTCGGAAAAGGGGAGTGGACCTAAGGTTGCGAGGATTGGTATAGATGGGTAAAGACTGCAGGATTGAAGGGCAGTCTATGGCGCCAGCTAGTAGCTGATGAATGAAGAGAACGTCGGAAACATCACGACGTTTACTTAGGGGTTGTAAGTCGATCAGTTTTAGACGGTTTTCGTAAGGTGGAAGGTTGAATCTATCTACCCATGGAAGATCACGTAGAGCAAAGCGAATGAACCTACGCTGGACAGATTCAATTCTGTTAATGTGGGTTGTTTGCGTGGGTGACCAAACCTGGCTGGCATATTCAAGGAGAGGTCTCACGAAGGAAATATAGAGAGATTTGGAAACATAAGGATTGGAGAACTCTCTAGACCAGCGCTTCACAAACCCTAGCGCGGAGTTAGCTCTGTTAATTATGCTATCAATATGGGAACGGAAATTGAGTTCACTATCACAGATTATTCCTAGGTCACACAAAGAGGTAACGATAGGGACTGGTACGTTGGTTAACATGTATGTTCTCGGGGTGTTGGTAAGACGCTTGCGGGAATAAGAGATGGACTGACATTTAGAGACATTGAGCTCAAGAAAGTTTTTCATGCACCATGTGGTGAACGAATCGAGGTCCTTTTGGAGGAGAAGAGAGTCGGTTGTGGAGGAGATATGTTTAATTATTTTCATGTCATCAGCATAAATGGACAGCTCTGAGTATTTTATGATACATTCAACATCATTAATTGTAAGGATGAAAATTAATGGACCGAGGTGGCTGCCCTGAGGGACGCCGGAACGAGCGACAATGGGGTTAGAAATGGATGAGCTGAAAAGAACATTGTATTGACGGTTGTTGAGGTAGGATTGAATCCAGGAGATGAATCTGGGGGGGGAAGCCTAGGCGATCAAGTTTAAACAGGATAACGCTATGGTAGATCTTGTCAAAGGCTTTACTAAAATCGGTGGCGATAACATCAACATCTTTACCGTTTTCCAGGGCACATAGTGTTTTGGAGACGAATTCGGTAAGGTTGGTGGTTGTAGATCTACCTCTGAGGAAGCCATGCTGGGAGAGGGAGAAAATAGACTTACAGTGGAAGAACATGGAATCATAGACCAATTTTTCGAATAGTTTAGGTATGGATGATAATTTAGCAATGGGTCTGTAGTTGGATACATCGTTCTTGCAGCCTTTTTTGAATATGGGAATAATATAAGAGTTTTTCCATAATTGAGGGAAAACCCCTTGAGTGACCGAGAGGCGGAAAAGCAAAGTAAGGGGTTGAACTAGATGCACGGCACACTTTTTCAGAACTATGGCTGGAATGCCGTCAGGACCGGGGTGAAAGTCATCCGCAAGCCCGTTAATACTGGCAGCGATTTGTTCGGGGTCAGGGTCAAAAGATGTAAACGACGTTTGAGTGCATTTGTCCAAGAATGAAAAGTAGCTAAGGTCAGGTTGGAGCGAATTGTCGCTGAAAGATTTACTGAAGAAGTGTGCAAAGAGGTTGGAGATAACCTGAGGATCTGATGAAGAGGTATTTTCGAGCTTTAGAGTGGAAGGGTAACCATTGGATTTCTTCTTAGAATTCATAAAGCTATAAAAGCACTTGGGGTTGGATATGAGGCTAGTTTCCATCCGTAGGAGGTACTCATGGTAGAGGGTATCACAACGTTCAGAAAAAGAGGTGTAAGCAGACAAGTAGGAAGAATAGTCGGACTCATTTTGGGTGAGAAGAAAAGTTTGCCAACGTTTATTTCTCCTGTTGCGGAGAGAGCGTAATTCTTTGTCGTACCAAACGGGGGATGAGGAGCAGTTTTTACGAGGAAGAAGAGGGATAGATTGTGTAAGGCAAGCGTGTATTTCCGAATAAAACGCCTCTACAGCAATGTCTATTGGAAGATGTTGAGGGATATTGCCAATGTTGGAGTTGAGGAGCAAGTGATTTAATTTTTCAAAGTCGCCTTTACGAAAATTGAAGGAAAGAGAAGACTCGGAGCCTGAAAGGGCGTGAGGGTGTTCGTAGGAGAAAACGAGGAACAGGGGAGGATGGTGACGATCGAGGGAGGAGAGGAGATGTTCGCTTTCCGCGACAGCCGAGTTAACTGGGTCTGAGGAAAAGATTAAGTCTAATTGTCTGTTCAGAAAGTTTCTGATTCCACTAACTTGAAAGAGACCAGAAACAGAGAGCTGATCGGTAAAAAAGGCTTCTTTGGCGGAAGAGGCGTTTAGGGGGACAAAGTGTGAACAGTCCTCAGACAATGACCATTGTATACGGGGGAGGTTAAAGTCACCCAGTACAATGAATTCATCGGAGGCGTTAGCGTTCTCAAGCATGGTGTCTAACGTTTCAATTACGGGCTTGTAGGCTTCTATAGGTTGAGAGGGACGAATATAACAACAAAGAATATACAGAATACACTTATTCAGTGTTAATTTGATACATACAAATTCAGATATTGAAGAGTCGGAGGTCTTAAACAGGGTGGCATCATAACGGTTGTGAGCAGCTATGAGAACCCCACGGCCTGGTGGGTCATTGTTGCCTACACAACCGTCAACACGGAAAATGGTATAGTTAGGAGGGAATAGTTCGCTGTCGTGAATTCCTGGTATTAGATTGGTTTCAGTTAAGGCAAAGATATCGTGCGGGAAATTGTGGGAGTTTAGGAAAACGTTGGATGTTTTTGTGCGAAGTCCTCTGACGTTCTGGTAATAGACTGACAAGCTGCTGGGGAGAGGTGCTTGATCGGAGACCGCAGGTGCATAAGGGGGGAGGTCAGAAATAGAGAAGGCGGGGGGGTTAGGAACGAAAGTAGTTTAAGGAGTCGTTGCGACTTTTTTGGAGATGGGAAATGCGGCGAGAACTGACGTACGCAGCATAGGTGGATAGATCTTCTGAAACCTTATGGGAAGGGATATTAAATGATTCATGGTACTTAGTGAAAAGTTTATGTAAGACTGTTGTATCTGTGGGCAGGCCTTCTTGATGTATGCTTAACATGACGTTGGTGCTGGTTTTACCATCAATGCAGACGGAATTCGGTTTGTCGTGCAGATAGGCAAGAAATAGACGTACGTTTTCGTAAATGCGACGGTCCCGAAAACGGGACAAGAGGTATCGTCCATCGTTGGAATCCGCAGAGCGCAAAGTCAATTTAACTGTAGGTGGGAATAGGGGATCGATAAATGAGTTATGTTCGGATGTAGGAGTTTTGGTTAGCTGAAGGGGCGGGTTAGCGGAGGTAGAAGAAGTTTGAGAAGGGGCGATAGTGAAAGAAGATGATGACTTGCAATTAGGTGGGCATGCGGAGGAAGTAGCGGGTGCGAGGTTAGGTGTATGCAGAGGAGGGGTGGGACAGACGGAAATCGAAGTAGAGGTGGTGGGGTGGTCGGAAGCTGATGGCTTGTGGCTAGGTGGGCACTCGGAAGAAGTTGGGAGTGCGTGGTTGGGTGGATGCGCTGGATATACAGAATTCGAGACAGTATTGATAGGGTTGTCGGCTGGGATGGATGTTTTCGAGGGCTTTACTGTAAGTGGATCTGAGGGGTTAAGGGTGTGAGAATAAATAAAGTTAGGATAATTGATTCGGGTACTTAGTTTAAAGTCTGGAAATACACCCATTGTGAATTGCCAATTGGAGTTTGGATCACTAGGTGCGGAAGAGTGATGAGAGATTATGTTGTTACTAGTGCTAATGTTCTTACGATTAGGCTGAATACTAAATTTAGGTATGGGAGAAGGACGTTTGGAATTACCTTTAGGATAGTTAGTAGGATTTGGTCTATTAGAATTTAATTTAGGGTTAGATGCAGAGGGCTTAGGGTTAAACTTAACATACTTCCTGGACCACTTGGATATTTCGATAGTCCCGAGAGTGAAGATTTTGCAGGTGGGGTTACTGATGAGCCACACATACTTGTTCGGGATGGAGATTTTGAAGTTGCTGAATTTCCTTGCGTCCAAGGGTAACTTCAGGCAGCTAACGGGGATGAATGCAACATTCCGGGAAAAAAAGCTATGTACCCAGGAAACGGTGGCGTTGTGAGGCGCACCCTTAAGGAGAAATGAAGTATGGTCGTTAGATGAAGATGAGTATTTGCTGCCTAGTTTCTTTAATCTCTGTTCCCATTCCAATACCGACCAGGTGGTGCCGAATTTGTTTATCGTAGGTGCGGTGGAAGTGGATTGTGATGACACTAGCGGTGAGACATTGATGACGACACCAGTATCCGTCGCCATCTGGGGCACGATCGAACCAACAGTAGCATCAACATCTGGAGCAGGCTGCGCCGAGGAGGAAAGCGAGTTTGTGGGAACCACTTTCTCAGTTGATTGAGGTGGAGTTGCAGGAACCGCATTCTCGGTTGATTGAGGTGGAGCTGCAGGAACCACTTTCTCGGTTGATTGAGGGGGAGTTGCAGGAACCACTTTCTCGGTTGATTGGGGTGGAGCTGCGGATGTTGAATCCCGGCGAGTGGGGCAGTTGCTGTTCGGTGATGAAGTTCCTGAAGAAGCAGAAGCCGAGCCAGATGCAGCAATGGCGTCGGACGGATGAAAAGAAGAGCCGAGAGAGCCTTTTGACGTTAAACACCTAAGATCAGAGGAAACTGAGCCAATGAGTTTAAGTTTCTATCAATGGCTGTAGAGCACGAATTTAGATCCTGCTTGACGTGCCGGACACCGCGCCGAATGTCGTCTATGAGTGGCATAATTGACCCAGCAGGCTGGCCGATGGAGGGAGATGGTGAGCCAGACGTAGATTGTGTTAAGCAAAGGTCATCCAAGGAAGCCACCAGCGCACTTAACTTCGAAGAAATCACATGAATCTTATTAGAAAGCAGCGACGAATCACTGCTCAAAGCCTCTGCGATTTGAATAACCTTGTCCAGTTTTGAATTTAAACTGGCGCAGTCATCGGACAGGATCTGCAATCCGGCCAAGTTAGAGGATATCTCATTGACCTTATCCCCTATAAACGTTTGGTCGGTGGAAAGCGTAGCAATAACTCCTTTCATAAGACGTAAAACATGGCAGGGCTTTATATTGGAGCAATCCTTGCATGTAGCAAGACCACCAGTAGAGGGCTCCAGACATGTACCGTGGAAACTATCACCACAAATGCCATCACAGGCCACAACATTGGTAAGTAATTCAATAGAACACGCTTTGCAGATTGCCATTATGTTTAGAAAGATTGTCACAAAAAAAAAATTTTAGTAATGAGAAAAGTTAAATAGTTGAATTTAAACCACGAATACGTAAATAAACAACTGAGTCACGCAAAAAAAGGTCACTGAGAAAATAGTTAACACGCAGAAACTGTGTCAATGTAAATAAACAACCGTGTCACGCAAAAAAAAAGGTCACTGAGCAATACCAAAACACGCAGAAACTGTGTCACGAAAGTTTAATGATTGGGAAAGGGTGGCACTCACTTTGCTGACACAAGCGCAAAACACACGAACCGAAAATATTAGAGTAAGACTTGGGCAAATTATAGAGCGATCACGCAACGCGTCCGATCGATTAGGCAGCAGACTATGGACCATTGCGTTTGGCTTTAAGCCAATGAGCTATCCAGGGACATAGCCATCTCAAACCCTGTCAGTCAGGAACTCCTTGAGTACGACTGAGCTGCTGGCTGAAAAAAAAAGCGAGCAGTCTATCTCGGAGATCTCCTGCCCGACACCCTTAGGATTACCTTCCCTTCCCTTTTCCATCCCTTTTTGCAAAAACACTTTCCTTTTTTCTAAAATTTTCTTTTCGTTTTTTTAAAGTCGTTTTTTTTTCTCATTTTTAAATTTTATCCTTCCCTACTTATCTTCCTTTTCCCTCAGGAGGCACGACTGCATCACCTGCTGTCTGGAATGCACCACGTCTCCGAAGAAGGTCGATGGCTGGCTGTTACTAGCCAACCAGCTGACTCGGAGATCTGGGGTCTTCCATTCAGACGGTAATGACAGGTGTCCTCATCCTTGTTCCCCGGCAGGCGTCGTAGACTTGCTGAGGAGAGAGGACCACTCAGGTAGAGTGGTCGTCCCTGTGTCATGGATAGAGGACGTCGTTGAGAGAGAGAGAGATATATGCATTTTTAGTTTTTCTTTTCTTATTTGGCAATTATCTTTTCTTCTTTGGCAACAGTTAAATAATATTTTACTCGGTGATCATATAGTGATCTGATATAATTGTTGTTGAGAGTCTAAATTCCGGGTATCGCTCTTATTGGAGCAATAAGATGTTTGTCGCACGATCACCAATCGGTGGCGCCTCGGGTGGCGTCACTACGTCAAACCCTTGCACTATTTGTTACGACGAAAACTTAGCTCCGTCAACGGACCCAGTCGAAACAAAGTGCGGTCACATATTTCATCGGAAGTGTATACTAGGGTGGCTACGTTCCGAGAATACTTGCCCAATTTGTCGCCAGGAAGTTACCCTGAGCGATTGCCGTAAATATACGGGGACTAAAACTAAACGTTATAATACTCGGAGTGGGGCTGAACAGTCACATCCCCAATCTAACCAAGTCCCATCGCGGCCGCCTTCAACAGTCAGCGGCATTTCAAGCAGTCCGTCTGGTGGACTACATCCGGACACATCCCCTCAACCAATAGTACATTCCCCAGGGAATAACTCAGCACTGCCACCAGCTGCACCAGCGTGATTGAGCGGTCTACAATTCCAGATCGCCGACCTGGTGAGACAAGAGGTCACTAGAGGGATGGAGGCCTTGAGAATCGAAGCGTCGAGAGTACCTCACTCTCCGGCGGACCCTTCACGATCCCACTCGCGAGCAATGGCAGATTCTTGGGCTCCGCGCACTCAAAACCCCCCCGTTGTTGCAGACTGGCAACGACCTTCCGCCTTCATACCTGGTAATAATAGACCGTTTCAGCCAGTCACATCTCGTAATTGCTCCACTAACTTCACTCGGCGCCGCTCGAGTAGCCCTATGAAAAGCTGGCAACTTAAATATGACGGTAACAACGCAAGACTTCACATCGCTGAATTCCTCTTTAGAGTTGAAACTTTAACCCATAGTACCCTAGACGGAGATTTCGAGTTACTAGTGAGTAACCTACACGCCCTTTTTGGCGAACGCGTAAACGATTGGTACTGGACACTGCTTCGGGGAAACCCTAATCCTCAGTGGGAACATGTAAGAATCGCTTTAAAGTCAGATTGGGGAGAACCCACAAGTGACATCGACATTCGTCGGAGGATGCTTGCGCGGCGACAGCGACCAGGGGAAACGTTCGCAACTTACTGTCAAGACTTGGTGAAATTAAGGAACATGCTACGATCACCGATGCTCGAGGTGGAATTCGTAGAGACAATGCGGGCAAACCTTCTTCCCTCCATTCAAGAACAAATCTGCTTACATAGCACTCCATCCGTCGCTCAACTTAGACGATTAGTTACGGAGGTACAAGCCACTAGAGCTCGCATCCGCTCAACGTTACCGCCTGCTGCACCACAGAGGCCTAGACTCGACGAAAACTATTCTCCCTACGAATTGAATGCTGACCCGAAATGCGAAGACCTCGGCGAAGAGTATCTTTCCGCGATTTCTGGAAGGCAACCCAGTTCACAGCTGACTTGCTGGAACTGTGAAAGGATGGGCCACACTTATCAAGATTGTATGGAAACGCCGAGAGGCTTGTTTTGTTATGGCTGCGGACGCAGGGGTGTTGCTGAACCACGCTGCCCAGACTGTCAGCAGAAAAACTCCCGACGGGCCGAGACCAACAACATCCGGTCCCGGCCGACTTCAGTGACATTTCGGAGGACAGCCGAGGCTGCCACCTCACCACTTCGAACCCCGGCACAACAATAGTTGAACCGCGCAACCGAGACCCCGCTCCAACTGAGGATATCTCACCGCACACTTCCACGACTGCGACCATGACAGACGACCTGATAGATTGCACAACCGACATTATTAATGTGTCATCTACTCCAGCTGTTCCTGAATGCACACTAGTTGATGGGACGAGCACCCCAAGTTATGACCCTGCTAAGGAAATTAGTATTACGTTGACGCCTGAAGAGGCTACACCTTCGAATTCTATTCAAGTGTTTCCACCTACATCATTGACTCCAACTGTAAAAATTCTACAGCGAGCATCAGATAGGCTCACCCAAATCTGCAATTTGCCAACTGTCTTTCCCTTGAAGCCTTATCACCAACGGCTTCAGGAGTACCAAGAAGCTAGTAAGCGAATTTTCGCATCGAACGACGAGGAGGGTGACACCCGCGATGAGTCTCGTCCTAGGACGAGACCAAAGCGATCGACTCGACGATTGAGGGCCTTCTGGAAGGAAGTACGGGCCAACCGGAAGAAGCTAGCGACCGCCTTTGTCTCCGTGCCGCAGGATGTTAGACCTTACGCGGAAGTATATCTGTTGGGTATAACTTTAACTGGACTATTGGACGGTGGGGCCAGTGTGAGCATTCTGGGGAAAAACGCTTTAGAGCTGCTGGATAAAGCAGAAGTTACATGGAAACAATACCGATCAAGGATCGAAGTAGCCAACGGAACTCAACCAGAAGTACTTGGACACGTTGACCTGTCAATTACCTTCAGAAACGAATCCCATAACATGCGTTTATACATTGTACCGAGCCTTACTCAAGAGCTGTATTTAGGAATCGACTTTTGGAAAAAGTTTAACCTTGCCCCTGATGTATTGGGCAGTATTGCACAAATTAATGTCGCACCTGTATCGACGGACACCAATCAACACCAACTAACGCCTGCGGATCAACTACGTCTAGAACAAACGAAGCAATTGTTTCCGTCATTCTCCGTACTAGGTCTTGGAAAGACGCAGTTGCTGACACACCGTATAGATGTAGGAAGCGCTGATCCAATAAAACAACGATTTTATCCGGTATCACCGGCTGTGCAGGGCCTGATGGATGCGGAGTTGCAGAGAATGTTATCGCTTGGCGTCATAGAGGAGAGTCAGAGCCCGTGGAGCTCACCAGTTGTTCTAGTGAGGAAACCGGGGAAGGTCAGGTTATGTTTCGATGCTAGGAAGGTCAATGCGGTGACCAAAAAGGATGCCTACCCGCTACCGCAAATTGATGGTATCCTGAGTAGGCTCGATTCATAACCAGTCTGGACCTGAAAGACGCCTTTTGGCAAATTCCGCTAGACATGGACTCGAGGGAAAAAACTGCCTTCACGATCCCTGGCCATCCTCTGTACCAATACACAGTAATGCCATTCGGATTGTGCAACGCTCCTCAGACCATGTGTCGTTTAATGGATAAAGTTATCCCGTATGATCTGCGTGAAAACGTACTAGTCTACTTGGACGATCTGCTGGTGCTATCTGAAGATTTCGACAAACACCTCGCACTCCTCGCCAGGGTGGCGAAGTGCCTGGAGAGGGCAGGACTTACCATAAACATCGAGAAGAGCAAGTTCTGTCTGAAAGAAACCCGTTATTTGGGATATATAATTGGCAACGATGGCATTAGAACTGACCCCGATAAGGTAGAAGCAATTGTGAACTACCCTGCACCCAAAACCATACGACAGGTACGTCGTTTTCTTGGTATGACTGGCTGGTACAGGAAATTTGTGCCAAATTATGCAGACTTATCAGCACCGATTACGGACACCTTGAAAAAGGCCAACAAGTTTACGTGGACAAAAGAGGCACAAGTCGCGTTTGAACATCTGAAGAACAAGCTTACCTCTTCTCCTTTGTTAGTTAGTCCCGACTTCTCCAGACCCTTCCTCATCCAGTGTGATGCAAGCAGTCAGGGGGTGGGTGGAGTTCTCTTGCAGTTTGATGACGAAAACCGAGAAAGACCTATTGCATACGTATCCCAAAAATTGAATTCAGCACAAAGGAATTACACCGTCACAGAGTTGGAGTGTTTAGCGGCCATTATCAGTATCCAAAAGTTCCGGCCGTATATCGAACTTATGCCCTTTAAGGTAGTGACGGATCATGCGAGTTTGCGATGGCTTATGTCACAGAAAGACCTCTCTGGACGTCTTGCCCGGTGGAGTCTGAAGCTTCAGGGCTTCGACTTCAGTATCGAACATCGCAAAGGAAGCCTTAACGTAGTTCCAGACGCTTTATCGCGTATACATTGTAGCTCTCTAGGAGCTGTTGAAGAGCCTGGTCCGGAGGTCGATCTCGATTCGCCTCACTTCGCCTCCAGTGAATACAAGGAGCTGAAAGAGCGAATCGAGAAAAACGGAACACGCCTCCCGGATTTGATTTTGCGCGACGGCTATGTCTATATCCGCACCCAGCATAGAACCGGTGACCCTGTCGAGGAAGAAGAAGCCTGGAAGCTTTGGATTCCACGGGGACTGGTGAACGACGTCATTGCACGCGCGCATGATCCGCCACTGGCTTCACACGGTGGCATCGGGAAAACTTTGGAACGTATTCGACGACATCTTTACTGGCCGCGAATGACTGTGGATGTAAGAGCGTATGTTCTGTCGTGTGACACGTGTAAGGAGACGAAGGCTCCAAATTCAGTTCTACGACCTCCAATGGGTAAACAAGCAAAAACGGAACGTCCATGGCAACGGGTATATCTCGATCTTTTAGGTCCGTATCCTCGCACCAAACGAGGACATGTTTGCATATTGATATCGTTGGATCATTTTTCGAAATACACACTGCTGCGACCCCTACGTAAAGCGAGCACTTCTCTGATTTGTGACTTCGTTGAAGAGGAGATTTTCCACAAGTTCGGCGTTCCTGAGACCATCATTACAGACAACGGAACTCAGTTCTGCTCTGCCCTATTTGGCAAGCTGTTAAAAAAATATGGGGTTCAACATACGCGTACTGCTGTATATTCACCTCAGGCGAACGCGTCGGAGCGCGTTAACAGGTCCGTCTTGGCGGGCATACGAGCTTATGTGCGGAACGAACACAACAGTTGGGACGAGAATTTAAGCAGCATAGCTAGCTCATTGCGGAGTTCCGTCCACCAAGCGATCGGCTTCTCGCCGTATAAAGTTCTATTTGGTCAACAAATGATCGAACATGGTTCGACATACGCTCTATTAAGACAATTACAAGTAGTCAGCGAACCGGTAACTGTTGACGCCTCAGACAAATTGAAACTCATTCGCGCTAAAGTACAGACGAACCTAATCAGAGCATTCGAACAAGGAGAAAAGATTTATAATTTACGATCCAAGCCTGTGCACTTCAAAGTTGGTCAAGAAGTCTATCGGAGAAACTTCAGGCCAAGCAACTTCGAAAAACAGACAAGTGCCAAATTGGATAAAAAGTTCATAAAGTGTCGCGTCCGTTCAAAAAGGGGAAATGCTCTTTATGAATTGGAAGATATACAGGGAAAGCTGTTGGGAACTTACCACGCTAGTCCAGTCCAGTATTGCACGGCAGGAGTCGCGAGAATCGTCCTGGTCGTGGGGGAAGCATCCGGCTACTCGGAGGAGATATCATCGAGGCTCACGCGTCTCTCATTAGGACGACGTGCTTGCCTTGGGGATACCACCGCCGAGGCTAGGCTCTGATTTTTCGGGCTGCTCTCTCATAAGGAGTATGTCCGGGGGATCTTAGTCCTGGCGAGCCGAGACGTCGAACCAGTCACGTTGTTCGGACCGGTCGTCACCTTTGATTTGGTTGTACACCATTGTCCCTCTGTATACCTATCTCGTTAGTTCAGCACCAAGCCTTCAGCAATTTTTACAGGCGTAAAGTTTGTGTTTGCGCCTCATTTTACACCCTACATCAGGTTTCAATTAGCCCCCTTAAACATTATATTTTTTTTGCTCCTAGCACAGTCAGGTCGACCGTTATCTATGATTAAATCCATTTGGTATGTTAAGCACCGTGCCCTCTGCAAACTCCTACCGTCGCCACGAAGTTTGTTTTCGGCTTGTCTTAACGCATATCTCACGCTTCTCTTATACTACAAAACAAACCTTTTCTACGCAAATCGGCGCATCCAGCCGGCGTTTCGTTCCCGCATTAGCACGGTCCATAATTAAACTTCGGAATGCAAGTACTCCCGCTGGGAGATACCAAAGGCGGCCGATTTCAACTCCTGGAACGTTTTGCCATAAAGGCCCTTCCCAGGGTTATACCTTATCCTCTCATTAAGAGTCCTTCAGGCTAAGCTAGGCATATGTGCCCCGACTCTCTTTTTTTTTGGATTTTTTTTCTCAGCCCCAAATACTGGCACTCAGTGCCTCGTGGTCGCCTCTTTGTCCCGTTGGACAGCCACATGTTCTCGCGATATAACTCGCAACCATCTGGTCGATGGCGTCCTTCACGGACTCTGGCACACCGACTTCTTGTTTCGCCACTAAATTATGTACGGCTTGTCCTCAGATTCCCAGGTACCTACCGACGACCTCGGACCGTTCTGTCCCTATACCTTCGACACTTCGTCATGGCATTTGCGACACCTCAGGGGGAGATATAGTCTAATTACCGGCTAGCTCAGAGAGAGCATGAGACGCAGAATGGGTCGTGCCGCACATCGGGCGCCTGACAAAGCTACGAGAGAGTGCCTAGAGTTACCTACGTCTCTCTCATTAGGAGCACGAAAGGGAATCAGGCTCACTCCCGTTGGCGGAGTTGGACAACCGGGTGCGAGCGACCTTTTTCAGCCTCCTCTGAGCTCGTCAGCCGATGCTGCCCTGTTATGGTCGCTGCGAAATTGTCCGCTTGGAAAATATAATCTCCCACAGCAAAAGCGATGAGCGGCATAACGAAAACCAAAAAAAAAAAATCCCTAAAACGGCAGAATTTATCTAAACTGCTCTATAATAAACCCCAACGCCATCTTTTGCAATGACTGCTAAACGGCGTACCTAAAAAATTTTCTTTGGCCACGACTATGGATTCATAAAATCATTTGTCGTTCAACATTCTCTCAACGCCAGAAAATACAACTCAAACTGTCTTTGGTTAAGTGAAAAGTGTCTGCCATAACCGGTTTCTTATACATCCGCATCTTAGAATAAAGAACTAGAGGAAACGTTGTACCGTGTAAAATTCCTATCTGTGTGTGAAGCTATACTAAAGTAAAGCACACTGAAAAAAGCGACAAATATATTTCCTACTGTCAGATGGTGTTTACATTTTTGGGCGTGAAAAAGTTTCCTCGAGTGAATTAAGTTAAATTTTGTTAAATTTGTTAAAGTAGTTTTTTTAAATCCTTAGGTAATCATTCCAATAAAGTTATTAGACTATTTGGTGATTTTTTTGTGAACCGACTTTGCCTGAACACCCCGAATTTGTTTAAATTAATCAGCTTGACATGTTCGGGTTTTTCGTGCGCAAATAAGCAGAAATAAGATGATGGGAAGTCGTTTTTCCTGTAAATACCTAACTGAAATTACTTCTAAATTCATTCTATAACCATGTGAAGTTCAATTAAAACCCCATTTTATGGATAAAAGCTAAAGTTTCGTAAGAATGTTTGTGAGGTTAACGTGAAAACTGATTTTAATGTTTTGGGTCGCTGGCACCAGGAAGGCGTCAAACAAATTTTTAGGAGGCATCAATAGGAGATTTTAAATAAGATTTGGTCAGTAGAAACCAAAATTGATGAATCGCTTGACATATAATGTGGCGGTAAATTTGATATGCTGCTTAAAGATTTTATTCAGAGAAGTTAAAACCGGATTATTCTTTAGCGAATTATCAAGATTTTAAATTTACTTTTGGCCCCACACTGAATCGGACTTAAATTTACGCCTGAATTGTTGCTACCACTACATCTCTCGAAATTCTACTACAGAGGAAGTTTGCTTCGCTGAAATCGGGTTACAGTTCTTCTCTGCTTCCTTATTCTAACACCCACATAGGCGACCATAACAAGTACCGCTCAGTTCCGAAGGCACTCATGCAAACATGCCAGAAATTGCCAGAGAGAGCAAAGTCGGAGGGAAACCGACAACGGTCGTGTGAGCGAGACGCGTGAACAAGCGTAAAATAATGTTATGAAGGAGAATGGAAACGAACTAAGCCAACGGAAAACTGTGAGTGTGTGTGTGCATTGGAGGGAAAAGTTGGCTAAGACAACGTCGATGGTTCTTTTTGGAAGTAACCTCCGAAGCAGCAACACCAAGCTGGGAAAGGGAAATAGGGAAAAATACCGAGTGGTAAACGGACTCACCGTGGCAGGACTGCGCCCAAAAGGATTGGAGCCGTGGAGGTTGTCCAGACGCAACAGAGGGTAAGTTATCGTAAACAAAATTAAAAACAAATTAAACAATTAAAGAGCATGGAATTTATGCCTGAAATCCAATTTTTAACCAAAGAGACGAAAAGGAGAAAACAAGAAAGTTAACAGCCGCAACAGGAAATTGTCACCTGAGAAAAAATCAACAAGGAAAAGAAAGAAGTTTCCAAAAGACAAGAAAACCGAAGCCAAAGAAAGAAAAAGAAGAAAAAAGGAAAATTTATGAGGCGCACGCCGTCGGACGCCTCGACGCAGGCGCAACTTTAAAGGGAACACTTGCGCGGAACCCGGTGAGTCCGTTCCATAAAGGAACGTATTATTCATTTAACAGTGAATTTAAGACAAAAAAAAAAAAATTTGGAAAATATGTGTTGAAGAAGTATAGTAGTATCCTTACGGATAAATTTACAACAAATGCAAAAATTGTAAGGAAAAAGGAGAAAAAGGGTTGTTGAGTGGAGTACAAATTTTTTTTTGCGCTAAATAAATATACGAATTGCTGCAGTCAGAAGCATCTAAGTTTAGGAGCAACGTGCATTGTGTTTAAGTTGAAGTACCTGCATTAGGAGGCTCCCCTACGACGTTTTAACAATTAGACAAAAATCTGCAGTTCAACTAGGAAAATGTGTTCATGAATAGGTTCATGTTTAAAGCTGCCATGGTCTTGCGTGATTAGTCTGACTCAATTGAGGGTTGAACCTATACAAAACAGTTTTTATTAAGAAGTCGTAGGATCGTTGTTATTCCAAGGATTTACTATTGACAGAAAAAAAAATTAATAACACGCTTATGTGCGGCTTCACAGTGATGTTGACAAATTTAAGTCGGAGTGTTTGGATTAAATTTTCCCTTATATTTTTAAACAATAACATTTTTTTCTATTTTGCAATTTGCAATCTCGGTTATATTATGTCCGGAAGGGAATGTACATTGCTGAGAAAAAAAAATAAAAGTGCGGAACGCCTTCGCGTTTTTAAGAAAACAAGTGAAAAGATGTTTGGTTTTGTGTCCAAATTTAAATTCGCTATAAACTAAAACACAGTTTGTTCGAAATATTTCCGTTGATGTAGCAGCTTAGTGTCGAACTTACCTACAGGCATTGGGAAAGCTTGATAAGGTGCAATTATGACTGAATTAAATACTTTAAAAATTTGGCAAATCGTCGAGGGGATTATGATAGGGAGTGCGTTCTTTTCTTGGTGAAATCGTTGCACTTTAGCCCTTATTTTGTCAAACAGTTTATATTTCCTGCGAATTGAACCATATGTGCAACAAAATATTTAATATAGCTTAAGCATTTTTATAGAGTTACATAGATATAGCAATTTCATATTTCGTGCCAATGAACCATATGTGCAACAAAATATTTAATATAGCGTAAGCATTTTTATAGAGTTACATATATATACCAATTTCATATTTCGTGCCAATGAACCATAGGTGCAACAAAATATTTAATATAGCTTAAGCATTTTTATAGAGTTAGATATATATACCAATTTCATATTTCGTGCCAATGAAGCATATGTGCAACAATTTATTTCAATTTATTTATAATTCCATCATTTATCATCTAGTATAGCTTGTAGTATTAGTATTATTATTATGTTATAGCTTGTATTAAGCTTAATTAAATAAATAAATAAATAAACAAAGTATTTAATTTAGCTTAAACATTTTTATAAAGATATATATAAATTTTATATTTCCTGCGAATTGAACCATATGTGCAACAAAATATTTAATATAGCGTAAGCATTTTTATAGAGTTAGATATATATAGCAATTTTATATTTCCTGCGAATTGAACCATATGTGCAACAAAGTTAAACTGGTGCCATAGACTGCCCCTCCATCCTGCAATCTTTACCCATCTATACCAATCCCCGTAACCTTAGGTCCACTCCCCTTTTCGACTCGACCGCCATCGCACAAACTACGGTCAAAGCGAGCCAATTACCAGGATGTTACGAAAAGTCAACGACCTTTCCTCTTTTGACTTCCATATGAGTAAATCATCACTCCACAAAGCCCTATATCTTGACCCCGCCCATCTTGATCCTGATCGCCTACTTTAATTCTTCTTCCTTACGCCCTCTGCCATTAATCAATATATATAGCTCATATTGTAGCTTATACCTTTTATGGATTTATTCTTATTATTCATTTATTATAGTCTGTTGAATTAGTATTAAGTTATAGCTTGTATTTTATTTTTTATTTTTGTATTTTTTTACGTAATAGCTTGTATTAAGCTTAAATAAATAAATAAAAAGTATTTAATTTAGTTTAAACATTTTTATGAAGATATAAAGATATATATATACATTTTAAACTCATATAGACGGAAGAAAAATGCGCATTTTTGTCTGTGTTGTCCGTAAGTAAATACGATTTTCATCCATTTTTGGATTACAGGTTTTTTTTTTCCTTTTTTTTGAGTGTATACATACATAAATTTTTTCTGAAAAATAAATAGTATTTAGATTCAAATTGATGATAATGATTGAGAAAAGAATATTGACTTCGTAATAAGTAATCTAGTTTTTGTCAATAAGGCACATGCCCTGATGTAATTTGCATAGAATAGCTTAGGTACCCTTCCTTCAGTGATAAGACTTTTTTGTGGATTAGCCCAGGGTTTCCTTTAATAGTAGCTGTATTTAAAAACATAACATTATTCTGTATACTAGTTTAGAATTCAACTTTGTAAATCATTTCTCAGTCAGTTGGTCGTGTGCCCTCCGCAAGAGGGGTTAATTCTATTGTTTTTCTCAAAATTAAATTTTTTTATGTTGCCCTATAACTAAACGGATTTTTATCACTCTCTCTCCTCGTCGTCCTTCCTTAGGGCGGCCATGAGCATCGCTGCGTCGGTGGGCGGGGTCCTCACGATGAGGTGAGTGGCCCTCTCTCTCTTTTCAGGTCTTTACAGGGCATCTAGAAGACATAGGCCCCCTAGGTGCATAGGGCGGTTGGGGCAATGGGCCAATGAAAGGGGAGTCACACCATCAGACTCCCCTCAACGAAGGCCGGTAGGTCTGACAACGCCTGCCTGCATCCTTCCTCCTCCTGTTTTGCGTTCTTTCCTTTCAGTTTTTTTTTGAATATAAAATTCTCTTCGGTTTTTTGTTCTTTCTCAGAATTTCGCGGTTTGTTTTTCTTTTTCCTTCCTTTTTTTTTCTTCTCTCTTCACTTTTTTTTTCTTTTGTTCAGGTTCGTCACCTCCTTTCCCTTCCTTCGGCATGATTTCTTGCTTTTGTTGCGCGACCGCGGGCGGAGATGGCATCCCCTTTTTGAGCCCCCCCCCCCTTTCTCTATCGCAAAGCTAGCGATGCCAGCATGCCATCCCCCATCTCTGCCTAAGCATCTGCTGACAGATGAATGTCCAGCGGAGGCCGTGATCCGTGACTTTCAGTTGATGTCATCCAGAGTCATAGTCTGCTTGGGCAATCATCCAGCAGCAGTGTCGGGCCAAGCTCGCTACATGAGGTTAACCCTAGCGCCTGCCAGTCGCTCATATTGTTCGAAAATTCTACAAGAAACTAAAAATGCATCCTCTTTCATGAAGGAAATAGAGAGGCCGTCAGCATACGCTAATACAAGATTCCTTAAATTAGTGAGTGGTAAGTGAGCTGATTATTCCCTCAACGATCGACGAAGATTTACCAACCAGTAAAAATTCATAAAGCATACCTGACAAGGGGCATAGCTGCTGATACCACGACGAAACGGAATAGGAGACAATATGTGCCCATGGTTCTTTATTAGGACCACTGAATCTGATGACCTCGATCCACTTGGACCGAAGCTCAAACACATCGAAGATACTCAGTAGATACTTCCTGGTCACAATCCCCTTAAACTGACAAAAGCAATTTACATTTATAAAGTTTTAAATTAGGATGCGTACGTTCTATACTCACATGTTGTAAAGGTTACCCAAGCAGGTCGGAACAATTTTGTTCGTAGTTAAGTCAATAAATTTGTATAACTGGTTAGTTGATTTTTTTGGTCTTCAACGACAATACATGTTATTTGCGTAATTAAATAGTCTACATAACACAGAGCAACTGGCTTCCAGTTTCCTATACTATGAAGATCCCCCTTCTTCAGTATCAGACGCATAACTGACCTCTGCCAACATGAGTGAAATTCGTTATGTCCGACCACTGCACAATTGAAGACATCCAGAAGGTCAGAAAAAGATTCCTAAAACGTATAAGGAATTCTGGAGTTAGACCATCATAACCAGAATAAGTATGACGTCGAAGATCCTTCGTTGCGGTAAGCATATCATCGAGAGTAAGCGCTCTGTCCGAAAGCTGGGTCAAGTGGCAAATGATTTGCCGGATGTGTATAAATCCGGAGGATATCGAAGGTAGGTTTAAGAAGACATTACTACCTTACACTACAGTTAAGACTTGAAGAAGAAGTTTCTCGTGACCGATTCCCATATTTAACCCACCTCCCCAAAAACAGAGAGGTTGACGCGTCGGGCATAATTTTGTGACGTGTGGACCGATTTTGATGATTTTTTGTTGTTGCGTACAGTATATTCCCCGATTGGTACCATATCAAAAAATTGGGGTGGGGGTGGGTGTAGCCTAACTTCGTAACATGTGGACTGATATGGATGATTCTTCTTTTGATGTGTAGAATATGCTGTCCCACTGATACGATACCCAATTTCTTAATTCAGACACCTTGCTGTATAGAGAACGGTGGTGCACTAGGGTCATGTTAAGAATGATTTAAGGTGAGGGTATTAAAGGGTGATCGAGACTAATTTTGTAATACGTTGCCAGATTTGGATAATTTTGTTAGTGCACTGCCTCTGCAACTTTTAAAATTGCTCTGTTCGTACGAGCAGCATTCTTCGAGTAGTATATATGAAGACACTGACATGTGAAAAATAAAATAGTTTTAAAAAAAGATTTCAACCGGCTTCACAAAAAGCGGGAAAGAGGATAAAATAATTTTTCAATTTATATCTATTACGACATTTTGAAGTCGGTGCAAATTAAACAAACAAAACAACTAAACAACCACAATTGAAAATAATATATAAAACTACCTGAACGTGTCAGCTTACGGAATCATAAGGAAGGACGATTTAATACTTTTGTTGTAGTTGTTCGTTTTATTAAATTTGCAGCGACTTCAAAATGTCGTAAAATATATAAAATAAAAAATTATTTTATGCTTATTAATTCTCACCTAATTATTTTCATTCCCATTGGCAAACATTAATACATAATCGAAGCCAGTTTGGTTATACACAGAATAACCTATTAAGAAATTCCCCATCAGTGTGGCGCGGTATGCATATAATGCACCCACAACTTATCGTCGCAAGCGGTGTGTCATAAAGAGGAAATGCAATAAATAAATGCAAGAAACGCTGTGTCTACCTAAGCGATGCACTGATGTACATAATTAGAGATTACTAATGTACATAATTAGAGCGAGCACTAGTCGTGCGGTGACAACTTATATACATGCTTGCACAGATGGCATAGGAAAGTCTCTCTCTCAGAATATGGCCTAGCCTTGGATATTTGTTGTGTATTAAAGGCACTTTTGGGGTTGGCCATGGTGTTCAGAAGAGCAACTTACATGTGACCACTTGAAGGCCAGTGCAATGGTAATATGATTTTTTTTGGCTTGCAAGAATTTATTGATTTTAACGGAAATTGGGTATTTTGTTCGAGACTAATTTCAGTTGGACTTGGTTTTTTAAGAAAATGGTTTTGTGCCTTTTAAGCAGAAAACGCAACAAGTGGAAGTCGTTAAGGGGAAAATATTGTTTCATATTGCACTGGGGCTTTTGGTCATGCTGCGTTTTTTTAGAGTTAACCCATTAAAGAAAAAGATTTAGAAGATCAGTAGATCTTGGATGCTATTTGGATGGTCAGAATGGTACGTGGTAACATGGTAATTAGTCGCTGGCTCATTACACGACTCGTCTGGGGTTCGTTTCACGGTCTTGCCTGACTAGGGTGATTATTTGCTTCGCGACGTCGGCAGAATCTTCCGGGCTGTTTGAAGTTACACTTCCGGTTTCTCTTAACCTTGGAATAGTCCCTGAACTTCTTGGGATGCACGTCGGTGATAGAATAGCCTTTCATATTCTATTACAGCTGGTTTTTCGTTTCAGTCTACTACACAATTAACGTGCATTATATCGGCGTATTCCTTGAAAGTAAATTCTGCCAATTTTTAAAATTTTTAGCTTAGTTATGGAGTTGTTTTTCAACTATAATCGATATTCTTGCTGACTGCCCCTATTTAATAGCAAAATTTCCATCAGGTATTAGCAACAGAACGTCAGGATACTCGAGTGTGAAGTCTTACTAGCACAAGCTAAAACCACACTAACATTTTAACCTTTTTAACCGTTAAACTTTTGCAAAAATAATTAAAACTAATTATCTGTGTACCCAAGACAAACATTTCGACCCTTTGTCTTAAAAATATTGTTTATTTAAATAATTTCCTTCCAAAAGTACACTAAAATAATTAGGTAGTCAGGGATTTCTAAGTATGCGGTTTTTCTAATCCTTTCTCTACCTAGACATGTTGTACCTTTTTGGAAAGGTAATAAGATGAGAAATCTAACAAAAATAAAAAGGAGGCGTACTAATTACATGAATTTCGGAGAAATTTGGGAAAATGCTGAATTTTAGGTAGTCCCCCCTCTTGACATGCAATTTTTTGTTTGCCGACGCGAGATCTGTCACTCCAATCATTTCCGCATGTCAGATCTGAAACACCCTGTAGAGCTGAAAGCCTTACTGAGATTCCTTAGGGAAGCAGAATGGTTATAGATCAGGAGCTGGCCATAAATCTATGGGGCACGATGGACCATTTAAGTGGTATAAGTGATGCAGGTTTCTGTGACAAAAACTCTGTAACCCATGTGTAAATTCGAATTTTGTTCTGGTCGTGTAAAAGTGTCTTGTATAAAATGCGTCTCCTATATAAGTTCAATGTGCATATTCCAGCGTCTTATGTCTTCAAAGATACTATGTAGTCTAGTAGGTGCACTACTTTGATCGATCTTATCCTACACATTCAAGAAATCGCAAGAACTCAGACAAAGACTGTACGACTCTAATGATCAAGAGCCCTGTCCAGTTGGAGGTCCTCAAGGGATTTTCGAACCTTTATTGCGGAGGCGCTTGCACCTCGACACCTCATTATATCTGGCCTTCTTTTTGGCCCCTGGCATGAGGAACTTCAGTTGCGGCAGGATCCTGGATGGATCATAAAGTTTTCCCTGATATAATAATAATAATAATAGTCGTATGAAAAAACTCTTTTTTTTTGTGAATTTTTTGAAGGAATGGATTGAGCAAATTTATTGAAACCATACTTTTAACAATATTCTGTAATTTTTTCATGCAGAAATATTGCAAAACAAGCCGGTGACAGAGCTTGCTTGTTCTGGGTTCTTAGAAAAAATACAATTTGCGGTGTTCACTGTATCTCGGTCGGAAATTATCTGAAGTCAAAAACCATTAAAATTTAGTCAAAGTATTATCAAATCCTCCCCCCAACGTTCTCCGATTATTTTTTTTTTCATTTAAAAATTTTCGGTGGCCATCTAGTGTAAACTGCTATTTTCCACGAAAAATTCCGCCATTTTGTGGGTGGGAAACCCCCTTAATGTAAAAAAAAAATTTAAGTAAACGTTGGGGGGAGGTATTTTATATGTAGAAAATGTGTACCAAGTTTCAAATGAATCGGTCTAGTAGTTTTTAAATGGCAGTGAACACGGACTTTTGAGAAGTGGTTTTGAGGAAAACGCGTTTAAAGTTTTAATAGCTTTCTGACCGCCCGCAGCTGTCGGACCTACAGTTTTAAAGGAGAGGAGACTAACTAGTCAATAACAATAAGATAAGACGAAAAAATTCGATTTTTCAAAAGTGTAAACCCTTACCCGTCGGGGTCACCGCAATCACGTCGGGGTCACCGAAGAAAAACAAATCAGCAATAAATACAATGTGCTGCCATCCAATAGCCTTCTCTAAAACTAAAGTCAGACATCGAAGAAGACGCAAACCCAACCTCAAAACGACCTAAATAAAATCTTTTCGCTGTATAAAAATGAAAGTGCATTAACTGCTCTTAATATTTAAAAACTAAAATGAAAATCGGGATGTTATTCCCTTATCAATGAAAATTAATTGAGCAATTAAACATTATAAAATACTCTTGAAATATTCAGGGACCTCTATTGGAGGGGGGCGTAATTATTTATTTACTAAAAACTAACTATAATTTGAAATAGTAGTTCCCGATCAACATTAAATGTACATCTAGCCGAATAAGACATATTCTAGAAAGGGGAGAGACATTTAGATAGTGATCGTGGCTTCGAATAGTTGTGAGAAAATTTAATCTCAAGTGCAAGAGTGGTGGCATTAAACGTGATGCTTTTAAAAGTTTAATAAAAGTTATAAAACCAATAAAATTCGTCAAAATAACAGTGACAATTGTGGAGGAAAAAGTTGAAATCACGATTGATATTCCTCATAAAACGATAAAAAACGTGATGCGAAGATTATCGCGGGTTGACAATCCCGGACCACGTGTTCACCCAACGAATTCTGGATAATAATAGTAAGGTAAGGGAATTTCCTTGAGTTGTGGAAAGTGTGAAAATTAAAACAACCACCACCAAGATCATTGGGAAAATTAATTTCAAGCCACGTCTACGCGCATCACTTATGAATTGCCAGGTAGGTTTAATATTTTATTTTAACAAGAACACCAAAGGGTGCGATGTAACTAAAAATTACTTCCTTCCAGTTGAAATGGAAAAAAAATAATATGTGTGTAAATTAAATTGCGAACAGCTAGTGATACTTAAAATGAAACGGGAGCGAGCTTCCAACTGAGCGAAGAAAATTAGAAAAAAACAAAAACCCCAAACAAAAAGGACAAACAAATCATACAAAAAAACCGGAGAACGTGCCATCCTTGGCCTACCAGCGTAATTCTGCCAAAAAATTTTAGAGACATATTTAATACTGATAGGAGAATAAAATATATATACATGTGGGCACGAAATATATAGTAGTAGTAGTAGTAAGTAAACAAATCACAGTTGTTCTATTTCTTTATAATTCTTTTATTAACGCAGTCAGTAGTCAGTAGTCGTAAAGTAAAGTTGAAATTTACAGTGGAAGTAGAATTTGTTTCGCAGAATTTAATAATTGTAGACTTTAATTTGTACTGAAATAAAATTCATTTACCATTTATTCCTTTTTATTAAAATTAATCCCACATACATATATGTATACATCATTAGACGGAGGATAAAATCCCATCAACAATTTCGGATTAGAATTAAGATGCAAAATTATTTAACATTTTACGTTTCAGCCGCCAGCCGGAAGCCAATTGTAATTGGTTTTTCAATACAAATTATATTGGTTATTTTAATTATAATATTCGCTTCATAATTATTTTTGAGTAATATGTTGTGGGATTACTTTAACACGTTCTACCCGGCGCATTTTTTCGATGTCTCTGTGATCGGCGTGCACGAGATGATAAGTTGTTCAATTATCTGGCGGCGCTTGTTAACTTCAGTACTCTTGCCGTTATCAGTTATCAGTGGCTGTCAGGAGAGTCTCAGTGATAGTGTGAATTGGTTAGAAAGTGCTTGTAAAGGTTTATTCCCGAATTTTGAAATATTTTAATAAATAAAATACTTACGCTTACTTTTGGTAATTAATTCTATAATTTCTGATTTTCAATAATTTATTATTCACCCTTAGTATTATGACGTCAGACGATGATGTTGAGTTTTTGCAAAATTCACGAAGAAAAATTCATCATTGGAATCGAAAGATGGGGTTTCAGACACAGAATTGCTAAATAGAAAGGAACATGACGAGAACAGATTCTGATTTTTGTTTTTTTTTTGATTTTTTTTTTTTTACGATGTGGCCAAATCCTAGGGGACAACCCTTTGATGTGTTAGCATGGTTTTGGCCTGAAGGGAATTAGGGTAAGGGAAGTGAGGAAACTTGAGTCTTGTTTGCATTGCTGCGAGCTAGACAACAGCCCAAAGACGGAGTGGATTATTTTAATTTCTAATAAAGGCTCACGGTCATCTGGGTTTGAACCCGGGACCCATGGCATGTTGGTCTTGCCGCTCAACGGATTGATCCAACTCCGTCTCCAAAGAAGAACACAATCAAGAACATATCGTCCATATTGTAGAAGGATATACCTATAAGATAAACATTTATTCTGGAAGAAGTCCAAGAGCAATAAAACAGTCGCATCCACTTGTCATGGTCTTTTACATGAAGGAAGAATTTTGTACGCTGACGATTATTACACTAGTGTGCCCGGCTTTTGCAAAAAAACCGGTTTTATGTGGGACTCTTCGAGCAAATAGATCATTTTTGCCAGTAGTCGCGAGAGAAAAACAAAAAAAGGGTGATAATATAAGTGTACAGAAAGAAGGGGTAAAATTTATGAAATGGAAAGATAAGAAGTCAGTATTGATGTTAACAACATGTAAATACCACAAGTGCTCCTTAATAGAAGTCACTACCAGAGAAAACAAATCTGTACAAAAGCCTGATTGTGTTCTAAGCTTTAATAAAGCCAAAAAAGGAGTCGATTTTTCTGACCAAATGTCAGCTTACTACAGTTCACTAAGAAAAACTATTAAATGGTATAGGAATATAATACTAGAATTAATCTGTGGTACAATGTTAGTAAATGCACGGTGCCTATATACTAAATTTGGTACTCGTAAAAATGTCTGCATCCTAAAATTTTGTAAAAGAATAATTGACGCTCTTTTGAAAGTTGAAAATGAACCTCTTTCGCCAAAATCATTTGCTCATATTCTACGAAGTATGATGGACCTCTAAGAATGGCAAGAAAACGATGTAAGAACTGCTATCGTTCAATAGCTAAGAAGGAAGGAAGGAAGGCAAAATGCCATCAACAAGACCAAAAGAGTCAACACTTATTGCCCAGCCTGCAAAGATAAACCAACGCTTTGTATCCCATGTTTTGCAGAAGTTCATAAATGAGTTATACTTCAATTATAATTATTGTTCATTTTGACTACTTTGTTTGAAGAATTGTTTTTTTCATATTGAAAATAACTATAAGAAATAATTTTTTTTTATTTAAAAAAAAACTATGAAAAATAAATTTTATTTACATTGAAAACAACTACGACAAATAGATTTTTTTCATTTCCCTATGTATATTGTCACTTTGTCCCATCCCAGGTATCTAATTTAAAGTATGATTTTTGAAATAAAATTATAAACATTTGTGGACCACCGCTGGTCCACGCCGCCAGACAGAGCAAACTAGGTGTGGACCATCGGTGGCCCACGCCGCCAGATGAAGACAATGCCTGCGGACCACCGGTGGACCACGCCGGGTAGAACGTGTTAAATTAATATTGCGATTAACTTCCTATACAAATTTTTTTAAATCAGTGTTGGAATCATATTTAGAGCTTTAAGTTGTCTGGAGTGATTAATTCCAGGAGCAAAAGTAAAAGTATGCAGTAACTTCCCTAAGTTCGGAATTTTTAACTGGATTATTGGAGTATTTATTGTATTAGTCGTAATGAAATAAAAATATCAAACCTTACTTGCCGAAGTCTGAGTGCGTCGTTCGTGGCAACCTATTGTGTGCGTTTTGTGTTCCGATTTGGGAGTTCATTGATACGGAAATTGGTTAAGTTGGTTTCATGACCAGGGTAAATATATGCAGAATTGGCGTAGTGCCTGTAGCTATTGTTCGCGGTCCAAGGGAGACCGGTTCGAGTCCAAGTTCGGTTACTTTTATTTCCCTTTGCCCTCTATAAGGATACGAAACGTTTTTAAGAAATCGAACAGGATTGCTGTAGGTAATATTGCGCTAGTTAACATCACAATAACATTGTCGGCTGTTCGGTCGGCCTTGCTTAATGGGAACAGCTGTGTTGATTTGTAAAGGGAATCGTTGGGTTGGATTTTGATGGTGGCTTTGGGTTGTTTATGTTATTGTTTTTGGCTAGTCTCGGAGATATTTCGTTTGTTTCTTGGATGTTTTGCTTCGAGAAATGGGCCGTATGCTGTGGTCGTTTTCAAACCAATTTGTTGTTTTTTCCTTCTTTTCTTTTTTTGTTTGCTAATTATTGAGGTTCTCTCCTTCCGCCCACACCCACGCCGTCGAGCTGAGCCGCACCTAATAAGGAGGTAAAGGGAAGGACGAGAATGAGCGTCGTCGCGCAGAATTAAATAATTTTCTTTTCGGTTCCGAGGGTAATATCGGAAGTCAAATTTTGAGATGTATTAACTAGTGATTTTGACCTGGTACAGCCTCAAATTTATCGGTGGGAACGAAGTATTCCCCAGGGAACCTGGCGCCCGAATGCGCTGCACTGCTCAACATCTTTATTTATTTATTTATTTAAGATTCATCAAAGGGCTGATTACTTAACATGTAAATATAAATAGTTATAAAATAAAATAAGAATCACAATAATTACAATAATTAATAAAAAAAAATAACTAGAAAAATAGAAAAATAATTAACTAGAAAAATAATTAATAATACATAATAATTACAAAATAATAACAGAGTAGTTAGGAAAGTTTGGCTTTCACAGAATTTTTCGACAGATTAAAATCAAGGTTGTTAAAATGCGAATTAAATAACCGAGACATAATTTGTGCGATGCTGTGGAATTTTAAGAAAATCTCGATTTCTCAAGGAGTGACTCGGAATCGATATATTAAAAGAAGACAACAAGACTGGAGAGTCAACATTACCTTGAAGACATTCAAAAGCGAAAACAGTTTTAGAGATGTTACGTCTGAATTCAGTCTATAGTCTGCTGCCTAATCGATCGGACGCGTTGCGTGATCGCTCTATAATTTGCCCAAGTCTTACTCTAATATTTTCGGTTCGTGTGTTTTGCGCTTGTGTCAGCAAAGTGAGTGCCACTCTTTCCCAATCATTAAATTTTCGTGACACAGTTTCTGCGTGTTTTCGTATTGCTCAGTGACCTTTTTTTTGTGTGACACGGTTGTTTATTTACATTGACACAGTTTCTGCGTGTTTACTATTTTCTCAGTGACCTTCTTTTGCGTGGCTCAGTTGTTTATTTACTTATTCGTGAAGTATTTTTTGCTTCGCATTGGAAATTACTATAATCTGGTGTAAATTCAACTATTTAACTTTTTTCATTATTAAAATTTTTTGTGACAATCTTTCCAAACATAATGGCAATCTGCAAAGCGTGCTCTATTGAGTTACTTACCAATGGTGTTGCCTGTGATGGCATCTGTGGTGATAGTTTCCACGGTACATGTCTGGAGCCCTCTACTAGTGGTCTTGCAAGGATTGCTCCAATATAAAGCCCTGCCATGTTTTACGTCTTATGAAAGGAGTCGTTGCTACGCTTTCCACCGACCAAACGTTTATAGGAGATAAGGTCAATGAGATATCCTCTAACTTGGCCGGATTGCAGATTCTGTCCGATGACTGCGCCAGTTTAAATTCAAAACTGGACAAGGATGATGAGAACGTGGTTCCTGCAGCTCCACCTCAATCAACCGAGAAAGTGGTTCCTGCAGCTCCACCTCAATCAACCGAGAATGTGGTTCCTGTAGCTCCACCTCAATCAACCGAGAAAGTGGTTCCCACAAACTCGCTTTCCTCCTTGGCGCAGCCTGCTCCAGGTGTTGATGCTACTGTTGGTTCGATCGTGCCCCAGATGGCGACGGGTACTGGTGTCATCATCAATGTCTCTCCGCTAGTGTTATCCCAATCCACTTCCACCGCACCTACGATTAACAAATTTGGCACCACCTGGTCGGTATTGGAATGGGAACAGAGATTAAAGAAACTAGGCAGCAAATACTCATCTTCATCAAACGACCATACTTCATTCCTCCTTAAGGGTGCCCCTCACAACGCCACCGTTTCCTGGGTACATAGCTTTTCTTCCCGGAATTTTGCATTCATCCCCGTTAGCTGCCTGAAGTTACCCTTGGACGCAAGGAATTTCACCAACTTCAAGATCTCCATCCCAAACAAGTATGTGTGGCTCATCAGTAACCCCACCAGCAAAATCTTCCCTCTCAGGACTATCGAAATATCCAAGTGGTCTAGGAAGTATGTTAAGTTTAACCCTAAGCCCTCTGCATCTAACCCTAAATTAAATTCTAATAAACCAAGTCCTACTAACTATCTCAAAGGTAATTCCAAACGTCCTTCTCCCATACCTAAATTTAGTATTCAGCCTAATCGTAAGAACATTAGCACTACTAACAACATAATCTCTCATCACTCTTCCGCACCTAGTGATCCAAACTCCAATTGGCAATTCAAAATGGGTGCATTTCCAGACTTTAAACTAAGTACCCGAATCAATTATCCTAACTTTATTTATTCTCACACCCTTAACCCCTCAGATCCACTTACAGCAAAGCCCTCGAACACATCCATCGCAGCCGACAACCCTATCACCACTGTCTCGAATTCTGTATATCCAGCGCATCCACAAAACCACGCACTTCAAACTTCTTCCGAGTGCCCACCTAGCCACAAGCCATTATCTTCCGACCACCCCACCACCTCTACTTCGATTTCCGTCTGTCCCACTCCTCTGCATTCACCTAACCTCGCACCCGCTACTTCCTCCGCATGCCCACCTAATTGCAAGTCATCATCTTCTTTCACCATCGCCCCTTCTCAAACTTCTTCTACCTCCGCTAACCCGCCCCTTCAGCTAACCAAAACTCCTACATCCGAACATAACTCATTTATCGATCCCCTAATCCCACCTACAGTTAAATTGACTTTGCGCTCTGCGGATTCCAACGATGGACGATACCTCTTGTCCCGTTTTCGGGACCGTCGCATTTACGAAAACGTACGTCTATTTCTTGCCTATCTGCACGACAAACCGAATTCCGTCTGTATTGATGGTAAAACCAGCACCAACGTCATGTTAAGTATACATCAAGAAGGCCTGCCTACAGATACAACAGTCTTACATCAACTTTTCACTAAGTACCACGAATCATTCAATATCCCTTCCCATAAGGAACGTCAGAGGACTTCGCACAAAAACATCCAATGTTTTCCTAAACTCTCACAAATTCCCGCACGATATCTTTGCCTTAACTGAAACCAATCTAATACCAGGAATTCTCGACAATGAACTATTCCCTCCAAACTATACCATTTTCCATGTTGACGGTTGTGTAGGCAACAATGACCTACCAGGCCGGGGGGTTCTCATAGCTGCTCACAACCGTTATGATGCCACCCTGTTTAAGACCTCCGACTCTTCAATATCTGAATTTGTATGTATCAAATTAACACTGAATAAGTGTATTCTGTATATTCTTTCTTGTTATATTCGTCCCTCCCAACCTATAGAAGCCTACGAGCCCGTAATTGAAACGTTAGACACAATGCTTGAGAACGCTAACGCTTCCGATGAATTCATTGTACTGGGTGACTTTAACCTCCCCCGTATTCAATGGTCATTGTCTGATGACTGTTCACACTTTGTCCCCCTAAACGCCTCTTCCGCCAAAGAAGCCTTTTTTACTGATCAGCTCTCTGTTTCTGGTCTCTTTCAAGTTAGTGGAGTCAGAAACTTTCTGGACAGACAATTAGACTTAATCTTTTCCTCAGACCCAGTTAACTCGGCTGTCGCGGAAAGCGAACATCTCCTCTCCTCCCTCGATCGTCACCATCCTCCCCTGTTCCTCGTTTTCTCCTACGAACACCCTCACGCCCTTTCAAGCTCCGAGTCTTCTCTTTCCTTCAATTTTCGTAAAGGCGACTTTGAAAAATTAAATCACTTGCTCCTCAACTCCAACACTGCCAATATCCCTCAACATCTTCCAATAGACGTTGCTGTAGAGGCGTTTTATTCGGAAATACACGCTTGCCTTACACAATCTATCCCTCTTCTTCCTCGTAAAAACTGCTCCTCATCCCCCGTTTGGTACGACAAAGAATTACGTTCTCTCCGGAACAGGAGAAATAAACGTTGGCAAACTTTTCTTCTGACCCAGACTGAGTCTGGCTATTCTTCCTACTTGTCTGCTTACACCTTTTTTTCTGAACGTTGTGATACCCTCTACCATGAGTACCTCCAACGGATGGAAACAAGCCTCAAATCCGACCCCAAGTGCTTTTATAGCTTTATTAATTCTAAGAAGAAATCCAATGGTTACCCTTCCACCCTAAAGCTCGAGAATACCTCTTCATCAGATCCTCAGGTTATCGCCAACCTCTTTGCACACGTCTCATCTTTCAGCGACAATTCGCTCCAACCTGACCTTAGCTACTTTTCATTCTTGGACAAATGCACTCAAACGTCGTTTACATCTTTTGACCCTGACCCCGAACAAATCGCCGCCAGTATTAACGGGCTTGCGGATGACTTTCACCCCGGTCCTGACGGCATTCCGGCCATAGTTCTGAAAAAGTGTGCCATGCATCTAGTTCAACCAATTACTTTGCTTTTCCGCCTCTCGGTCACTCAAGGGGTTTTCCCTCAATTATGTAAAAACTCTTATATTATTCCCATATTCAAAAAAGGCTGCAAGAACGATGTATCCAACTACAGACCCATTGCTAAATTATCATCAATACCTAAACTATTCGAAAAATTGGTCTATGATTCCATGTTCTTCCACTGTAAGTCTATTTTCTCCCTCTCCCAGCATGGCTTCCTCAAAGGTAGATCTACAACCACCAACCTTACCGAATTCGTCTCCAAAACACTATGTGCCCTGGAAAACGGTAAAGATGTTGATGTTATCGAAACCGATTTTAGTAAAGCCTTTGACAAGATCTCCCATAGCGTTATCCTGTTTAAACTTGATCGCCTAGGCTTCCCCCCCCCCCCCCAGATTTATCTCCTGGATTCAATCCTACCTCAACAACCGTCAATACAATGTTCTTTTTAGCTCATCCATTTCTAACCCCAGACAGATTCAACCTTCCACCTTATGAAAACCGTCTGAAACTGATCGACTTACAACCCCTAAGTAAACCGTCGTGATGTTTCCGACGTTCTCTTCATTCATCAGCTACTAGCTGGTGCCATAGACTGCCCTTCAATCCTGCAGTCTTTACTTATCTATACCAACCCTCGCAACCTTAGGTCCACTCCCCTTTTCCGACTCGACCGCCATCGCACGAACTACGGTCAACGCGAACCAATCACCAGGATGCTTCGAAAAGTCAACGACCTTCCCTCCTTTGACTTCCATCTGAGTAAATCATCCCTTCACAAAGCCTTATATCTTTATCCCGCCCATCTTGATCGCCTTTCCTAATTCTCCTTCCTCCCAGTTTATAGTTATCATAATTATAGCTTATATTGTAGCTTACATTATCTGTTATGAATTATTGTTTATTTTTTAGTTTGTAGTATTTATTTTGTTATTTTGTATTTTTTTATGTAATAGCTTGCATTAAGCTTAAATAAATAAAGAGAGTCTAGTTTTATGAGCTTAAGCCTATCTGAGTACGGCGGCAAGATAAGAGGGTCGCTGCAACGGCGCTGGACTGCCTCTACCGGGTCAATTGAGTCACGATAAAATGGTGACCAAACACAACTAGCATACTCCAGAATAGGCCTAACAAAGGTACAGTAGAGAAGCCAATGTGATCGTCAAACGTAAAACGACTGTTCAACCAGACACCCAAGTCCTTAGTCCTATTAATTTTTTCCAGAACACAGCCATGCATGGTGTAGTTGAAGTCGAGAGGATTCTTTCTACGAGTAAAAGACAAAGACGTACACTTACTAATATTGAGGGGAAGATAGTTATCAGAACACCAGTTGTAGAAAGCGTCTAAGTCAGAATTTAAAAGTTCACAGTCTCGAATAGAGGACACAACACGGAAAATTTTGGCGTCGTCAGCATAACAAAGAATTTTTGAATATTTCAAGAATAAAGATACATCATTGATGTATATAATAAATAAAATTGGGCCCAGATGACTTCCCTGAGGTACGCCAGAGGAATTAAAAATAAACTTGGATAGTGATCCACGGAAGGACACACGCTGAGTCCGATTTAGTAGGTAAGAACGAACCCAGTCTACAAACAATGAAGGAAATCCGAGGGCCGTCAACTTGTGAATCAAAATTTGGTGGCTTATTCTGTCGAATACCTTGCTAAAATCTGTAAAGATACAATCCACTTGCTTTCCAGCTAAAATCCTTAGAGCAAGTATCGCAGTTGTCAGAAAGAAAAGCTGTCTTAAAAAAGTCGCCTAAAAGGATCAATGGATCACTACTTTCAGTGTCACCTAGTTTTAAAGCCGTCGGTGCTACGGAGTTAACAAATCTCCAAAACTGCTTAGGCTCACCGCGTATAATGGACCTCATTCTGTTAACGTAATTATTATATGAGGCATGAATTTCGGAATTGAACTCATCGCGCAATTGTGAGTAGATATAAAAATCCGAGTCGCTCCTTGATGAGCAGAACTGCTTCCATGCTTTATTTTTAACCGACTTCCCAAAAACAAAGAGGTTCTAAGTTCGACGCGTATTTTTTTTATTTTTATTTTTTTTTAATTGATTTTTTAATTTTTTATTTTTTTTTTTATGTCTGACCGGGCATAACTTCGCAACGCGTCGACCGATTTTGATGATTCTTTTTTTGTTGGGTAGAGTATGTTCACCGAATGGTACCATGTCAAAAAAAATTTTGGTAGGGTGGGAGTAACGCGTGGTCCGATTTGGATGGTTCTTTTTTTGTTGTACAGAGTATGATCCCCCATTGCTAATAGGAGAAAAAAACTTTAGCCTAGGGTGGGGGGAGGGATAGTCTAACTGTGTAACTTTCTTTTTTTGTTGGGTAGAGTATGTTCACCGATTGGTACAATGTGAAAAAAAATTTTGGTAGGGTGGGGGTGACGCGTGGTCCGATTTGGATGGTTCTTTTTTTGTTGTACAGAGTATGATCCCCCATTGCTAATAGGAGAGAAAAACTTTAGCCTAGGGTGGGGGGAGGGATAGTCTAACTTTGTAACGCGTGGACCGATTTGGATAATTCTTTTTTTGTTGGGTAGAGTATGTACCGTGGTTGATACCAGGTGAAATTTTTTTTTGGGGAGGGGGGTGGTGGGGGGGGGGGGGGTGGAACCTTACTTTGTAACGCGTGGATCGATTTGGATGGTTCTTTTGCTGTTGTATAGAGTGTGATCCCCCATTGCTAATAGGGGAATAATTTGGTACTATGGTGTTCGTGGGGGAGGGGGAGGGGTAGTAACTTCGTAACGCGTGAACCGATTTCGATGATTCCTTTTCTGTTCGGTAGAGTATGTTCCTTGATTGATACCATGAGAAAAAAAGTTTAGTGGAATGGGGGTGAGGTAGGGGGTTAAAACTAACTTTTAACGCGTGGACCGATTTGGATGGTTCTTTCTTGTTGTATAGAGTAGAAGACACTAAAAAGTGAAAAATAAAATAGTTTTTAAAAAAAAGTTGAACCGACTTCACAAAAAGCGCTAAAAAGCATAAAACAATTTTTAATTTTATATCTACAACTACAGAACCACAATTGAAAATAATACATAATACTACCTGAACGTTTCAGCTTACGGGATCATAAGAAATGAGGATTAAATATTTTTGTTGTAGTTGTTTGGTTTGTTTGATTTGCACCGACTTCAAAATTTCGTAATAGATATAAAATTAAAAATTATTTTATGCTTTTTAGCGCTTTTTGTGAGGTCGGTTCAATTTTTTTTTTAAAAACAATTTTTTAAGTTTTTAAGATGCTGCAGCGAGCTATTGAGCCAAGGCGGACTAGAGAAAGAAGAAAACGAACGAGAAACAGCAACACAATGCAAGAAACAAGTAAACAAATTGTCATAAAAAGCACTTACCGCCACATCAATGTTCCGCTCATAAAAAACATTAGACCAATTACAATTCAATCAAAAATTATTCAATACAGAAAAGTCAGCATTTTTAAAATTAAAAGAGAAGTCGTCGTGAATCAGAAATGCAGCAGGCAGTGGATCGAAGACCAAAGCAATTTGAAGCGCCAAGTTTCAGTCAGACAGACCACGTCGAAACATGAAAAAGTAGGGCTGGTATAGAGGCAAGTCGTCTTTGATCGAAGGCCAGTTACGTTAGCGTAGTAGAACGCTGGTGAGTTTTTTGGAGCATCTCTAGAGCCTGAACGGTTTTTTGGAACAAATTCCCGGACGATGATTCCATTGGGCCAAATCTCAGGGGAAACAATGGCATTGAACAAAGCATCAGGGATGACAACCTTGAAAGACGCGAGGAAATAGCTAGGGCAGTTGCATGACTTGTCAATTCTTCGACAGTTAGGAACCAATTCCTCGGCCGTCCACTGCACCGAGACGGTAAGTGAACTACCAGCAACCCCATCCACAGTGGGCTGCCGCACGATGTTTTCAGTCGCAGGATGTTGAGACGACATGACAGTATGCGAGTTGTCAATATTTCCGTTGATATCGGTAGCAGGCTAAGAAACACGACCCTTACGACGACGAAGACGCCTACCCGCCGTTTCTCGAGGCAGCCGTTGATTAGTAGAATCCTGAGAAAAGGCGGAAGAAGTCGAGTCTAAAACATGAGGGCAGGACTCAGTTTGGGTAGGTGGAGTATCCAAGACAGCAGAAGGCACGACGTCAGCAGATGAAGCAGAAGTAGAGCCGAATGAAACATGGGATGAGATACTCCTAATATCAGCGGCAACAGAACCAATTAGTTCACTGTTCTTTTTGACAGCCAAAGTGCAGGATTCCAGGTCCTCTTTCATGTGCCGAACACCGCGCCAAATGCCATCAATGGAAGGCATAACTGACTCTACAGATGGACCGTGAGAAAGCGACGGGGAGTCAGTGGTAGCTAGTGACATGCGGAGATCGTGCAACGAAGTAACCACTTGGCAGCACTTAGATGAGAACTCATGAGTTTTCCCTAATAATGAGGCTGAATTGTCGTTAAAAACATCAGTAGCGTGAATAAGCTTGTCGATTTTGTTATTCAGAATAGAAACGTCGTCGGATAGAATCTGAAGTCCGGCCAACTTTTTGGAGATAAAGTTAATCTTTTCAGCCAAGAATGACTGGTCAGCGGAAAGAGTTTCAGCAATGCCCCTCATAAGGAGTAAGACATGGCAAGGCCTAATGACGGAGCAATCTCCACATGTTAAAGGACCACCAGATGTACTCCTCAAGCAAGCCGTATGAAAAGCGTGTCCGCAAATCCCATCGCAGATAACTTTATCCTCAAAAATCTCGACACCGCACGTCTTACAAGAAGTCATTATGTAGAATCGTAGATCGTAGTGTGACAAACGCAGAACAAAACTTTTTGATTGCAAAGTACGTAACAATAAACAAGTTAAAAAAAAATTTCATAAAACGACGCGAATTCACAATGTAAACAGATGAGTTTGATTCAAAAAATATATCACAAATTAAGTTCCCAAAAAGATAATGTTATTGCTGAAAATTAATAAAATTTGTGATCCGAAGTGCCAATTAGTCAATATAAATTATAAATTGTACGCTATTACTAAAGCTCTCAATATCCAAATAAAAATGACAATAAAGTTCAATACTTATTCCACGGAGAATACAATAAACATAGCGGAACACATGGCACTGGGCAAGTAAATCAAATAGCAACAATAACTGAGGTCAAAGACACTGAAAAAAAAAAATAAATAAAGCGGTGCTTTAGAGAAGAGAAAAAAGAATTTTATCACAGAAACAAATCACTTAAACCGCTACAAATACAGAGTTGATCACAATGTCAATTCAACTTACCTCTGAACATCTTTGTACGTGAGAGCTAAGGCGGTTAGCCGCAGCGGAGCTTTAAAATTTTTGGGCATAATACTGGCTAGCACAGAGTCTTGCCTTACAAACTTCCGTAATCAATTGTTAATTGTAAATAAAATTCGAATTCCTCAGTACTTGGATGCAGCGCCTAATTCAACACTTCGTGAGTTGCACGGATTTGCAGATGCGTCTAATAGACAATGTGGTTGCTGCATGTATCTGCGTAGTCAAGATTCCTCAGGCAACATCGTCAGTAACTTGGTGACAGCTAAATCAAGAGTTGCATCTCTAAGAACCTTGTCATTACCTAGATTGGAGCTCTGTGCTGTTTTTATTTTGGCAAAATTATCGGAAGCAAATCGAACATCGTTGGGTGCTTTGAAAAAAATTTACTTCTGGACGGATTCAGAAATTGTTCTCCATTGGGTGCATGGACATCCTTCGAAATCGTCAACGTTTGTTTCCCATCGGGTAGCAGAGATCCAAAAAATTATAGTTAACAATATTCTTTGGCGGCATGTAAAATTAGAACTAAATCCTGCGGACATTGTTTCCCGAGGTGCAAAAGTGGACGAACTAATCAGTTTCAGTTTGGCTTAATGGGCCACCGTTTCTAATATAGAGGGAAAATGCCTGGCCAGCAATTAGAGGAATAAATTTATGTAAGATCGCTATTCTAGAAGAGCGAAAGGTGAAGTCTGCGCTAATCTCCGATGAATGAGAACAGGACTTGATTTCTGCACACAAATTTGTGAACAACTTTTTAAAAATCCGAAGAATATTTGCTTACGTCCTTCGTTTTAATAATTCGTTTTCATCGAAACGTCAGGGAAATCAGTACCCTTATCGTGGCGGATTAATGCGGCAGGAACTAGATCAAGCCCTGAGAATAATGGTGTACGTTATTCAGCATCATATATTCAAGTCAGAAATTGTCTCCTTGCAAAGGAATGGAAGAGTTAGCCCCCGGAGCCCTGTCAAGAGTTTGACTCCTTTCTTTGATAGTGGTTGTCTAAAGCTTTTGCGAGTGGGCTGGCGTTTACAGAATGTAAATCTACCTTATGACTCGAAGCATATTCTTCTTCCTAAAAATCATCCGTTCGTCTTTTCTTATACAATATATTTGCACCGTAACTCTCTTCATGCAGGTAGTCAGGCACTGGTCTCAATTCTACGTCAAAGATTTTGGATCGTGAACGCTAAGTCCCTGACAGATTGGGTTGTTCGTCGTTGCATCCACTGCTTTCATTATCGTCCGAAGCTATTAAATCAGATAATGGGTCCGTTACCAACACTACGGCTTGAATCTACTAGAGCTTTTGTATATTGGGGGGTAGATTTTTGTGGCCCTTTATGGACAACAAAACTACTACGTGGCAAATCTGTAACTAAATCCTACTTGGCAGTCTTCGTATGTTTTGCAACCAAGGCAGCACATTTACAGGTGGTCTCCAGTTTCAAACGTTTGGTCTACACCCTACCCTCGTTTAATGGATAGAGAGTGTTCAAACGTCGACAAAATTATTTTTTACTTGAGCTGTAATGAAAATACTGTACATTTATTTGTTGAAAACCAAAAGCAAATGCTTACTGTGTTAAAATTAGCTGAAGAAAAAACAATTGCTGTTGTAATGAAGTTTCAGTTTGGATTCAGCTTTCGAGCCGAGCAGAGAAATGTAAAAAGGAATAATTGCTTATTCCGAAATAAATCTAATAAATTAGCAAGGTTAGATCTTTCAATTGTATTTGCTGCATATTAAAATTGCAGATTTAAAAACCATCCAGTAGTGGAAACAAGTTAAGCGAAATGTAGGAGCCTCAGATCGTCTAGCCCTTACAGAGAGTTTTTTGTCAGACCGTTCAATCCGTGTAGTAATTGACGGAGTTACATCTGATTCCTATGAAATAAATGCCGGTATACCTCATCGTTCAGTTCTTTCACCAAACTTATTTCTTCTTTTTATTAATGATCTTTTATCCCTTACTCTCAATCCTATTCATAGTCAATCGGAAACGCATGTTTACATAGATCATTAATGAACGACATTTCTATGGTCCTCGCGTAGGGCAGAGCAAATCGTGTTACGTTTAATGCATCCAAAACTCAATGCTATTTCATGTCCCTAAGAAAACGCCCAGTTCACCCCCAACCCATTCCACTCGACGGAGGGAATATACCCAATGCGCCCTTAAACCTCTTGGGTATTGAGATATCCAGCAATCTTAGCTGAACTGATCATGATGAAATGCTTGGGGTTTCTACAGAGATGTAAGAAATATTTCACCCCACCTGACTTAGTGCTGATCTACAAGTCCCACAGTAGGCCTAGACTTGAATATAATTCTTATATTTGGGCAGGGGCCGGACACACCGCATTCTCTGCGTTAGACAAAGTCCAGCGTAAGGTTATTAAACTTATTGGCGATTCCTCAATCTCTAAGGGCCTTGACTCTCTGGAGCATCGACGTAATTTCGGGTGTCTCTCACTCTTTTATCGCTATTTTCATGGCCATTGTTCTAACGAAATTGATAGCCTGATTCCTTGTAGACACAACAACGCGCGATACAAGAGCTACAAATCGCACCCATCGCTATTCTCTACAGGTCAAATTTGGACGTATCGTAAAATTTCGGGAATCTTTTCTAATCAGAACAACATGAATGTGGAACAGTTTTCCATCTTCTGCTTTTCTCTCGTCATATGAGCCTAAGACTTTCAAAGGGGGCGTAGATCGACACCTCCTTCACTCAACCTCCTAACCGATTTCCGTCATCCTTAATTCCTTTCCCGCCAAGGCTGTGCTTTAGCATCATAGGGAATCACCTCAGCTTTGGCAACATATAATATAAAAAAAATTTCACATTTTCTTTTCTTGACGTGTGATACGAAAATCGAAAAACCGATATTTTGCCTGGTCCCTGCTCGGGCGCGAGCTGAAATATTTTGTTTAAATTATAAAAAGAACTGGTATTCACTGATCGGAGCGGTGCGTGCTGGTCGTTTGTTATTAATTGTATGCTATGTACATACTTAAAAGTATCTTAATTCTAATTTCCATATGTATATGAAAACTTGCCGGACTTCAGGAGGGGAAGACGACATACTGTTAGTGGTTTTGGTCGTCGGATGATGTAACATGACGTGAAGTGCGATTGCGCGCAACGCAATAATGGTTTATCGTTGGAACGATTTGGACGTTTGCAATTGATAATATTCGCGTTAATTTATGCATAGAAACAGTGTGGTCACAATTATCAGTATTAAGCGAGTTACAGAGATGTAATGTCTTCGTGCTATCTCCCTCATTAATATTATATTTTTGACGTCGTATTTGACCAACTATACAGGATGTTTCAGATCCGTTGTGCCAAAATAAGTGGGTTGATAGATCTCACCTAGGCAATCAAAACAGTGCATGGCGATCCCAACTGTTTTGGAGTTACAGGGTGATTCATAAATGTCAGTTTTTCATGGTATGATCATTACTCTTTTATTTTTATCTTTTGATTTATTTAACGCAGCGACATCAAACAAACTCCAAAAAACTATCATCTCAAAGACCTTTCCCAAATTCTCAACAATACTCCTATCATTGCAGGTACAGCCGCTTCAAAAAAAAATGTTTTGAAATTACCAAAAATTGAGCATTTTCCCAAATTTTCTCCGAAATTCTTGTAATTAATACATCAGTGTTATTTTTGCAAAATTTCCAAAAAGGTGCAATTATAAAAATCTACAATTTATTGAAATTAAACTCAACTTGAACCTTAAAGGTTTTTTATTGGATTTGAAAATAATTACAATTAATACTAATAAGTTACAAAAGCTGTTGCTCCATCGTGTTGGTAAAACATGTAATTTCGATTATGCACAGTTACATTTGATCTGGCAGTGTATTCTCCAAAAAGTCCGCATAAATTTGACTGTTGAGCACTTGCGGCAATTGAATGGTCAAATAGTTGGTGATGATACTAGCCCAAACATTGACACTGAATTTCTGGTTAGTTTCCGACCAGTAGCCAATTTCTGTAACTTCCACGTGAGTATTTTCTCATTATGTGACGTAAAACTTAATTAAAATTTTTTTTTTTCATTTGATAGTACAACTCTTCAAGAGTATCTAGTTAAAATTTTAAAACTGCCGGAGGTACAGTGCCTCGGGTCTCCCTCCATTCGATCCATTCCATATACAAAAGAACAGTGTTAAAACTTTAAACGCGTTTTTCTCAGGTTTAGTTTTTTCAAAGTCAGTGATCACTGTAACTCAAAAACTACTCATCCGATCCTTCTCAAATTTGGCACACTTCTTTTATATTATACATAAATTACGAAGTAACAACGTCGAGATTTTGTATTTTTTATTATTATAATTATTTTTACAACAACAAATTCGCGGATTTTTATCAATTCGACGTTGTTACCTCGAGAAACTAAAAACTAATGAAATCTTTTTGGTTTTTTGTTAGCAGATGATCCAGTAATGAGTTATGATGATCACCGTGTTCTTAAAAATTCAATCTAGCTCGAATTTTAAGAATCGAAGGGCTTTTGGACTTTAGAACCCTTACCTCTGGGGAGAGAATTCTAAAGTAAAAGCCAAACCTGACAACTGCTAAATGAAAGACAAGTTGAAAATGACTAGACTGTTTATTAGTTGATCTTCTTTTTTATACAAATGCATCTTACCTAAACTTACGTACTACACATGAATACATAAATGCTCTAGATACTTAGATATGCCTAATATTGTACGGTTTGTGCTGAGTATGCTAGAATGTACAGGTAAGTTAAATTTTCAATATTGACACTTGATGCGTCTGGTTTTCGTGTGAATTGCAATTGTGCACTTTTAAGTGTGGGAATATTGCTCGTTCGTTTTCACATGCTTGATAATTTTAAATATTTAGAAAAAATGATTTTTGAATTTTTAGGAAAATGAATTTTTGTCATGATTAATTGATGGATTGATTAATCATACTGGGGATGGGCAAGTTGGTAGGAAGAGGGGTTCGTTTAGCTGGAACAGGGGTAAAAGTTACATTAAACGAGTCGGTATTTGATGGCCTCTTGTACTATCTCCTAAAGATTTCATGGCGCTTATACCATAGACATATAAGGATTGCTATAACAATTATGCCGTAGGTTGTAAAATAAGGATGCACATGATGTTGGTCCATGACAGGAAAATGTGAATGATGTCTTTTGATGCTCTTTTCCGAAAATATTGTTTGGGTATTTATTGTCATTGTGGATTCTATATAATGGAATTTTCCATTATATTCTGTTGGAACTTAATACAGTTTAAATAACTGAAATTTCGTTTGTATTTTGAATATAATAGTCCAAGAGCTAGCCGCAAAAAAGTTGGCCGATCGACCAACAGGATGAAATGTTTTTTAAATGTTAGTACTCACAGTTAACATAAGAAAAATCCTTGTGTGCCTAAGCAAAACTTTTTGCACAGGTTTGGTACACAGGTCTGGAACATTTTGCGGACTGCAACTGTACCAATGGCGTAACAGCTTAGAATTACTCTTAAAATTTAGTATTTACTGAGTAAAAAAGAAAAAACGTTGTGTGCCTCGTTAAATTTTTTGGTAAGGCCTTGGCACACAACTTTTTTTGATTATTTTGGTGCATTGCCGTACCTATCGAGTAAGAGCTTCAAGCTTACATCAAATTAAAGTTTTAAAATCGTACTATTAGAAAAAAAAGTGTGACACGTCTATGCCTTTTACATATACCTGTCACACCACTTTCTTTAAATTAGCATATTTCTTTAAATTAAATTTTAAATTAAATTGGCTGTATTCGGGTTCCTGTATTTATTTAATTGTTAAAAATGCAATGGGTAAAAAAATCATTAAGTGGTTTGAGTTTGTGTGGTTGCAATGGCAATAAATTAATAGACTTCAATTCTATACATATATATATATATATATATATATATATATATATATATATATATATATATATATATATATATATATATATAACGTGCGGTGGGTAGTGAATGATGATGACGATAACTATCTTCCTCATAACTTGACTGAGGGACAATCACTGTTCCTTGACACCTTGGCTAGCATTGGTTTGTGCCAAATGAGCAATGTGAGTAACAATATGGGAAGACAGCTTGATTTAGTGTTCTCTACGAGCTCTATGCTCACTTTTGTTGAACCCAGTCTCACTCCCTAGACGAACCTTGATATATTTCACCCTGCTCTGCTTGTCACTTTTCATAGTGGCTCGGACGCGCGTGTCGATAATTTCGAATGCGAATATAGATTTAATTTTAGAATGGCCGATTTTGAGGCTCTGAATGAATATCTTATGAATTTTGACTTCCTTACTTGTCTGTTTAGTGACGATATCGACAGGAACGTATCTGGTTTCTACGAAGTTTTTTACGAAGCGTTCGTGAGGTTTGTTCCCTATGTCCGGGTTAGATGTAGAGAATCCGCTCCCCCCTGGTTTAATAGAGAATTAAAAACTCTTAGGAATAAGAAAAATAGACTCTGGAAAAGGTACCTGCGTGTGGGCAGTGCTGACTCTAGGCGTGAATTTATTCTCTGCCATGAACACTTCATTAGTCTTTCTCGTTCCCTATATGAAGAATACCTTCAGAACCTGAGAGGTAACTAATTCTCTGACCCCCGTGCATTTTTTGATTATGTCAATACGAGGAGAAGGGTAGATTACTATCCATCGACTATGGAATTAGGGTTACGTTCCAGTAATGATTCTAAGATTATTTGTAATTTATTTGCTGAATATTTTAGGGGCGCATTTGAATCATCCGATTTTTGTCCAGATAATAGCAACTTTTCGCACATAAGGAATAGATATGCACCCTCCGTACCTCTTCCATCTATCACAGAGGAGATCTTGTCCAAACATATTGTAAATCTTCCGGGTGACTTTTCGTATGGTCCTGACGGGGTTCCTGCTGTTGTCTTAAAGAAGTGTTCTTCAGCGTTGTTTCATCCCTTACTTTTACTTTTCCTTCAATCTTTCTCGGTGGGCCGTTTCCCTGCACTCTGGAAGACATCATTTTTAGTCCCTGTTTTTAAGAGTGGAAATAGGAGAGAGATTGCTAACTACAGACCAATTGCTAAACTGTCTTGCATTCCAAAACTCTTCGAACAGATAATACAATCTCAGTTATCCATGGAGTGTAGGAGTTTAATTTCTAGCCGGCAGCACGGCTTCCTTCAGGGTTGGTCCACGGTATCCAACTTGTTGGAGTTTGTTTCTAGCAGTGTGGGTGGATTTCTGGATGGCTGCCAAACGGATTGCATTTATACTGATTTCAGTAAGGCATTTGATAAGCTGTCTCACTCTGTTATCGTTTTCAAATTGGCCAGGATGGGTTTCCCGCCTCCACTCATTGCATGGATTAAGTCGTATTTATCTAATAGGACTTATAGTGTGCGTTTTCGGGGCGTGCTCTCCGATGCTTTTGTAGCTCCTTCAGGCGTTCCCCATCTTGGTCCTTTGCTATTCATCTTATCTATTGATGATATTACTTATTTGCTTCAAAGAAGTAAAATTCTTATTTATGCGGACGATATCAAGATTTTTCTCCCAATTAAATCTTTTGGCGATTGCGAGATCTTGCAGTCGGATCTACACATATTTTATAGCTGGTGTGGCAATAATAATCTTAAATTAAACATTGAGAAATGTCAGGTTATGACCTTCTCGAGGTCCCGCAACTACTGTACTTTTGAGTACAAGTTTGATGGTACTTGTATTCAACGGGTGGAAGGGGTGAAGGACTTGGGCGTGTACCTTGATAGACAACTTAACTTCATCCCCCACATTAATAATATCGTTTCCAGGGCCAATTCTATGCTGGGATTTATCCTTCGTTGGTCCAGGGAGTTTCCTGGCCCTCACATAAGACTTCATCTGTATACATCCCTTGTTAGACCATTGCTGGAGTATGCTAGTCCGGTTTGGTCTCCATTTTACAGATCTCACATTAAACGTATTGAATCCGTTCAGCGTAGATTTGTGAGAGCGGCTCTTCGTGCTTTGCCCTGGAGTGACCCTCTTATTCTACCTCCATATGAAGAGCGATTAGGTCTGCTACAACTTACTACTCTCGAGAAGCGCCGTTGGGTTGCTGATATAATTTTTCTACACCAGCTTCTTCAGGGGAAGATTGACAGTGAGGAACTTTCGTCCAAAATTATACCTAGAGAACTGTCCTATTCCCTTCGAAACCGTTCTAACTTGCGGATAGCTTATTCGCGCACTAGGTACGGCATGTTTGAGCCGATTAACCGCATGTGTAGGTTTGCTAATGATGTTGGTGATGTTTTCAGTACTAATGTGGACAAGGTTACTTTAAAGAGTAGCCTCTACAACTTGTAGCCATCCTGTTGCACTCACTCGTTTTTGTACGGCTTTTTTAATTTTGTTTTTTTTATATTAGTTTGTGTAAGTATTGCATTGGCTTGGCTCAAGGATCTCTATGCCTGTTACACTCCTAATTTTGTGCTTCTGGGTACTAATATTAGTTTTTGCATGCTGGTGTGGGAGCCTCATTCACCTCAATATTTTGTTATATTCGGGTGGATAGGTTAATTTTTCGGGCTTCTGCCCGTGAAGTGCGCCTTCTGGGTTAGAAGGATTAATTCTAGGACATATATATATATATGATGCTGAATCACAGCCTTGAGGAAAGGAATTAAGGATGAAATGGGTTAGGAGGTTGAGTGAAGCAGGAGTCGATGTACGCGCCGTTTGAAAGTTTCATGCTCATAAGACGAGGGAAAAACTAAAGATGGTAAACTGTTCCACATTCGTGTTGTTCTGCTTAGAAAAGATTTCCGAAATATGACGGTACGTCCAAATTTGACCTGGAGAGTATAGGGGTGGGAGCGACTTGTAGATCTTGTATCGCGCGTTGTCATGTGTCTACAAGGAATCAGGCTAGCAATTTCATTAGAACAATGGCCATGGAAATAGCGATAGAAGAGTGAGAGACAACCGACATTGCGTCGATGCTCCAGAGAGTCAAGGCCCTCAGAGATTGAGGAATCGCCAATAAGCTCAATAGCCTTACGCTGGACTTTTGTTGAGAATTATATTCAATCTAGGCCTAAAGTGGGACTTGTAGATCAGCGCTAAGTCAGGTGGGGTGAAATATTTCTTCCATCTCTGTAGAAAACCCAAACATTTCATCACACTTTTAGCGATTGCTAATATATGATCAGCCTAGCTAAGATTGCTTGATATCTCAATACCCAAGATGTTTAGGGAGGACGAATTGGGTATATTCACTCCGTCGACTGAAATGGGTTGGGGGTGAGCTGGGCGTTTTTTAAGGGACATTAAACAGCATTGAGTTTCGGATGCATTAACCGTAACACGACTTGCTCTGCCCCAAGCGAGGACCATAGAAATGTCATTGTTTACTGATCCAAACATGCGTTCCCGATTGACTTCTGTAGCATTTCCACGTGAATTCGTTACATAATCACATGAGTACGCGGAATCAAGGGTGCTGTCGTCGGCGAAACTATGAATAGGATTGAGAGTAAGGGATAAAAGATCATTAATAAAAAGAAGAAATAAGGTTGGTAAAAAAACTGAACCCTGAGGTACACCGGCATTTTTTTCGTATCAAAGCCTTTGAAATATCAAGTGCGACGATTTCGGACTCACCAAAATTATGGAGATAATGATTCCAACGCTCCGTTAGAGCCGTTAGTAAGTCTCCGGTTGAGCGGCCAGCGCGGAAACCGTACTGGCAATCGTTGATAAGATGGTTATTTTCTAGATATTTCAACAACTGAGAGTTGATGAGTAATTCAAAAACTTTAAATATGATCGAGGTAAGTGCAATTGGCCTGTAGTTAGAGGGGTCGCATGCTTCGCTTTCTTAAGTATCGGCTGGACATGAGCAAGTTTCCATCAATTTGGAAACATTCCTGTTGAATATGACAGGTGAAAAAGTTTGCGCAGACGTTTAGCCAAAGCAGAGGCGCAGCATTTTAAAACAAGGGGCGAGAAACACCAGTAGCTTTGGACACGTCGAGTTTCGAAAGTACTACAAAAACTTCCCGAGTGCGAAAGTGTAGCGGCTTTTGCCTACTAGTGCACTGTGATGGAGATGGAAGTGGCTGCGATGAAGGTGGCAAGCACGAATTAGCAGCAAACAGGTTGGCCTTGTCCAATGAGTCAGTAAAAACATTCCCATTATAAATGAGTGGTGGATTTGACGAACAGGGGAAATCGTTCTTTACGGTTTTTACTAGAGACCAGAAGCCCTTACTACACTTTTGAGTAGAAAATACCTTCCGTCTGATGCTCTGGTCGGAATTGAACTTTGCCCGACTAATTGCTTAATTGCAAATATTCTGCTCATCTCTGTATATACGGTTCAATTCCTCTGAAGGGCACAATTTATATGCCTGGAAGGCTGCTTCCTTATTTTTAATGGCTGCGAAACAGTCATTATTGAACCAATTGGTGTTAGTTGGTCTCATGTTCTTGAAGCTATGAGGAATAAAGCGATGCATTTCAAACCATAGGATGTTCAAGATATAATCGGTGCTTCTGTTAACGTCTCTCATAGAAAAGCAATCAGACCAATCCAGCTCTCTGAGATATTTATTAACTCCCGCCCAATCAGCATTTTCATAATGCCACACTAATCTTTTGGTGGCGTTTAGGTTAGTGTTTTTCAGAGAGGAGATGGCGAATCGGGCGGAGATAAGACAATGGTCCGAATTACCCAAGGGAGCAGTTACCGAAACCGAGTACTTTTCTGGATGCTATGTTAGAAAGAGATCCAAAAGATGCGCGTTGTGCCATAAAGTATCAGGAACACGAGTCGGACACTCAACCGGTAAATTAGAAGACTCACTAAATAACTCGACGTGTCTTCCAGATGGGCTTGTGGTAGAAGAATGCCTGAGCCATTGTGTGTTGTGGACGTTGAAATCTCCAGCAAGAACGATTTCAGAAGAGGGGATATTTCCAAAATCTTATCAATATCGGAAGACAACTTATCGAAGGAACACATAGTGTCAGTGTCAGACATATTCGGGCTGCGCTATAAAAAGTAGAAGTGAATGATGTGCCGGTAGAGTTTAAATCTAATCCATTAGGATTAGTAGAACACAATTGAGGGAGATGGGAGAAAGTACTTTTGAAAAATGTAAACGTATGAAAGGGTTTAAAAAAAACTATTTAAATATCACGATGTTGATTATCCTACAACAACCAGCGATGCTGGAAACCATCTCGAGTGTTATAGAAAATTTGTTGTATTGAAAGGAAAATATAAGAAAGAATTCGAAATGTTTTCAGCAGGAAAATGTAAGTACAATTACAAAACTATCTATCACTATACATAAACACTTATGAAATATTAAATAATTTTCAGACTTTACAAAACATTTCTGATGCTGACCTTGAAGAGCAGAGTCACAGGGAAGATAAATAGATAAAGCAAAGTAAAGCAGTGATGACCAAACTCACATTACTTATTGATTTTTTTAACGGTTTCATATGGGAATTTCAAGAAATATGCGAATTTAAAGAAAGTGGTGTGCCAAGTATTTGTAAAAGACATAGACGTGGCGTTTTTTCTAATAGTAAAATTTTAAAACTTTAATTTGATGTAAGCTTGAAGCTCTTACTCGATAGGTACAGCAATGCACCACAAAAAAATCAAAAATAGTTGTGTGCCAAGGCCTTACCAAAAAATTTTACGAGGCACACAACCTTTTTTTCTTTTTTAACCGACTTCCCAAAAACAAAGAGGTTCTAAGTTCGACGCGTATTTTTTTTTTTTTTTTTTTATGTCTGACCGGACATAACTTCGTAACGCGTCGACCGATTTTGATGATTCTTTTTTTGTTGGGTAGAGTATGTTCACCGATTGGCACCATGTCAAAAAAATTGTTGGTAGGGTGGGGGTGAAACCTAACTTTGTAACGCGTGCTCCGATTTGGATGGTTTTTTTTTTGTTGTACAGAGTATGATCCCCCATTGCTAATAGGAGAAAAAAAAATTGAAATAGGGTGGGGGGAGGGGTAGTCTAACTTTGTAACGCGTGGGCCGATATTCCGTGGTTAATACCACGAGAAAAAAATTTTGTTAGGATGCTGGTGGGGGTGGGGGTGGAACCTAACTTTGTAACGCGTAGTCCGATTTCGATGGTTCTTTTTCTGTTGTATAGAGTATGAACACCTATTGCTAAGAGGATAATAATTTGGTCTTATGGTGAAAGGTGGGGGGGGGGTAGTCTAACTTCGTAACGCGTGAACCGATTTGGATAATTCTTTTTCTGTTGGGTAGAATATGATCCTTGGTTGATACTACGAGAAAAATAATGTTGGTGGGGTGGGGGGTGAGGGAGGGTGGAACCTAACTTTGTAACACGTGGACCGATTTGGATTGTTCCTTTGCTTTTGTATAAAGTGTGAAAACCCATTGCTAATAGAATAATAATTTGGCCCAGGGTGGGGGGTTGGGTGGAGGGAGGAGTAGTCTAACTTCGTAACGCGTGGACCGAATTGGATAATTCTTTTTCTTTTGGGTAGAGTATGCTCCCTGGTTGATACCACGAGAAAAAGAAATTGTTGATGTGGTTGGGGTGGGAGAAGGGAGTGGAAACTAACTTTGTAACGCGTGGACCGATTTGTATTGTTCTTTTGCTGTTGTATAGAGTGTGATCCCCCATTGCTAATAGGAGAATAATTTGGTCCTATGGTAATGGTGGAGGAGGAGGAGGGATAGTAACTTCGTAACCCGTTGACCGATTTCGATGATTCCTTTTCTGTTCGGCAGAGTATGTCCCTTGATTGATACTATGAGAAAAAAAATTTAGTGGAATGGGGGTGGGGTAGGGGGTTAAAACTAACTTTTAACGCGTGGACTGATTTTGACGGTTCTTTCTTCGTTGTATAGAGTAGAAGACACTAAAAAGTGAAAAATAAAATAGTTTTTAAAAAAAAAGTTGAACCGACTTCAACAAAAGCGCTAAAAAGCATAAAATAATTTTTAATTTTATATCTATTACGACATTTTGAAGTCGGTGCAAATTAAACAAATAAAACAACTACATAACCACAATTGAAAACAATTCATAATACTACCTGAACGTTTCAGCTTACGGGATCATAAGAAATGACGGTTAAATATTTTTGTTGTAGTTGGTTGATTTGTTTGATTTGCTTCAAAATGTCGTAATAGATATAAAATTAAAAATTATTTTATGCTTTTTAGCGCTTCTCGTGAAGTCGGTTCAACTTTTTTTAAAAAAACTTTTTTATTACTCAGTAAATACTAAATTTTAAGAGTTATTCTAAGCTGTTAAGCCATGGGTACAGTTGTAGTTCGCAAAATGTTCCAGAGAGGGGACATATGTTAACTGTGAATACTAACATTTAAAAAACATGTCATCCCATTGGTATAATAGTTGTATCGATTACTCTACTCTTTACAGTCATTGTCTTATACAAACTTAATAGATCATCTGGATTTGTTTCTCCAGGAATGATTAATGGCGTGGAAATATGCTCACGTATGAACTCAATCGTAATTGGATTGGTGTTAATAGAAATGGACTTATCTTACCATGGTGTGCATCCAAAACTAATTCAATCAACTCTTTTTGCACTTTCTCATAACTGGTGATAATAAGATTCGTATATGTTACCATAGAATTAAACGTTAATTTCAGTTCATCGTCTTTAATGGTGGTTTTTAGTGCTTCTAAATTAGTGGTTATATGTTGATCGAAAACTTCGAATTGTTCTTGAAATTGTGTAACGGTGTTCTTTAAAACATTGGTTGCAACCTCGGCTATGGAGGTCTGATTTCTAGCTAACGATAATAAATAGTTTTCATTTTCTTTGACTTTTGTGATCTTTTGTTGTATATAGTCCGCGTATGACTGATCTAGTACTCCAAATAGGCTATGCTGGATAGATCCAATTATTTCAAGGGGCGCTCTTTCTTTTATGTAATACTAGATTATTTTGATTCATGTCTACGACCTTCTGGTGATATTCAGTCACGATCAATTTACAATATTAATTAAAAGTTACAGTTCTATTACAAAGATTTCTTAATTTTTGTAAACATTTCTCAAATCCGGTTAACTGTAGGTGGTAAGTAGATAAGTCGTAATATACATATGACCATATCCCATGCATTATTTATTAGATGCAGGTCAGAAATTTGCTCCATATAAATTCCCGGATTGTGTTCGAATGGTAAGATTTCTACTGCGGGTTGTCTTTTTTGATTAGAGGCGGTATTCATTATTGGCAGGAATAAAACCCTTAGGGCACATTTTAATAGTAATATTGAAGAGGCTATTGGTGAAGTCTTTTTCCGTTTAAGATGTAAAGCTGTGCGTCGAAGTTCCTCAATAGGTGGACGTACAGGAATATTCGGTTGTATAGAAATTTTTTCTGAAGACTCTGTTCGATTCGGCGGCGTACACTCGGGTTTTGTAATACTTGATTCGCTGAGCTGTTTCGTTGGTAGTGGCAGGTGCTAAGTAACTTCTGCTAATGGTTTAGATTTGCAAGGTAGTTCTGTAGATGGTTCTGGATTGGGAAGGTCTTCAGGTTCAAATGGAAGTTTGTAAACCTTAGTTATTGGTCGTTTTATCAGACCTTTAATTGTCTAAATTTTTACTACTCGGACTAATCCATGTGATCCTGGGTGAGTAGAGTCTATACGACCTTATAACCATTGTCCTGGTGGAAGTTTATCTTCTCTTAGAAGTATAATGTCTCCTACTTTTAAGTTATTTTTTTCTACTTGCCATTTATTTCTTTGTTGTAGTCTGGTTAAGTATTCAGACGACCAGATTTTCCAGAAGTCATTTCAGGATCTTTAAACCATATCCCATCGTTTTAGGAGATTTAAAGGTTTATCGGTCGATAGATATTCTAAGGGTGCGATTGGAGGACCAGCTATCAGTAAATGACCAGGCGTCAAGACTGCTTAGTCATCGGGATCATTACTGAGTGTTCAAAGGGGACGTGAATTCAGACATGCTTCGATCTGTGCTAGTAAGGTGCTGAATTCTTCATAGGTCCACTTGACATTCTATTCTATTCTCTTTAAATGATGTTTGGTAGACTTTACTCCAGCCTCCCAAAGTCCACCAGAATGAGGAGATGCGGAAGGAATGAAATGCTACTGAGTACTGTAATTTGTAACATATGTTGCTGTTTCTTTGTGGCACCTTTCCACCGTTAACTTGAACTGTTTTTCGAGTTCGTTTTGAGCACCTACAAATGTAGTACAACAATCACTATAAAGATTTAGAAAAAGCCCTCTTCGTGATATGAATCGCTTGCAAGCGCCTAAAAATGATCTAGGTGAATTACTGTGGTACAAAGGCAGACAAATATTGATATATATAGCCTTTAAATGATTTTGTACCTCGGCCTTTAGATGTTCGTAGACTGTGTAATTATTATTTCTACCCAATTCTTTTCAGGAAGAATTTTTTTTCTAGTACCTTATTCTACGAAAAGTTGCTTATTAATTTATCGTTGTTTGAACGCCGAAGCTCTAAGTATATTAGAACAACAGTCGAGGAAATAAAATTTGGACGTAAAAATTGACTTTTAATTAAAATTGTGCTTAACATTATTAAACCCTAAAAAGAAAAAAGGTGACATGTTTTCTTAATTAGTAGTTAATGTAGATGAAGATAATTTAGTTTACGAACTTAAGAAAATTAAAATATTAAAATTATAAGCGACTGAACTTAAAAAATCGAATTTATGAAATTAGCAAAAAACTTTTTTTTTTTCACCACGACAATTCTTCTGTGCAAATAGAAGTAATTATGTGCAAAATAATTGAGGACGAACATTCTGCATTGTTTCTATAAGTTATCTTTGCTATTGGCAAAGAAGAATTGTCATGGTGAAAAAAAAAAGTTTTTTGCTAATTTCATAAATTCGATTTTTTAAATTCAGTCGCTTATAATTTTAATATTTTAATTTTCTTAAGTTCGTAAACTAAATATTCTTCATCTACATTAACTACTAATTAAGAAAACATGTCACTTTTTTTCTTTTTAGGGTTTAATAATTTTAAGCACAATTTTAATTAAAAGTCAATTTTTACGTCCAAATTTTATTTCCTCGACTGTTGTTCTAATATACTTAGAGCTTCGGCGTTCAAACAACGATAAATTAATAATCAACCTTTCGTAGAATAAGGTACTAGAAAAAAAATTCTTCCTGAAAAGAATTGGGTAAAAATAATAATTAAATTTAATGACACCTTTTAAAAGAAATGTTCGACTGGACGAACTATTTTGGGACGGGGTGGTATATATATATATACAAGTTTATCTTTTACTTAATTATGCACTTTCGTTTAGACAATCAGATTCTTACCTAGCTAGTTCTTAATTCAACTTTATCTTTTACTTAATTATCAACATAACATTTCTTTGCACTATTTTATTTTTATCCGATTAGCACTCATGCACTTTCGTTTAGACAATCAGATAATTACCTAATTAGTTCTTAATGCAACTTTATCTTTTACTTAATTATGCACTTTCGTTTAGACAATCAGATTATTACCTAGCTAGTTCTTAATTCAACTTTATCTTTTACTTAATTATCAACATAACATTTCTTTGCACAATTTTATTGTTATCCGATTAGCACTCATTCATTTTCGTTTAGACAATCAGATAATTACCTAACTAGTTCTTAATGCAACTTTATCTTTTACTTAATTATGCACTTTCGTTTAGACAATCAGATTATTATCCAGCTAGTTCTTAATACAACTTTATCTTTTACTTAATTATCAACATAACATTTCTTTGCACTATTTTATTGTTATCCGATTAGCACTCATGCACTTTCGTTTAGACAATCAAATGATTACCTAGCTAGTTCTTAATACAACTTTATCTATTACTTAATTGTCAACATAACATTTCTTTGCACAATTTTATTGTTATCCGATTAGCACTCATGCATTTTCGTTTAGACAATCAGATTATTACCTAGCTAGTTCTTAATACAACTTTATCTTTAACTTAATTATCAACATAACATTTCTTTGCACAATTTTATTGTTAACCGATTAGCACTCATGCACTTTCGTTTAGGCAATCAGATTATTACCTTACTAGTTCTTAATACAACTTTATCGTTTACTTAATTATCAACATAACATTTCTTTGCACTATTTTATTGTTATCCGATTAGCACTCATGCACTTTCGTTTAGACAATTAGATTATTACCCAGCTAGTTCTTAATTCAACCATATCTTTTACTTAATTATCAACATAACATTTCTTTGCACTATTTCATTGTTATCCGATTAGCACTCATGCACATTCGTTTAGACAATTAGATTATTACCTAGCTAGTTCTTAATACAACTTTATCTTTTACTAAATTATCAACATAACATTTCTTTGCACTATTTTATTGTTATCCGATTAACACTCATGCACTTTCGTTTAAGCAATCAGATTATTACTTTTTTTTTTTTTTTTTTTTTTTTTTTGCGGGAGAGGTGAAAATCTTCCAAAAGACACCAGACAGCCCGTGCCCTCCGGTAGTGTGAGATTCTTACTCACTAAAAACACCTCTCTGGGGATTACCCGAAACAGACCACATAACCGGGTCCCTTTTCGTCCCCTCCCAGTCTCCCTTAGTGGGGGCAACTGAGTATCCAGTTATCCCACTGTCGCCACTAACCTCGGTTTCCTGGGTCACTACTAGAATCCTAGCCTATCTGCATAAATCCATGATTTACTACCGTCTCCAGTGTTCCTTCTTGGTCCATGCGTTAGTTACATCATTTACCCCTTCACTGTCTACGACATTGAAGGGTTTCAGGCCGTAACGCTTTAGTCCTGAGCCAGGTCAAGAAACCCCCTCCGGATTAACCGCAGCTAACCCCACGGAGAGCAGATCTGCATAAATCCATATTTTCCCACCGTTTCCAGTGTTCCATTTTGGTCCATGCGTTAGTTACAACCTTCATCCCTTCTCTGCCTACGGCATTGAAGGGTTCCAGGCCGTAACGCTTTAGTCCTGAGCCAGGACAAGAAACCCCCTCCGGATTAACCGCAGCTAACCCTTTGGAAGGCAGATCTGCATCTTCTCCTGGTGTGCGTATCGCGGAGAAATCCAACTCATTAGAGTCTCCCGTTCTGCACCGCCGCACCTGAAGAAGCGCTAGTTGTTATTATGCCAATGGCACCCTTCTCCAGGGCTGCTACAGCAGTTTCAGCCGGTGGAAGCGAGCCAGCCTCCATAGCCGCCACAGTTCCTTCGAAAGGTAATTCTCCCAAAACTGCTACTGTTGTGTTGTGGGTACCGTGGGTATAGCCAACCTGTTGGGGTCTCCCATACAATCCACCTCCACTACCACAGAAGCGCCCGAGGAAAACGCCATTCGCGACCCAATTACCCCTGGGTCCTGCAGAGGGGACGCAACACTGCAGACTCCCTTGGAGTTAGGGGGATTTTTCAAGAGGTTATCTCCTCCCGCATTAGTTACTTGGCTACATTTTAGAATGCATTGCCCGGTTGCTACCACTTGGAGGTGTAACTAACACTTGAGAATATCCAGATGAAGATCACCGTATCCTAGAAGGCTTCAACTCATCCGTCTATTCTCCAGCAACCAGATTATTACCTTACTAGTTCTTAATACAACTTTATCGTTTACTTAATTATCAACATAACATTTCTTTGCACTATTTTATTGTTATCCGATTAGCACTCATGCACTTTCGTTTAGACAATTAGATTATTACCCAGCTAGTTCTTAATTCAATCTTATCTTTTACTTAATTATCAACATAACATTTCTTTGCACTATTTCATTGTTATCCGATTAGCACTCATGCACATTCGTTTAGACAATTAGATTATTACCTAGCTAGTTCTTAATGCAACTTTATCTTTTACTTAATTATGCACTTTCGTTTAGACAATCAGATTATTACCTAACTAGTTCTTAATTCAAATTTATCTTTTACTTAATTATCAACATAACATTTCTGTGCACTATTTTATTGTTATCCGATTAGCACTCATGCACTTTCGTTTAGACAATCAGATTATTACCTAGCTAGTTCTTAATACAACTTTATCTTTAACTTAATTATCAACATAACATTTCTTTGCACAATTTTATTGTTAACCGATTAGCACTCATGCACTTTCGTTTAGGCAATCAGATTATTACCTTACTAGTTCTTAATACAACTTTATCGTTTACTTAATTATCAACATAACATTTCTTTGCACTATTTTATTGTTATCCGATTAGCACTCATGCACTTTCGTTTAGACAATTAGATTATTACCCAGCTAGTTCTTAATTCAACCTTATCTTTTACTTAATTATCAACATAACATTTCTTTGCACTATTTCATTGTTATCCGATTAGCACTCATGCACATTCGTTTAGACAATTAGATTATTACCTAGCTAGTTCTTAATGCAACTTTATCTTTTACTTAATTATGCACTTTCGTTTAGACAATCAGATTATTACCTAACTAGTTCTTAATTCAAATTTATCTTTTACTTAATTATCAACATAACATTTCTGTGCACTATTTTATTGTTATCCGATTAGCACTCATGCACTTTCGTTTAGACAATCAGATTATTACCTAACTAGTTCGTAATTCAACTTTAGACAATCAGATTATTACCTAGCTAGTTCTTAATACAACTTCATCTTTTACTTAATTACCAACATAATATTTATTTGCACTATTTTATAGTTATCCGATTATCACTCATGCACTTTCGTTTAGACAATCAGATTATTACCTAGCTAGTTCTTAATTCAACTTTATCTTTTACTTAATTATCAACATAACATTTCTTTGCACAATTTTATTGTTATCCGATTAGCACTCATGCACTTTCGTTTAGACAATCAGATTATTACCCAGCTAGTTCTTAATTCAACCTTATCTTTTACTTAATTATCAACATAACATTTCTTTGCACTATTTCATTGTTATCCGATTAGCACTCATGCACATTCGTTTAGACAATTAGATTATTACCTAGCTAGTTCTTAATACAACTTTATCTGTTACTTAATTGTCAACATAACATTTCTTTGCAATATTTTATTGTTATCCGATTAGCACTCATGCACTTTTGTTTAGACAATCAGATAATTACCTAACTAGTTCTTAATTCAACTTTATCTTTTACTTAGTTATCAACATAACATTTCTTTGCACTATTTTATTGTTATCCGATTAGCACTCATGCACTTTGGTTTTGACAATCAGATTATTACCTAACTAGTTCGTAATTCAACTTTAGACAATCAGATTATTACCTAGCTAGTTCTTAATACAACTTTATCTTTTACTTAATTACCAACATAACATTTATTTGCACTATTTTATAGTTATCCGATTATCACTCATGCACTTTCGTTTAGACAATCAGATTATTACCTAGCTAGTTCTTAATTCAACTTTATCTTTTACTTAATTATCAACATAACATTTATTTGCACTATTTTATAGTTATCCGATTATCACTCATGCACTTTCGTTTAGACAATCAGATTATTACCTAGCTAGTTCTTAATTCAACTTTATCTTTTACTTAATTATCAACATAACATTTCTTTGCACTATTTCATTGTTATCCGATTAGCACTCATGCACATTCGTTTAGACAATTAGATTATTACCTAGCTAGTTCTTAATACAACTTTATCTGTTACTTAATTGTCAACATAACATTTCTTTGCAATATTTTATTGTTATCCGATTAGCACTCATGCACTTTTGTTTAGACAATCAGATAATTACCTAACTAGTTCTTAATTCAACTTTATCTTTTACTTAGTTATCAACATAACATTTCTTTGCACTATTTTATTGTTATCCGATTAGCACTCATGCACTTTGGTTTTGACAATCAGATTATTACCTAACTAGTTCGTAATTCAACTTTAGACAATCAGATTATTACCTAGCTAGTTCTTAAGTCAACTTTATCTTTTACTTAATTTTCAACATTACATTTCTTTGCACTATTTTATTGTTATCCGATTAGCACTCATGCACTTTCGCTTAGACAATCACATTATTACCTAGCTAGTTCTTAATACAACTTTATCGTTTACTTAATTATCAACATAACATTTCTTTGCACTATTTTATTGTTATCCGATTAGCACTCATGCACTTTCGTTTAGACAATTAGATTATTACCCAGCTAGTTCTTAATTCAACCTTATCTTTTACTTAATTATCAACATAACATTTCTTTGCACTGTTTCATTGTTATCCGATTAGCACTCATGCACATTCGTTTAGACAATTAGATTATTACCTAGCTAGTTCTTAATACAACTTTATCTATTACTTAATTGTCAACATAACATTTCTTTGCAATATTTTCTTGTTATCCGATTAGCACTCATGCACTTTTGTTTAGACAATCAGATAATTATCTAACTAGTTCTTAATTCAACTTTATCTTTTACTTAGTTATCAACATAACATTTCTTTAACAATTTTATTGTTATCCGATTAGCACTCATGCACTTTCGTTTAGACAATCAGATTATTACCTAGCTAGTTCTTAATACAACTTTATCTTTTACTTAATTATCAACATAACATTTCGTTGCACAATTTTATTGTTATCCGATTAGCACTCATGCACTTTCGTTTATACAATTAGATTATTACCCAGCTAGTTCTTAATTCAACCTTATCTTTTACTTAATTATCAACATAACATTTCTTTGCACTATTTTATTGTTATCCGATTAGCACTCATGTACTTTCGTTTAGACGATCAGATTATTACCTTACTAGTTTTTTATACAACTTTATCTTTTACTTAATTATGCACTTTCGTTTAGACAATCAGATTATTACCTAGCTAGTTCTTAATACAACTTTATCTTTTACTTAATTATCAATATAACATTTCTTTGCACTATTTTATTGTTATCCGATTAGCACTCATGCACTTTCGTTTAGACAATCAGATTATTACCTAGCTAGTTCTTAATACAACTTTATCTTTTACTTAATTATCAACATAACATTTCGTTGCACAATTTTATTGTTATCCGATTAGCACTCATGCACTTTCGTTTAGACAAACAGATTCCCTGGCAAGGTTGCCTTGCTTTTACCGCGACTAAAACAAAAACCCTCTTCCGCGACGGTTCTAGACAGACTCACTTTACGACGTTTTAAAACAGACTTACATTATATTACCTCAAAAATCATTCACAACCGATCTGCATGAAGAAAAAGCTTTCGCGCTTTTTCTTCGTTTTTTGGCTTTTGCCCTTGATGTAGATGGCTGTGGGCAAAGCCGCTGTAGATCGTTGTTTTTCGCGCTGGTTAAGCAAATTTCTCTTGCTTATTGTTAAAAAAATATATATTTGAATTTGCTATATTTTGTTATTGTTTTTATTGGCTCATACTCTTTGCTTATAATAAGAATGTATTGAATTTCTCTTTTGAGTTTGTACCAGTCTAATGAAATTTGCTCTTAGTTTTTTAGTCTTCTTCGAGCCTTCTTTTGAGAAACACGCGGTCCTCTTACATATTTAAAATAAATATTGTATGAATAATTCACGACTTCTCTTTTTTGTGTTAGTCAATCCATAGTCCATCATATTTTTTATTGCATGGTGCCGAAACCCGGGAACGGACTCGTGGAAAAGAGACCAGCAGAAAACTTTTTTTTTCACCACGACAATTCTTCTGTGCCAATAGAAGTAATTATGTGCAAAATAATTGAGGACGAACATTCTGCATTGTTTCTATAAGTTATCTTTGCTATTGGCAAAGAAGAATTGTCATGGTGAAAAAAAAAAGTTTTTTGCTAATTTCATAAATTCGATTTTTTAAGTTCAGTCGCTTATAATTTTAATATTTTAATTTTCTTAAGTTCGTAAACTAAATATTCTTCATCTACATTAACTACTAATTAAGAAAGCATGTCACTTTTTTTCTTTTTAGGGTTTAATAATTTTAAGCACAATTTTAATTAAAAGTCAATTTTTACGTCCAAATTTTATTTCCTCGACTGTTGTTCTAATATACTTAGAGCTTCCGCGTTCAAACAACGATAAATTAATAATCAACCTTTCGTAGAATAAGGTACTAGAAAAAAAAATTCTTCCTGAAAAGAATTGGGTAAAAATAATAATTAAATTTAATGACACTTTTTAAAAGAAATGTTCGACTGGACGAACTATTTTGGGACGGGGTGGTATACATATATATACAAGTTTATCTTTTACTTAATTATGCACTTTCGTTTAGACAATCAGATTCTTACCTAGCTAGTTCTTAATTCAACTTTATCTTTTACTTAATTATCAACATAACATTTCTTTGCACTATTTTATTTTTATCCGATTAGCACTCATGCACTTTCGTTTAGACAATCAGATAATTACCTAATTAGTTCTTAATGCAACTTTATCTTTTACTTAATTATGCACTTTCGTTTAGACAATCAGATTATTACCTAGCTAGTTCTTAATTCAACTTTATCTTTTACTTAATTATCAACATAACATTTCTTTGCACAATTTTATTGTTATCCGATTAGCACTCATTCATTTTCGTTTAGACAATCAGATAATTACCTAACTAGTTCTTAATGCAACTTTATCTTTTACTTAATTATGCACTTTCGTTTAGACAATCAGATTATTACTCAGCTAGTTCTTAATACAACTTTATCTTTTACTTTATTATCAACATAACATTTCTTTGCACTATTTTATTGTTATCCGATTAGCACTCATGCACTTTCGTTTAGACAATCAAATTATTACCTAGCTAGTTCTTAATTCAAATTTATCTTTTACTTAAATATCAACATAACATTTCTGTGCACTATTTTATTGTTATCCGATTAGCACTCATGCACTTTCGTTTAGACAATCAGATTATTACCTAACTAGTTCGTAATTCAATTTTAGACAATCAGATTATTACCTAGCTAGTTCTTAATTCAAATTTATCTTTTACTTAAATATCAACATAACATTTCTGTGCACAATTTTATTGTTAACCGATTAGCACTCATGCACTTTCGTTTAGGCAATCAGATTATTACCGAACTAGTTCTTAATTCAACTTTATCTTTTACTTAATTTTCAACATAACATTTCTTTGCACTATTTCATTGTTATCCGATTAGCACTCATGCACATTCGTTTAGACAATTAGATTATTACCTAGCTAGTTCTTAATACAACTTTATCTATTACTTAATTGTCAACATAACATTTCTTTGCACAATTTTATTGTTATCCGATTAGCACTCATGCATTTTCGTTTAGACAATCAGATTATTACCTAGCTAGTTCTTAATACAACTTTATCTTTAACTTAATTATCAACATAACATTTCTTTGCACAATTTTATTGTTAACCGATTAGCACTCATGCACTTTCGTTTAGGCAATCAGATTATTACCTTACTAGTTCTTAATACAACTTTATCGTTTACTTAATTATCAACATAACATTTCTTTGCACTATTTTATTGTTATCCGATTAGCACTCATGCACTTTCGTTTAGACAATTAGATTATTACCCAGCTAGTTCTTAATTCAACCTTATCTTTTACTTAATTATCAACATAACATTTCTTTGCACTATTTCATTGTTATCCGATTAAGACTCATGCACATTCGTTTAGACAATTAGATTATTACCTAGCTAGTTCTTAATACAACTTTATCTTTTACTTAATTATCAACATAACATTTCTTTGCACTATTTTATTGTTATCCGATTAACACTCATGCACTTTCGTTTAGGCAATCAGATTATTACCTTACTAGTTCTTAATACAACTTTATCGTTTACTTAATTATCAACATAACATTTCTTTGCACTATTTTATTGTTATCCGATTAGCACTCATGCACTTTCGTTTAGACAATTAGATTATTACCCAGCTAGTTCTTAATTCAACCTTATCTTTTACTTAATTATCAACATAACATTTTTTTGCACTATTTCATTGTTATCCGATTAGCACTCATGCACATTCGTTTAGACAATTAGATTATTACCTAGCTAGTTCTTAATGCAACTTTATCTTTTACTTAATTATGCACTTTCGTTTAGACAATCAGATTATTACCTAACTAGTTCTTAATTCAAATTTATCTTTTACTTAATTATCAACATAACATTTCTGTGCACTATTTTATTGTTATCCGATTAGTACTCATGCACTTTCGTTTAGACAATCAGATTATTACCTAGCTAGTTCTTAATACAACTTTATCTTTAACTTAATTATCAACATAACATTTCTTTGCACAATTTTATTGTTAACCGATTAGCACTCATGTACTTTCGTTTAGGCAATCAGATTATTACCTTACTAGTTCTTAATACAACTTTATCGTTTACTTAATTATCAACATAACATTTCTTTGCACTATTTTATTGTTATCCGATTAACACTCATGCACTTTCGTTTAGACAATTAGATAATTACCCAGCTAGTTCTTAATTCAACCTTATCTTTTACTTAATTATCAACATAACATTTCTTTGCACTATTTCATTGTTATCCGATTAGCACTCATGCACATTCGTTTAGACAATTAGATTATTACCTAGCTAGTTCTTAATGCAACTTTATCTTTTACTTAATTATGCACTTTCGTTTAGACAATCAGATTATTACCTAACTAGTTCTTAATTCAAATTTATCTTTTACTTAATTATCAACATAACATTTCTGTGCACTATTTTATTGTTATCCGATTAGCACTCATGCACTTTCGTTTAGACAATCAGATTATTACCTAACTAGTTCGTAATTCAACTTTAGACAATCAGATTATTACCTAGCTAGTTCTTAATACAACTTTATCTTTTACTTAATTACCAACATAATATTTATTTGCACTATTTTATAGTTATCCAATTATCACTCATGCACTTTCGTTTAGACAATCAGATTATTACCTAGCTAGTTCTTAATTCAACTTTATGTTTTACTTAATTATCAACATAACATTTCTTTGCACAATTTTATTGTTATCCGATTAGCACTCATGCACTTTCGTTTAGACAATCAGATTATTACCTAATTAGTTCTTAATTCAACTTTATCTTTTACTTAATTTTCAACATTACATTTCTTTGCACTATTTTATTGTTATCCGATTAGCACTCATGCACTTTCGCTTAGACAATCACATTATTACCTAGCTAGTTCTTAATACAACTTTATCGTTTACTTAATTATCAACATAACATTTCTTTGCACTATTTTATTGTTATCCGATTAGCACTCATGCACTTTCTTTTAGACAATTAGATTATTACCCAGCTAGTTCTTAATTCAACCTTATCTTTTACTTAATTATCAGCATAACATTTCTTTGCACTATTTCATTGTTATCCGTTTAGCACTCATGCACATTCGTTTAGACAATTAGATTATTACCTAGCTAGTTCTTAATACAACTTTATCTTTTACTTAATTATCAACATAACATTTCTTTGCACAATTTTATTGTTAACCGATTAGCACTCATGCACTTTCGTTTAGGCAATCAGATTATTACCTAACTAGTTCTTAATTCAACTTTATCTTTTACTTAATTTTCAACATAACATTTCTTTGCACTATTTCATTGTTATCCGATTAGCACTCATGCACATTCGTTTAGACAATTAGATTATTACCTAGCTAGTTCTTAATACAACTTTATCTATTACTTAATTGTCAACATAACATTTCTTTGCACAATTTTATTGTTATCCGATTAGCACTCATGCATTTTCGTTTATACAATCAGATTATTACCTAGCTAGTTCTTAATACAACTTTATCTTTAACTTAATTATCAACATAACATTTCTTTGCACAATTTTATTGTTAACCGATTAGCACTCATGCACTTTCGTTTAGGCAATCAGATTATTACCTTACTAGTTCTTAATACAACTTTATCGTTTACTTAATTATCAACATAACATTTCTTTGCACTATTTTATTGTTATCCGATTAGCACTCATGCACTTTCGTTTAGACAATTAGATTATTACCCAGCTAGTTCTTAATTCAACCTTATCTTTTACTTAATTATCAACATAACATTTCTTTGCACTATTTCATTGTTATCCGATTAGCACTCATGCACATTCGTTTAGACAATTAGATTATTACCTAGCTAGTTCTTAATACAACTTTATCTTTTACTTAATTATCAACATAACATTTCTTTGCACTATTTTATTGTTATCCGATTAACACTCATGCACTTTCGTTTAGAAAATCAGATAATTACCTAACTAGTTCTTAATGCAACTTTATCTTTTACTTAATTATGCACTTTCGTTTAGACAATCAGATTATTACCTAACTAGTTCTTAATTCAAATTTATCTTTTACTTAATTATCAACATAACATTTCTGTGCACTATTTTATTGTTATCCGATTAGCACTCATGCACTTTCGTTTAGACAATCAGATTATTACCTAACTAGTTCGTAATTCAACTTCAGACAATCAGATTATTACCTAGCTAGTTCTTAATACAACTTTATCTTTTACTTAATTACCAACATAATATTTATTTGCACTATTTTATAGTTATCCGATTATCACTCATGCACTTTCGTTTAGACAATCAGATTATTACCTAGCTAGTTCTTAATTCAACTTTATGTTTTACTTAATTATCAACATAACATTTCTTTGCACAATTTTATTGTTATCCGATTAGCACTCATGCACTTTCGTTTAGACAATCAGATTATTACCTAACTAGTTCTTAATTCAACTTTATCTTTTACTTAATTGTCAACATTACATTTCTTTGCACTATTTTATTGTTATCCGATTAGCACTCATGCACTTTCGCTTAGACAATCACATTATTACCTAGCTAGTTCTTAATACAACTTTATCGTTTACTTAATTATCAACCTAACATTTCTTTGCACTATTTTATTGTTATCCGATTAGCACTCATGCACTTTCGTTTAGACAATTAGATTATTACCCAGCTAGTTCTTAATTCAACCTTATCTTTTACTTAATTATCAACATAACATTTCTTTGCACTATTTCATTGTTATCCGATTAGCACTCTTGCACTTTCGTTTAGACAATCAGATTATTACCTAACTAATTCGTAATTTAACTTTAGACAATCAGATTATTACCTAGCTAGTTCTTAATACAACTTTATCTTTTACTTAATTACCAACATAATATTTATTTGCACTATTTTATAGTTATCCGATTATCACTCATGCACTTTCGTTTAGACAATCAGCTTATTACCTAGCTAGTTCTTAATTCAACTTTATCTTTTACTTAATTATCAACATAACATTTCTTTGCACTATTTTATTGTTATCCAATTAGCACTCATGCACTTTCGTTTAAACAATCAGATTATTACCTAACTAGTTCTTAATTGAACTTTATCTTTCACTTAATTATCAACATAACATTTCTTTGCACAATTTTATTGTTATCCGATTAGCACTCATGCATTTTCGTTTAGACAATCAGATTATTACCTAGCTAGTTCTTAATACAACTTTATCTTTTACTTAATTATCAACATAACATTTCTTTGCACTATTTTATTGTTATCCAATTAGCACTCATGCACTTTCGTTTATACAATCAGATTATTACCTAGCTAGTTCTTAATTCAACTTTATCTTTTACTTAGTTATCAACATAACATTTCTTTGCACTATTTTATTGTTATCCGATTAGCACTCATGCACTTTCGTTTAGACAATTAGATTATTACCCAGCTAGTTCTTAATTCAACCTTATCTTTTACTTAATTATCAACATAACATTTCTTTGCACTATTTCATTGTTATCCGATTAGCACTCATGCACATTCGTTTAGACAATTAGATTATTACCTAGCTAGTTCTTAATACAACTTTATCTGTTACTTAATTGTCAACATAACATTTCTTTGCAATATTTTATTATTATCCGACTAGCACTCATGCACTTTTGTTTAGACAATCAGATAATTACCTAACTAGTTCTTAATTCAACTTTATCTTTTACTTAGTTATCAACATAACATTTCTTTGCACTATTTTATTGTTATCCGATTAGCACCCATGCACTTTGGTTTTGACAATCAGATTATTACCTAACTAGTTCTTAATTGAACTCTATCTTTCACTTAATTATCAACATAACATTTCTTTGCACAATTTTATTGTTATCCGATTAGCACTCATGCATTTTCGTTTAGACAATCAGATTATTACCTAGCTAGTTCTTAATACAACTTTATCTTTTACTTAATTATCAACATAACATTTCTTTGCACTATTTTATTGTTATCCAATTAGCACTCATGCACTTTCGTTTATACAATCAGATTATTACCTAGCTAGTTCTTAATTCAACTTTATCTTTTACTTAATTACCAACATAACATTTATTTGCACTATTTTATAGTTATCCGATTATCACTCATGCACTTTCGTTTAGACAATCAGATTATTACCTAGCTAGTTCTTAATTCAACTTTATCTTTTACTTAATTATCAACATTACATTTCTTTGCACTATTTTATTGTTATCCGATTAGCACTCATGCACTTTCGCTTAGACAATCACATTATTACCTAGCTAGTTCTTAATACAACTTTATCGTTTACTTAATTATCAACATAACATTTCTTTGCACTATTTTATTGTTATCCGATTAGCACTCATGCACTTTCGTTTAGACAATTAGATTATTACCCAGCTAGTTCTTAATTCAACCTTATCTTTTACTTAATTATCAACATAACATTTCTTTGCACTGTTTCATTGTTATCCGATTAGCACTCATGCACTTTCGTTTAGACAATCAGATTATTACCTAGCTAGTTCTTAATTCAACTTTATGTTTTACTTAATTATCAACATAACATTTCTTTGCACAATTTTATTGTTATCCGATTAGCACTCATGCACTTTCGTTTAGACAATCAGATTATTACCTAACTAGTTCTTAATTCAACTTTATCTTTTACTTAATTGTCAACATTACATTTCTTTGCACTATTTTATTGTTATCCGATTAGCACTCATGCACTTTCGTTTAGACAATTAGATTATTACCCAGCTAGTTCTTAATTCAACCTTATCTTTTACTTAATTATCAACATAACATTTCTTTGCACTATTTCATTGTTATCCGATTAGCACTCATGCACATTCGTTTAGACAATTAGATTATTACCTAGCTAGTTCTTAATACAACTTTATCTGTTACTTAATTGTCAACATAACATTTCTTTGCAATATTTTATTATTATCCGACTAGCACTCATGCACTTTTGTTTAGACAATCAGATAATTACCTAACTAGTTCTTAATTCAACTTTATCTTTTACTTAGTTATCAACATAACATTTCTTTGCACTATTTTATTGTTATCCGATTAGCACCCATGCACTTTGGTTTTGACAATCAGATTATTACCTAACTAGTTCGTAATTTAACTTTAGACAATCAGATTATTACCTAGCTAGTTCTTAATACAACTTTATCTTTTACTTAATTACCAACATAACATTTATTTGCACTATTTTATAGTTATCCGATTATCACTCATGCACTTTCGTTTAGACAATCAGATTATTACCTAGCTAGTTCTTAATTCAACTTTATCTTTTACTTAATTATCAACATTACATTTCTTTGCACTATTTTATTGTTATCCGATTAGCACTCATGCACTTTCGTTTAGACAATCAGATTATTACCTAACTAGTTCTTAATTGAACTTTATCTTTCACTTAATTATCAACATAACATTTCTTTGCACAATTTTATTGTTATCCGATTAGCACTCATGCATTTTCGTTTAGACAATCAGATTATTACCTAGCTAGTTCTTAATACAACTTTATCTTTTACTTAATTATCAACATAACATTTCTTTGCACTATTTTATTGTTATCCAATTAGCACTTATGCACTTTCGTTTATACAATCAGATTATTACCTAGCTAGTTCTTAATTCAACTTTATCTTTTACTTAGTTATCAACATAACATTTCTTTGCACTATTTTATTGTTATCCGATTAGCACTCATGCACTTTCGTTTAGACAATTAGATTATTACCCAGCTAGTTCTTAATTCAACCTTATCTTTTACTTAATTATCAACATAACATTTCTTTGCACTATTTCATTGTTATCCGATTAGCACTCATGCACATTCGTTTAGACAATTAGATTATTACCTAGCTAGTTCTTAATACAACTTTATCTGTTACTTAATTGTCAACATAACATTTCTTTGCAATATTTTATTATTATCCGACTAGCACTCATGCACTTTTGTTTAGACAATCAGATAATTACCTAACTAGTTCTTAATTCAACTTTATCTTTTACTTAGTTATCAACATAACATTTCTTTGCACTATTTTATTGTTATCCGATTAGCACCCATGCACTTTGGTTTTGACAATCAGATTATTACCTAACTAGTTCGTAATTTAACTTTAGACAATCAGATTATTACCTAGCTAGTTCTTAATACAACTTTATCTTTTACTTAATTACCAACATAACATTTATTTGCACTATTTTATAGTTATCCGATTATCACTCATGCACTTTCGTTTAGACAATCAGATTATTACCTAGCTAGTTCTTAATTCAACTTTATCTTTTACTTAATTATCAACATTACATTTCTTTGCACTATTTTATTGTTATCCGATTAGCACTCATGCACTTTCGCTTAGACAATCACATTATTACCTAGCTAGTTCTTAATACAACTTTATCGTTTACTTAATTATCAACATAACATTTCTTTGCACTATTTTATTGTTATCCGATTAGCACTCATGCATTTTCGTTTAGACAATTAGATTATTACCCAGCTAGTTCTTAATTCAACCTTATCTTTTACTTAATTATCAACATAACATTTCTTTGCACTGTTTCATTGTTATCCGATTAGCACTCATGCACATTCGTTTAGACAATTAGATTATTACCTAGCTAGTTCTTAATACAACTTTATCTATTACTTAATTGTCAACATAACATTTCTTTGCAATATTTTCTTGTTATCCGATTAGCACTCATGTACTTTTGTTTAGACAATCAGATAATTACCTAACTAGTTCTTAATTCAACTTTATCTTTTACTTAGTTATCAACATAACATTTCTTTGCACAATTTTATTGTTATCCGATTAGCACTCATGCACTTTCGTTTAGACAATCAGATTATTACCTAGCTAGTTCTTAATACAACTTTATCTTTTACTTAATTATCAACATAACATTTCGTTGCACAATTTTATTGTTATCCGATTAGCACTCATGCACTTTCGTTTAGACAATCAGGCACTCATGCACTTTCGTTTAGACAATCAGATTATTACCTAGCTAGTTCTTAATACAACTTTATCTATTACTTAATTATCAACATAACATTTCGTTGCACAATTTTATTGTTATCCGATTTGCATTCATGCACTTTCGTTTAGACAAACAGATTTCCTGGCAAGGTTGCCTTGCGTTTACCGCGACTAAAACAAAAACTCTCTTTCGCGACGGTTCTAGACAGACTCACTTTACGACGTTTTAAAACAGACTTACATTATATTACCTCAAAAATCATTCACAACCGATCTGCATGAAGAAAAAGCTTTCGCGCTTTTTCTTCGTTTTTTGGCTTTTGCCCTTGATGTAGATGGCTGTGGGCAAAGCCGCTGTAGATCGTTGTTTTTCGCGCTGGTTAAGCAAATTTCTCTTGCTTATTGTTAAAAAAATATATATTTGAATTTGCTATATTTTGTTATTGTTTTTATTGGCTCATACTCTTTGCTTATAATAAGAATGTATTGAATTTCTCTTTTGAGTTTGTACCAGTCTAATGAAATTTGCTCTTAGTTTTTTAGTCTTCTTCGAGCCTTCTTTTGAGAAACACGCGGTCCTCTTACATATTTAAAATAAATATTGTATGAATAATTCACGACTTCTCTTTTTTGTGTTAGTCAATCCTTAGTCCATCATATTTTTTATTGCATGGTGCCGAAACCCGGGAATGGACTCGTGGAAAAGAGACTTGCTCGGATTGGCGAATTGTCGGGATTTTTTTTTTATTTATTAATAGTGTCGGCAGATAACGGAATTCTATAACGCTATGGAATTGTCGGCACGTTCGGCATATCGAGGACAGGTGACGAAAATCGCCAAAGGAGCTATGGAATTTTTGAACGCTGACTCAACCCAGCTAAATGAAGAAAATATGGGAAAGTTTGACGAGATCGAGGAGGAGCTCATGTCATTTATTCAACGGTTAACTTCAGCTCATGAAAGTCTTCGTACTGCATACCTAGAAGTCCAAAGTAAGTGCTTAATTAAGGTGGAAGATACGGAAAAGGAATTAGAAAAGATTGCAGAATACGAGGACTTAGCTATTGGTACGTTAGCTCGTCTAAATTCTAGGTTGCGAAAATTAAAACAGCGATATCCCGGTTCAGATGCCGTTCCAACGGTTATGGATAGTTCAACGTCTCGCTCTAACACAGCTGCATTTAGCAATCTAATGAAACTACCCAATTTACCCCTTAAGCGGTTTACGGGAACCTATGAAGAGTGGTTACCCTTTTGGGAACAATTTCGTACTGCGGTGCATGAGAATGCTAGCTTAACAGGTTCAGAGAAATTTAATTATTTGGAATCAGTTTTGGAAGGAAGTGCAAAAAAAGCGATCGCCGGTTTCACTCCCTCAGAAAGCTGTTACGATGCAGCAATCACACTTCTACAAGAGCAGTTTGGTGACACCAAAAGCTGATTGACAAACACATGCAGCAGCTAATTTCTCTTCGGCCGATGCAAATGAAAAGTGATGTTAGCGGCTTGCGTTCTCTCTTTAATACTGTCATGTCTTGCACCTGATCGCTCACAGCGCTAAAAATCTCTTCGAACCAATACCATGTAATGCTCAAATCAATTTTATTGCGCTGCCTGCCGCATGAAATGCGAATTGATTACCATCGAACGCAAGAGAGTAGTGAAGGCAAGTGTGAAGCGGAAGATTCAACATCAGATATAGGTAGTACGAGGTTATCAGACATCAACGATAACCAAGTCAAGAGTATTTTGAATTTCCTTAAACGGGAGGTAGAATCATTAGAAAGAGCTCAAAGTGGAAAGAGTAAAATGTCCTCTAGCAGTAAGTATTCTACGCCATCCACTGCAGCTGGTTTACTGTCCGTTAATGCAAGAGATCCTTGTTTGTTTTGCAAGTCGAGAGATCACAGTACAGTCGAGTGTAATGACGGCAGCGTTTCATTGTCAGAAAATAGAGATATGCTGCGAAAGAATGAAAAATGTTTTCGATGTACGCAGAAAGGGCACACGTCGCAAAAATGTCATAAAAGGTGGGTGATCTGTAAAATTTGTAAGGGAAGACATGTTACTTCAATGTGCAATGGCAATTCAACTCGTCGGCAGCTTTCAAATCCAGTTTCGAAAAAGCAAGACAGTGTAAAAGAGAGTGGACATCAGGACTCCAACACTAAGCAAGTGTTAAACTTGTGTGCGCACAATTCCGATCAGTTATCTTCCAATGTGTTTTTAAAAACAGCTCGTTGTATTGCTGTTGCTCCGTGTCGGAAAGACAATTTGATGGTGCGTATCATAATTGATGGCGGTAGTCAACACACATATATACGTGAGTTGCTAAATTAAACTTAACCTCAATCGGGACCATCAATTTATCAGTTGTTCCTTTCGGTAGTAAAAAACAATCGCTGTTTCAAAAATTAAATAAAGTTAAAATTCTTTTAAAAAGCCAATATGATTGCAGGAGCATTGATGTCGAGGCTATAGTGGTACCGGAGATTTGTGTAGACGTTTTGAATGCACCTGACAGCGAATGCACCTCGTTTCAAGGCATGGAATTGGCTGATTCACAAAAGGTAAATTTGGAAGCAGAAGAGGGCCTAAGCCTACTAATTGGGTCAGACTTCTATTGGGATGTTGTAACCGGGGAGCAAAGGCGTATATCTCATCGACTAAGGGCCGTCGAAACTATTTTTGGTTGGACTTTGCTTGGTCCTCATTTTGTAAGTACAAATCACGTTGATGCCTGCTGCACGTATATTTCTAGCAACGTTTTACATATCGCTAATTTGAACGAATGTGACCTCTCAAGATTCTGGTCACTTGAAGCCATTGGCATTCAAAGCGAAGAAGCCGAAAATATTTCTTTGACGAAAAGGTTAGTGGATAATTGCATTACGAAGAAGAATTCGAGGTATGTAGCTACTCTTCCATGGAAAGATCCTAAAGGCGTTTTGGACGATAATAAGGGGCAAGCAATGTCAAGGTTATATTCGCTATTAAAGCGTCTTTCGAGAAATCCTAAGGAGTTACTTGATTACGATGCTGCCATGAGACAATTAATTTCTAGTGGAATAGCTGAACCCAACCCTCGTACAAAGGATAGTGATAGAATTAGAAAATTTTACCTTCCGCATCGACCTGTGTTCAAAGAGGAAAGTATGACGACAAAATTGAGAATAGCTTTCGATGCGTCATCTCATGCTGTCGGATCTCGATCTTTAAATGATCACATATCCACAGGTGCGAATTTGCTACCTGATGTTCTAAAAATATGTTTAAATTTTAGATTGGGAAGATCTGGTGTTGTCGCTGATATAGAAAAGGCATTTCATCAGATTATTCTGCACGAGAAGGATAGAGACAGCCATCGTTTTATTTGGTATTCTGCAGAGTTAAAATCACCGATCGACCCACCTGAATTTCAGGACTTCAGAATGACGAGGGTGACGTTTGGGGTTACTTGCAGTCCTTTTTTATTAGCAGCTACAATACGCCTGCACTTGAATACCGAAAGAGATCGTTTTCCCAGAACTTGCGCTATTTTAGAGAACAGTTTCTATATGGATGACTTAGTAGCTAGCGTAGATACAGAGGATGAAGATCAGTGGTTATGTGAAGAATCATCCGCAGTTATGGGGAAAGCAAGTATGAACCTTAGGAAGTGGAATTCTAATAGTAGCAGGTTCGAGAAGTGTGCCCGACCAGTAATTTCCCAGAGGTTCAAAAGGTGTTGGGATTAAAGTGGTTACTCTATAGTGATGACATTGCGGTACCCCTAGCAGCTGTTGAAAGATTTCTGAATTCCCATTTAACGAAGGGTACTAAACGAAATGTTCTTCAGGCTATCGCACGAATTTTCGATCCAATAGGGATGCTAACGCCAGTCATTGTTAAGCTGAAGATACTTTTCCAGTCAATATGGAGAAGAAAGTTGTCTTGGGATGAGGTGTTGACTGAAGAATTGATGGCGGAATGGAACGAGTGTGTGAAAAGTTTGACAGACTTAATGGACATGACTATTCCAAGGGCAGCAGTGACTTCTTCTTCCAGCATTATATTTATCCATTTATTTGCGGACGCCAGCATGAAAGCTTATGGGACAGCGGCATATATTAAAAGTACAGATAATACAGGAAAGATTAAAGTGTCCCTTTTGTGTGCAAAGAGCAGAGTGGCTTCGTTAAAGGAAGATGGGTCTAAAGAATTAACATTACCCAAGCTAGAGTTGACCGCCTCTCTAATGGCTGCACGCTTATGTGCATATTTGCGAAAAAACCTTAAATTATCTGTAGAGAGATGGTATTTGTGGACAGATTCCAAGATTGCGCTGAACTGGATCCAAGGGGAGTTACATCAGTGGCAACCATACGTGCAAAACAGAGTATCGGAAATACGACGTCTTACGACAATTTCAGACTGATATCACTGCAGAGGGCAAGATAACCCCGCTGACTTATTAACCCGAGGAATATCCGGCGCAGCTCTTCTAAAATCATCGCTATGGACGGCCGGACCTAACTGGCTTAAAATGGATAAACGATACTGGCAGGACGAAAAACTGATGGAAGAGGATTCTGTTACTTTATCATTTTTGTTAACAGATGCTCACGCACCAAACATTACTCAGAAAGAACCTTTGCTGTGCGACACAAATTTTAGTACATGGAAACGATTGCTGCGTGTCACTGGTTACATCCTGCGGTTCATACGATTAAGCAGAAAATTGGAAAGATTGGAATCGAAGTACCTTACTGCGACCGATTTGAAGTTTGCTGAAATATACTGGCTAAGGTATGTCCAATTAAATGTATACAACGATGAAATTTTTGCACTACAGAAAGCGAAGCCGAAAACTGTTTAATGGCAATAAGACGCTTTGTGGCAAGACGTGGGATGCCTGATGCGTTATACTCAGATAATGCCAAAACGTTTAGAAGTGCATACTTAGAGCTTAACAAAGCTCCCTTTGAAAATGAAAACCTGCAAGACTATTTATCTCACAATAGAATAAAATGGAATTTTATAGTAGAACGAGCACCGTGGTGGGGTGGATTCTGGGAACGTCTTATCCGCACAGTTAAAAATATACTTAAGGTGGTAATTGGTAAAGCGAAACGTGATTTTGAACAACTACGGACAATTCTCACCGAAGCTGAGGGCATCGAGCTGAGGGCATGCAGTTTCTACTCATCACCATATACAACAGATTTGGAAGCAACGACTGAAATATACAACTATGCTCCGTAAACGATGGAGAGCAGAGTATTTACAGCTTCTACGTTCCTTTCACCACAATAAAGGGGGATCTTCCTGCAAACTTGATAAAAATGACGTTGTTATAGTTTTCGATTCTGCTAAACCCAGAATACATTGGAAGCTCGCCGTAATTGAAGCAACTTTTCCAGGCCGAGATGGAAAGATCAGAGCTTGCGAGATACGTTATGCAGACGGAAAGCGAACCCGTAGACCTATACAACTTTTATATCCAATGGAATTATCAGCATTTCGCCCGCCCGGAGGATGTTAAAAAAATATATTTTTGAATTTGCTATATTTTGTTTTTGTTTTAATTGGCTCATACTCTTTGCTTATAATAAGAATGTATTGAATTTCTCTTTTCTGTTTGTACCAGTCTAATGAAATTTGCTCTTAGTTTTTTAGTCTTCTTCGAGCCTTCTTTTGAGAAACACGCGGTCCTCTTACATATTTAAAATAAATATTGTATGAATAATTCACGACTTTTCTTTTTTTTGTTAGTCAATCCTTAGTCCATCATATTTTTTATTACACTTATCTTTTATGGCTACCGTGTGAAAAGAATGTCGGCGGTACCCCGAGCGCGTTGTTTATCATGAGTTGGATTTGAGTACATTGCAACTTTGTTGCAACGTAACTCGGTGTACGAAATCCAACCCATTAAATATTTGTTTGTTTTAATTTATGTATTCCTGAGTTGGATTTGAATAAGTTGCAACTTTGTTGCAACAAAATTCGATATGTCAAATCTAACTCGTATAATTTTAATGGATTTTAGTTTCTAATGACAGATTGGATTTAATGGAATTTTGGCTTATCTTAGAATAAGCGAATCCAATCTGTAACAATTGGACCAGCATAGTCTACACCGGTATTTGTAAATGACAAGGAGGCTTGTACTCGAGGGGCAGGAAGTTGACCAATTAGTTGCTTGGATGGTTCGGTTTTATATCTACAACAGACAATGCATTGGCGTATGTTGTAGAGCCTTTGCTTCATGTATTGAATCGGCGCCCGTAAGCAAATCGTCAACATAAAAGTCTCTTAACAATACTGCAGAAGTATTGGGAAGCATTGGAAAGCATTTGCAAGTTGTTGTAAAACGCGTAGCGCAAGAAATGGGGCAGCAGCAGTACCATATGTGACAGTGGTAAGTTGATACTCTTTTATGGGTTCTTTGTCGGAGTTTCTCCAGAGTATCTTTAAATAATTTTGGTCTTGGGAGTGTGTTTGTCGATAAATCTTTTTCATTTTGTAATTTAGGGCCTGGGTACATGGCATCATTTAAACTGATACCTGAGGTCGTTTTTAAGGACGCATCGAATACGACTCGTAATTTTGTTGTTGTACTGTCATTTTTATGACCGCTTGGTGTGGCAAATAATATCCTTTTTCTTTATTTGGTTTTACGGGTATCATGTGATTAAGCTTTAAATACTCAGCCATGAATGCTTGGTAAGCTTTCTTAAGTTTTGGCTTATTTTGAAATATTCGTTCATTTTGTAGTAACCTAGCCAAAGCTTTCTTTCTTGAGTTGCCTAATTCCTTTATGTTACTTTTAAACGGCATTTTAACAGTATAGGTACCATCTTTGTTTCGTTCGGGGGTCTCAACAAAGTGGTTTTCACAGAAATTATCTTCTATTTTGAAATGTTTTGTATTAGGCGTAACTGCTTCTAAATCCCAATAACTGCCTAATCGATCGGACGCGTTGCGTGATCGCTCCACACCAAGTTTTCCGCAATACTTTCGGTTCGTGTGTTTTGTGCATATCTCAGCAAATAATGATTAATTTACCTGTAATTTAATCATTAAACTTACGGTTCAGTTGATTGTTTACATTGACACAGTTTCTGCGTGTACATATTTCTCAGTGACCTTTTTTTCTGTGACTCAGTTGTTTATTTACATTATCGTGAAATATTTTTGTTTTGTATGCGGAATTGCTACAATCTGGTGTTAATCTTCTTTAACTATTTAACTTTTTATTCTTAAAAATTTCTGTGGCAATATTTTCACGCATAATGGCACATTGTAAAGCGTGCTCCAATGAGTTGATTAATGATGGTGTGGCCTGTGATGGCATTTGTGCTGGTACTTTCTATGTCACTTGTCTGGATCCCTCCACTGGTCTATCTACCTGTAAGGATTGCTCCAATATTAGGCCATGTCACGTTTTACGGCTGATGAAGGGAGTTGTCGCTACGCTCTCCACCGACCAAACATTCATAGCAGAAAAGGCCAACGAGGTATCTTCAAACTTGGCCGGACTTAAAATTTTGTCCGATAACTGCGCCGGTTTAAATTCAAAGCTGCTTCATATCGCTGAAGTTTTAAGCAGTGATTCGTCGCTGCTATCCAACAAGATTTATGAGGTATCCTTCCGAGGCTTCCTTATATGACCTCGGGATAATGCAAACTGCGTCTGGTTCGCCATCGCCCTTCATCGGCCAATCTGCTGAGTCAATAATGCCTGTCATAGATGACATTCGGTGCGGCGTCGGGCACATCAAGCAGGACCTAGATTCGTGCTCTACAGCCATTGGGAGAAACTTTGAACTCATTGGCTCAGTCTCCTAAGATGTCAGGAGCTTAACTTCAAAATGATCTTCTTTTTTGTGTCTGTCTGACGCCATAGCTACTTCTGGCTTAGACGCTGCTTCTTCAGGAACTACATTTTCGAACAGGAACTGTCCCACTCTCCGGGATTCATCATCTGCAGCTCCACCTCGATCAACCGAGAAATTGGTTCCTACAAACCCGCATTCCTCCTTGGCGCAGCCTGCTCCAGATGTTGATGCTACTGTTGGTCCGGTCGAGCCCGACATGGCGACGGGTGCTGGTGTTATAATCAATGTCTCTCCACAAGTATCATCCCAGTCCACTTCCACCGCATCTACGGTTAAAAAATTTGGCACCACCTGGACTGTATCGGAATGGAAACAAAGACTAAAAAGACTAGGCAGTAAATACTCATCTTCATCAAGTGGCCATACTCCATTCCTTCTTAAGGGTGCCCCTCATTACGCCAACGTTTCCTGGGTACATAGCTTTTTTCCGGGAATTTTGCATTCATCCCCGTTAGTTGCCTAAAGTTACTCTCGGACGCAAGGAAATTAGCAACTTCAAGATCTCCATCCCAAACAAGTATGTGTGGCTCATCAGTAACTCCTCCAGCAAAATCTTCACTCTAGGGACTATCGAAATTTACAAGTGGACTAGGAAGTATGTTAAGTTTAACCCTAACCCCTCTGCATCTCACCCTAAATTAAATACTAATAGACCAAATCCTACTAACTATCCCAAACGTCCTTCTCCCATACCTAAATTTAGTATTCAACCTACTCGTAAGAACATTAGCACTAGTAATAACATAATCTCTCATCACTCTTCCGCACTCCTTACCTTTAGCCCTAAACCACAAGCCATCATTTTCCGACCACCCCACCACCTCTGCTTCGATTTCCGTCTGTCCCAACCCTCCACTGTATACAGCAAACCTGGCACCCGCTACTTCCTCCGCATGCCCACTTAATTACAAGCCATCATCCTCCTTCACTATCGCCCCATCTCAAACTACTTCTACCTCCACTAATTCGCCCCTTCCGCTAATCAAAACTACTTCATCCCAACATCACTCATTTATCGATTCCCTAATCCCACCTACAGTTAAATTGGCTTTGCGCTCTGCGGATTCCAACGATGGACGATACCTCTTGTCCGGTTTTCGGGACCGCCGTATTTATGAAAACGTACGTATATTTCTAGCCCATCTTCACGACAAACCGAATTCCGTCTGTATTCACGGTAAAACCAGCACCAACGTCATGTTAAGTATACACCAAGAAGGCCTGCACACAGACCCAACAGTCTTACATCAACTTTTCACTAAGTACCATGAATCAATTCCTTTCCTGCCAAGGCTGTGCTTTAGCATCATAGGGCATCCCCTGAGCTTTGGCAACATCATATATAAAAAAAAAAAAAATCATTCAATATCCCCTCCCATAAGGTTTCAGAAGATCTTTCCACCTATGCTGCGTACGTCAGTTCTCCCCGCATTTCCCATCTCCTAAAAAGTCACAAAAAAAGACTCCTTAAACTACTTTCGCTCCCCCCCCCCCCCCGCGCTTTCTCTATTTCTGACTTCCCCCTAATGCACCAGCAGTCTGCGATCAAGTACCTCTCCCCATCAGCTTGTCAGTCTATTACCAGAACGTAAGAGGACTTCACACAAAAACATCCAATATTTTTCTCCACTCCCACAAATTCCCGCACGATATCTTTGCCTTAACTGAAACCAATCTAACACCAGGAATTCTCGACAATGAACTATTCCCTCCAAACTATACCATTTTCCGTGTCGACGGTTCTGTAGGTACCAATGATCCACCAGGTCGCAGGGTTCTCATAGCTGCTCACAACCGTTATGACGCCATCATGCTTAAGGCCTCCGACTCTACAATATCAGAATTTGTATGTATCAAATTAGCACTAAATAAGTGTCTTCTGTTCATTATTTGTTGTTATATTCGTCCCTCTCAATCTCTAGATGCCTAAGAGCACATAATTGGAGCGATCGACACCCTGCTTGAGAACGCTAACGGCTCCGATAAATTTATTTTATTGGGTGACTTTAACCTCTCCCGTATTCAATGGTCATTGTCTGAGGACTGTTCTCACTTTGTCCCCCTTAACGCATCTTCGGCCAAAGAAGCCTTTTTTACCGATCAGCTCTCCGTTTCTGGTCTCTTCCAAGTAAGTGGAGTCAGGAACTTTCTGGACAGACAATTAGACTTAATCTTTTCTTCAGACCCAGTTAACTCGGCTGTCGCGGAAAGCAACCATCTCCTCTCCTCTATCGATCGTCACCATCCTCCCCTGCTGCTTGTTTTCTGCTACGAAAACCCTCATGCACTTTCAAGCTCCGAGTCTTCTTTTCCTTAAATTTTCGTAAAGGCGACTTTGAAAAATTAAATCACTTGCTCCTCAACTCTAACATTGCCACTATCCCTCAACACCTTCCAATTGACGTTGCTTTAGAGGCGTTCTATTCAGACATACACGCTTGTCTTACACAATCTATCCCCCTTTTTCCTCGTAAAAACTACTCCTCATCCCCCGTATGGTACGACAAAGAATTATGTTCTCTCCGCAACAGGAGAAATAAACGTTGGCAAACTTTTCTTCTATCCCAGACCGAGTCTGACTATTCTTCCTACATATATGCTTATACCTCTTTTTCTGAACGTTGTGATATCCTCTACTATGAGTACCTCCAACTGATGGAAACTAGCCTCATATCCGACCCCAAGCGTTTTTATAACTTTATTAATTCCAAGAAGAAATCCAATGGTTGCCCCTCTACCCTAAAACTTGAGAATACCTCTTCGTCTGATCCTAAGGTTATCGCGAACATCTTTGCACACTTTTTCAGTAAATCTTTCAGCGACAATTCCCTACAACCTGACCTTAACTACTTTTCATTCTTGGACAAATGCACTCAAACGTCGTTTACGTCTTTCGACCCTGATCCCGGACTAATCGCCGCCAGTATCAACGGGCTTGAGGACCACTTCAACCCAGGTCCTGACGGCTTTCCGGCCATCGTTCTGAAAAAGTGTGCCATGCATCTAATTCAACCCCTTACCTTGCTTTTCCGCCTCTCGTTCACTCAAGGGGTTTTCCTCATTTATGGAAAAACTTGTATATTATTCCCATCTTCAAAAAAGGTTGCAAGAACGATATGTCCAACTATAGACCCATCGCTAAATTATCATCCATACCTAAACTATTCGAAAAATTGGTCTATGATTCCATGTTCTTCTCCCTCTTTCAGGATGTCTTCCTCAAAGGAAGATCTGCAACTACCAACCTTACTGACTTCGTCTCCAAAACACTATGTGATCTGGAAAACGGTAAAGATGTTGATGTTATCGCCACCGATTTTAATAGAGCCTTCGACAAGATCTCCCATAATGTTATCTTGTTCAAACTTGATCGACTAGGCTTCCCCTCCCGATTCATCTCCTGGATTTAATCCGACCTCAACAACCGTCGGTACAATGTCCTTTTCACCTCATCCATTTCTATCCCTATTGCCGCTCGTTCCGGCGTCCCCCAGGGCAGCCACCTCGGTTCATTAATTTTCTTCCTTACAATAAATGATGTTGAATGTGTCTTCAATCAGTCAGAGCTGTCCATTTATGCTGATGACATGAAAATAATTAAACATATCTCCTCCACAACCGACTCTCTTCTGCTGCAAAAAGATCTCGATTCCTTCACCATATGGTGCATGAAAAACTTTCTTGAACTCAATGTCTCCAAATGCCAGTCCATCTCTTATTCCCGCAAGCGTCTTATCCCCACCCCGAGAGTCTACATGCTAACCGACGTACCAGTCCCTATCGTTACCTCTTTGTGTGACCTAGCAATAATACATGATAGTGAACTTAATTTCCGTTCCCACATTGACAGCATAATTAACAGAGCTAACTCCGCGCTAGGGTTTGTGAAGCGCTGGTCTAGAGAGTTCTCCAATCCTTATGTTTCCAAATCTCTCTATATCTCCTTCGTTAGACCTCTCCTTGAATAGCCAGCCAGGTATGGTCACCTACACAAACAACCCACATAAACAGGATTGAATCCGTCCAGCGTAGGTTCATTCGCTTCGCTCTACGTGATCTTCCGTGGGTAGACAGATTCAACCTTCCACCTTATGAAAACCGTCTGAAACTGATAGACTTACAACCTTTAAGTTAACGTCGTGATGTTTCCGACATTCTCTTCATTCATCAGCTATTAAGTGGTGCCATAGACTGCCCTTCAATCCTGCAATCTTTACCCATCTATACCAATCCCCGTAACCTTAGGTCCACTCCCCTTTTCCGACTCGACTGCCATCGCACAAACTACGGTCAAAGCGAGGAAATTACCAGGATGCCACGAAAAGTTAACGACCTTTCCTCCTTTGACTTCCATCTGAGTAAATCATCCCTTCACAAAGCCTTATATGTATCTTGATCCCGCCCATCTTGATCGCCTTTCTTAATTCTTCTTCCTTCCAGCCTGTATCTACTTTACTTCGAGCTCATATTGTAGCTTTTACTATTTATTTATTATGTCATCATTTATTATAGCTTGTAGTGTTAGTATTATGTTATAGCTCGTAATTGTAGTATTATTATGTAATAGCTTGTATTAAGCTTAAATAAATAAATAAACTTTTTCAGTGTTTCATCAAGCTCTACATTGGATATCATGCATGTTACGTGTTTTTCATCATTATTATCAGAAAATATTTGTCCTGATATTATCCACCCAAATTCGGTTTTTTGTCCAAGAAGACCATGTTTATATTTGACAATTTCTTTAGAGAGTATCAAACCAAATATATCTGCTCCTATGATTATAATATATCAATAGGCCCTGGTATGAATAATATTAGCTAACTCGAATTGATTTTGATAATTTTCTAGTCTTTGGCCTGGCAGCATTTTTGTTAACTTGGGTTTTTAATGAAAAGTTAGATGAAAATCGGGGTGCAAGTTCTAGAAAGACTTTGTGCTTTACTCTTCCTGCATTTGGTAGTCCTAAGCCTACTACTTGAGCTTTAGCCTTGAATTTTGGAAGAGCAAGAAGTTCCGTCGCTGTTTCAGAGATGATTTGAGAAGCGGGGTCGACCGAACGGACGTTGATAAGCGCTGTGGCCAGAAGAATATGTCTATTACTAGTGCTTTGGAATGATTGAATATTGGTTTCTTGTTTTTGTCTAGTAATTTTATTTTCCTCTGATGTGTGAACATCTCTATTTTATTGAAAGTGTAATAAGGTGTGATGTTTACGTTGGCATACCGTGCAAGTAAATTTACTGCAACACTTTTCACTTTGTTTGTGAATAAGACAGTTAATACAAAGTTTTCTGTTTCTTATAAATTTGCGTCGGTTTTGAATAGATAACTGGAGGAATGTTTGACACTCATAGATTTTATGAGGTTGTTGACAAAATCCGCATTTCGAATTTTGGTTTGCAAAGGTTAGGTAGGATTTATAATGTGGCACTTGTGTTTTTTTTTTTAAATTTTGGAGATGACATTGGTTCTTTCCTTTTAGTTTCTTTTACTAGTTCCAATGACTGGAATCTTGTCTCTAAAAAACGGAAACGGCGATCATTTGTTGGTAAATCCCTGGGCTTTTCTAATGTTTGCTCATATAGCTTATGGCTTTCTAGGTCAAGCTTCTGATGGACTATATGTGTAATTATTCGTGCCCAACTACCTGTATCGACACCTAAATTTGTCAGAGCGTGTATGCACTCTCGAGTGGTATCGTAAAGTTTTCTTATACCGCTTGCCGATTCTTGCTCTAATTTAGGTTGGGTCAAGAGCATGTGTACATGGATGGAACATATTTTCCTCTTATTTTCAAATCGGTCATATAACTGCCATGCAGTTTTGTAATTGTAATTAGAAATCGTTAGATGCTGTACTACACTAGCAGCTTGTTTTCGCAAGTGGGTTTTTTGGTACTGCATATTCTCTGCATCATCTAGTCGGTTATTATTATGAATTAATCGAAGGAAAATATCGCCAAAGGCTGTCCCGTTTTGGTAATCAGCTTCAAAGCCCGGAAGAATAATTCTTGGTTGATTGACTTCATCCTAATTTCTTTGAGTGGAACCTTGTCTTTCTTGAATCATGATTGCCACATGGTGATAGTGGTCTTCAAGTTTTTCGCAGGTTTTGTTTGTTAGATATTCATTATAATTTTCGTTGGGATTAGCAACTATTTCAGCATGGTTAAGCATAATTTTATTCCAGTACGTTTGGATAGTATTTAGCTTATGCTGATAGTAGTAGGTGGAACATGGAGAGACAATTTGCTGCTCTATTGTGTCTAGAATTCTTTTTAGCAATTTTATTGTCTCTAGTTGTACTCGAAGTACTTTAATCGCGTAATTATCAGTTTCTTTATCTACTCTGCCTATATTGCGTCCTCAGCTGAGTTTTTTAGGGCGGTCATTTTTGATGCAAAAATTCCTTTATGGTATCGTAGCCAGCTTTTACTTCTTTATAGTAATTTTTGGTAAAGTAAGGGTGCTGCTCGTTCCCTTCTTTTAAGGTTTCAATTTTATCATTTGCTTGATTAAATTCTTCACAGAGCTCTTCTAACCATTCTAATTTTACTTCTACTATATATAAATAATCGTACTCCTACTCTCGGAAGCTTTTTTATAATTGATTTTAAAAATTTATTTTAAAAATATTCACTTCAATAAAGAAAACTAGCATAATCAGCACAAATATACCTAAGTTAAACTTCACAGGGATCAAATTTAATTTCAATATATATGAATATACATATAGTATATGATATGAAATATTTTATATAGAAAACAATTAAATTATTATTAATTCTCAGAAACATACCAAATTATAAAAAGATACGGGGCAGTTTTTCTGTTGTGTTCTGCTGTATTTTTTCTTGCTATGGTACCATTTACACCTGGCGGCTACTGAACGTTGGCTGATGAATATTTTCCCTGGCAAGGGCTGCAATCGTTATGCTGCTGTAGCAATGGCTTATGTTAGAACAATTGTCACTACTTCCGTAGCAGTGGCTGATATTAGGTCTGTTCCACCGATTTTCGTGCACAAACTTTCCGTGTAAATACTTACTCATATGGTGGGAGAAAAAGTGTACACAAACCAAAAAGTCGAGGGAACATGTTTCATGCTAACTCGTAAAAATCAAGAAGAAGAAAATTCACAGAACACACGGAATTTATTTAAACCGCACTTCTAATTATAAATTGTTAATCTAACTAATTTTCAATCACCAAATTTTGCTTTATTAATAACTTGATTCAATCAATTCACTAATTGACTATGAAACAGGCACTCAACCTAACCTCACTTTCTAAACCAAAGCACCGAACAGCTGTTTGTACTTTTGCAAGAAAAGATGGCCGATCATGCACCAGCTAAAAGGTTTGGGTAAGTTCGTGCAGCACGACGTCGATTTTTTCTCCGCCATTTTTCCTGGCACGAAGCGCTATCGAACGCAAAATGTGTAAGTTCGTGCATATGCGGGATCCCGCATTCTGATCAGGGAACAGACCTATTGTTGAGGTGTTAGCAGCACCTGGATTTGCTGCTTATGTTATAAGGGTTTGGCTGCCGTCGGAACTGGTGTTGTGTTGGTTGATTGCTGGTTGTGGCTGCAGTCGTTAACAGCTACTGTTGTCGTCTTGGTTTGGGGCAGCTACTGCTGACTTCGTTATAATGGATCACTGTTGTTTGCACTGGTTGCAGTTGATCTCAGAAGAAGTTTTATTTGTATATTCCCCTGTAGTCACGGGTTGACCTTAAGGTTGCAAAATATCTTCCTTCCATCTGGTATTATCACCTTGGGGACAGGTGATGGGTTGTCTCTGGGTTAAATGATGAAGTAAAGAGCCTCTTCTTTGTGGTGGACAAATGGCTGAGAGATATTTAGAAATCATCCTTGGCTCGAAGGACCAATGTTCTTAAAAATTCAATCTGGCTAGAATTTTAAGAATCGATGGGCTTTTGGACTTTACAACCCTTACCTCTCGTGGAAAGAATTCTAAAGTAAAAGCCAAACCTGCTAAATGAAAGACAAGTTGAAAACGACTAGACTATTTATGAGTTTGTTCTCCTTTTTATACAAATTTGTCTTACCTAAACTTACGTACTATACATGAATACCTAAATTCTCTAGTTACTTAGATATGCCTAATTCTATTGTACGGTTTGTGCTGAGTATGCTAGAATGTACAGGTGAGTTAAATTTTCATTATTGACACTTGATGCGTCTGGGTTTCGTGTGAATTGAAATTGTGCACTTTTAAGTGTGAGAATATTGCTCGTTCGTTTTCACATGCTTGATAATTTTAAATATTTAGAAAAAAATGATTTTTGAATTTTCAGGAAGATAAATTTTTGTCATGATTAATTGATAGATTGATTAATCACACCGCAAAGCAATTTTTTTTTGTGTATACGAAGATTTCCTGTCATTCGCTCAATCCACAATATTTTTACCCAAAAATTTAATAGAAGACTCTTAAAATATTGAAAATTAAAAATTAACCCCCCAACAGCTCTTAGTATTTCTAATTCAGCAAGATATCGGCCCCACCACGCGCTGCTTGCCATATACCCCATATCCTATATATATATCCTAAGTAGAGCAGAAATGGATACTTTATTCTTATTGCAAAATGTTTTAGGAAACAATGGCAATCCCGAAACTTTCTGTTCAACCGACTACCCGAATACATGAGACTACTCATTCGATTCGAGACAACGATTGCTAGTGGATTCCGAACCCTCGACATTTTTTCTGCAACCCCCAATGACATTTTTATGCCAATCTGTTGTCAGCAAAAAACAACCGTGGGTCAGCGCCGGTGGGATTCGAACCTGGTTGGATAGCCGACACGTTAACACTTACTACATCGGCTAGCTAAGACTATTTATACATTAAAGATATTTTAATAATATCCCAAATATTTATTTTGTCAAAAATACTAAATATATTTTTTTTAAATTAATTTAAGAAAAACAAGACCCAAATAATAAGTAAACAAACGCTACCAATAAATCTAACAAAATCTCGCAGATAACTTTCTCCCAAAAATCTTGCATGCAAACCTATCTATCCGGATGCCAAAAGAAAAATGAAACCTGAACAACACAAAACGGCGGCATGTAAAAAAGGGAAGAAAATTGTTCTACAAACTTTAGAAATATTTCATTGCCGCTGCTGTGAAGCAGTGAAGCAGAAATGAAGCAGCAAATCTGCTACGACTACGCTACGCATATTTGATGGGGTGGCGTTGTTGGTCAGCAACCACAATTAAAAAAAGTAAAATTGTAATGTCAAATTCAAAGAAATGATTGAACGCAACTTCTTTATGATTAAATGATTCTTTGATTCAACCAATTAACCCATTTCACTTACCCCTAAATCCTTTCCTCAAAATGCTATGCAGTAGCACCATAGGGCATCTTCTGAGATTTGGAATCATCGCAAAAAATTTGTTACATTAAAAAAAATGGATAGCCTGTATAGCCGGGCGAGAGAACAACTTCAAAACGATTCCAAGGTGCACATATAATTTAAGCGGCCTTCCGAACTTAGAATAAAAAACTAAAAGGAAGCGCGATAATCTAGCGCAAGCCGCAGCAAACTTTTCGTGTATTAGTTTATAATATTTGAGTAGTAGTGTTATCAGTACAGGCGCGCAAAAGGAGCTGTCTTATGGTGGTCAGGTTAAGATTCGATTTTGCTACTTTAAAATATTTAAGACACTTTCTTTTTAAACTCCAAAAAACTTAAACTGTATCTTCCGTTAATTTTCACAAATTTTAACGAATCTACATTTACCGTACATAATTGAAAATTGAGGCATATTTTTAACTATTCCTCAAACAAATTTTGTTTTAGTCGGTGACTATTTTAAATGAGCATCCCTGAAAATGAGTTGGATCTAAATAGCTGATTTTGACTTAAACAAACTTTTACAGTAGTTGCTGGGAAAATACTTGGTTTTTAAGCTTTTAGGTAAGTTTTTAAAGTTTATTACTTTGCAATTATTAAGTAGATTAGATAAGTGGATATACCAGATTCACATATCTGAATAAAGACTTTTTTCTCGCTTAGTTCTCTCTTCCATTTCGCTTTCTCAAATGTATCTGTATTTTTTCTGAGCACCCCCAAAAATGCTACGCTCATATTAACATCGTTTACTTGTTTCAGCACCTCCTTTTAGTTTTTTATTCTAAGATTCCGAACCACCGAAACTATATTGTAACCCCCAATGCCCTTGATATCGTCATATATTATCAGCAAAGCCGCTGGTGGGTTCGAACCTGGGATCTCCAGGATAGAAGGCTGACACGTTATCACTTACATTATTGACGACGAAACGAGTGGCAGGAGTTACGAAGTAATCCATGTTCTTTGTTGGATGACAATAAGTCTCCTACCTTGGTATTAGTCGATTTAAGATCAGAATATACTTTTTATTTATTTTTGAAAATATTTATTTAAGTGTTACTTACACTCTTAACTTCAATGCGGAACGGTCCAATGCTGATTTCTCTGAATGAAATTTTATATACAGTACCCCGCCAATTCTTTTCCCTTAAAGAATATGTGCTAATTTCTTAATTTTTATTAAATATAATACAGTGTAAAAAATAATAATTATTGCTTTTATTGTGTAACACGTAAAACATTATCGTGATGATAAAAAAACACGGTTTGACAAAATACAGTCATTTAGTAATTTTTCAAAATTTCGCAGGAGCGGAACTTTAAGCTATCACATTTTATTAAATAATAATTTTACAACTCAGAAATACCTTACTGTCTCAACTTTCTGGATTCTCGATATTTTTAAATAGAAATTTAAAGTTCTACTTAAAAAAAATTAAAAGAGATTTAAAATTGTTATTTTTTTAAAAGTCCAGCATTTTTATCCAGTACTGTTTTCCACACATATTGTCTATTTCTACCCAAACAATTCCTACTTTTTACAGAATGAACTAATACTCTTTTAAGTAAAACTTAGTGATAATAATGAGTTAACTAGGTACTGTCTATCAAAATTGGTTAAAAAAAGAATGTTTTGCGTGCGTTGAAATCAGATAACATTTTCTCATAAAATAATTAATGTAAATTTTTTTTTATACTTATTTATTTTATTTCCAGGCCGACTGAACTGGATGCTCTTACCTTTGGACATATTTTTACCATATTAACAACTAAACTACCTAATAATGTAATGGCAGAATCAGTTGGACAGTTTAAAAAGCTAACGGAATTCTGCGAAAACATTGATCACACTTACTTTCAACTGTAAATATTGATTGGTGTTTTTGTATTTTAAATGTAAAAATATTTGTTTTAATAAAATATCTTTTATTTTACCTTAAGTAGTTTCCTCACTAAATTGATAATTACTTGCAAAAAGTAGGCACTGTTGATTTGTGATTTGTCCTAAAGTGCAAGATGAGTTAAAAGTGTAACACTGCCCTAACCTCTTTATTGTTCGAAAACTGAGGTTAAAGTATTAAAGTTATAGCAAGTTTTTTTTTACATAAGATTTAAGGGGGGAATCAACCTTGAAAATTTTTTTTTCAACGATTTTCCGTTTTTGTACCAAAATTGTAGAGCAACTCTTACCCTTTAAAACGCCGGTTTATTTTTTCCAATACATGCATCCGTTCGAATACAGTATCAATTTTTCTACACCCACCCACCCCAAAAAATATTGATATTTGGTACCCAAATGCTTTTTTTAAAGTCCATTTACTCAAAACATGCTTTTTAGAGTTTTTACCAAAACAAAATGTGAAATTTTAATTTATAACTTTGCTCGTAATGGTTTAAAATTAATTCTAACCGGTATTTTCAGTTGAATAGCCTTTGAGATTGGTGATGCGCAGTGCTAAGGTGCAATTTTGTTTAATTTTGTTTAGATTATGTTTAACTATGTACCTGTCCATACTTTAACATATTTTTTTTGCAAAATACATGATTTTTAATGAGAAAGATTTGCTCTTTAAAATGGTGATAAATGATGTATGCAAATTTCTAGGGTCTCTAGGTTGATTCCCCCCTTAAGTGGGGACATTTTTACATACATCTCTGTTAATATCTTACATCTCTCTCTAGTTCCCGTAACCCCTTGTGGGGCATGGGACGGGAGAAGAACTTCGCCTGATTCGGACAACAATTGCAAGTGAACCAACAATTTAAAGTGGATTACAAGCCACTGGCACTTTCTCTGCAACCCCTTTTATCGTAATTTGATGTCATCAGAAAACAACCATGCACCGACTCCGGTGGGATTCGAAAATGAGACCTCCGGATTGGTAGGCCGACACGTTATCACTTACTCCACCGACGACTTAGATGTAAGATAAGTCTCATGTATTTAAATGACCTGGCTAGTATGTATAACGGTATCATGTCCAGTGGCGGTGTTACACGAGTAAATAAAGCAACAAATAAGTGATATTATTATTATATATTATGATAATGATGCTATATAATAGCAGTAAATAATAATAACCTATTCCGTAGTTTTAGAGAAATTATACTGCCTACAGAGGAAGAAAAAATGCAGTTGGAAAGAAAAACTCCTTGTAAAACCAAAATTACACACCCCTGGCTAGTAATAAAAAAATACTTTAACATGGTTTTATTTATTAAAATCTTACACAAAATAAAATAAACGGAAAGAAAAATTGTTACAGTTACAAAAACGCTTGTTCGTTAAGTTCTTCTATTTACCGAATTTTTGTTAGTCGAGGTTATTCTAATCATTTCTTACTAATATGCGATACTGCTCCACAACATATGCACGTACATTTAACAAATCGAAAGCACAGCACAACCAAAACCACAGTATCTTACAACCCAGAAGCGAACCTGACCGTCATTACATGAATTATTTGACTAATCTTCAAAAGCAGCACACAGAGCAAGTGGATAAGTCTTGTTATCTCGGACGCATAGTAACAGCGGCTGGCAGAGCTGATTTACAGACTCGTATCAACAAGGCTCAAGTTGCATTTAAACGTAAAATTAACTCGTATTTGAGGATTTTCCCGTGACCCGAAAGAAACAGTAGGAAACCCAGGAATCACCCCATAGACGTTGTAAAGAACAACTCACCTCCACCGTTTAATGCAACAGTAGGTCTGAGAGGAAACCAGAAGACGGCGAAAGGCTCGCTTTCAGACCATATCACAGGGAAACCTATAGACGGCTGAAGAAGCCCTCCTATAAACAGCGTTCTACGGCAAGGGAGTAACTAAGTATGCTAACTAGCCTCTCGCGACCACCTGCAACAAATAGTGTATGTCGGAGTAAGAAGGTGACTTCCCACCGAAAGAAGCCCCTAGGTCTAAGTTCCCCGCAGAGAGGACATCCCTAATACACAGCCAGCATCCACCCCTTTCGCCTAAGGAATCCGTGAGCGATAGGAAAGGTCTTCGAAGCGGAACGGTTCGACAACTATCGACAAACGCCGCTACAGTAAGTTTAAATAGGTATTAAGAGTGTTCTCCAGAAAGCGCGAGGCTCCGATAAACTCTCTGTGCCTCAGTGTGACGTTTAAGATAAAAAACTTGCACAAAATCGCGAGGATAGACTCACGTTAGTGAAAAAATATCAGGAGGACACCGAGAGATTTAAGGTGGACATCGCCGAGTTTAAGGGACTTTCGCGCTCGCTCGAGTTAATTAAGAAAGATAATTTAAAAAATTTACTGTTTAAAATAACGACGATCCGACTCAAAAGGAACCGACCGACGAAGACCTCTTATAAGATTGGCTGGAAGCATTCTTCACGGACGCCAGCTACGAGGAAAGCCTACATAGTCCTACCGGGTATAAATAAAAAGCAAACGTTACATATTCCAAGATGGTAGACTATGCCGAAGTAGCCACGGGACAACTCGTTCCCTTCTTCTCTGGCGCAAATAGCCCTCTGTTTAGCCAAGATCTCCAGGCGTTTATAGGCTGCCGTAAACAGACACAGCAATTCTTAACCGCAGATGAACAACCGGGTTTCCTACAGATTTTGCCCACCAGACTCCAGGTGAAGCGTATCAATTCTTTGCCTGAGACATTCCATTTACCTCAAAAGAAGTGGAGGAACGTCGAATAGGGCATATTTACCTAGGGAAACATACCAAGAAGTAGTGAACAAACTCACCACAACTCGACAGTTACCTCTGGAGACGTTAAGCATATGAACGACCAGACTCAAACAGTTATTGGTTCTCTGCAAAGAATACAAAGAGCGCTGGTCTCACAATGCCTGCATTACCTCACACACATAATCTGAACACCCACACAGGGACCAGCCAACAAACCCATTATCAAATAAAATTTTTACAAGTACCTTCAAGCACATCTCACCCAAATAACCATAACCCACAATGCCCCACAAGGAAGATGTTTTAATGCAAACAATGATTTGGTGCTGCATAGCGTATTTTAGTAATAGTGGTTTTTACGTAATGTTTTTGTTTACTATAAATTTTCATATTTATACCTAAATTGTGAAATTCCGTTCCAGTTGTGATTTAGTTGAATTATTGTGATATGAAAAAGATGTATAAATTAAATGAAAATTGCAAATTTGTATGAATTAGTTTAAGCTTACTTAGGTGTGTGATAATTACAGAAAATTCATAAGTAGCAGTACAAAATTAAAACTTTCCAAATGTGTTAACTGTTAAGTTATATTCTCAATTTACGCCTAATCGATCGGACGCGTTGCGTGATCGCTCCTCACTCTGTTCAATTTCTCTGTAGTATTTTCGTTTCTTGTGTTTTGTGCGTGTCTCAGCAAAGTGAGTGCCACTTTTTCCCGGTCAATAACTTACGTGACACAGTTTCTCCTTGTTTACATTTTTGTCAGTGACCTTATTTTTAACTGGTCGCTATTTTGTAAGTGACTCAGTTTGTTTTTTCGCTTTTTACAGTGCCGGGAAATATTTTTGTTTTTCAAACGGAAGTGACTCAGTTTTGTTTATTTTGTTTTTAACTCGGAATTGCTGCAACCTGGTGTAAAGCCTTTTGTTTAACTTTTTATTTTTAAATATTTCCGACTAATCTTCACGCACATAATGGTCATTTGCAAGGCATGCTCTAATGAGTTGCTAAACAATGGTGTTGCCAGTGATGGCATCTGTGGAGGTGTTTTTCATGGCACTTGTCTTTCACGTAGTCTTTCTACATGTTAAGAGTGCTCCAATATTAGGCCCTGTCACGTCTTACGGCTCATGAAAGCAGTCGTTGTTACGCTCTCCACGGATCAATCCTACATCACTGATAAGGTCAACGTCATCTTCAAAAAAGGTTGCAAGAACGATGTGTCCAACTACAGACCCATTGCTAAATTATCATCCATACCTAAACTATTCGAAAAATTGGTCTATGATTCCATGTTCTTCCACTGTAAGTCTATCTTCTCACTCTCCCAGCATGGCTTCCTCAAAGGTAGATCTACAACCACCAACCTTACTGACTTCGTCTCTAAAACACTGTGTGCCCTGGAAAACGGTAAATATATAGAATTAACCCTTCTAACTCAGAAGGCGCACTTCACAGTGACCTATTCACCAGAATATAACATATATAGAGGTGAATGAGGCTCCCGCAACCCATGCAAAGAAAAATATTAGTAAACAAAAAACAAAACCCGTCCAAACAAAACAATCAGGGGTGCATTGATAACAGAGATCGCTTAAGCAAATCCTTAGCAAGAGCCAGGTCAAAAATAGGACACATATTCACGGCTCTACACATGCGATTAATAGGCTCATGCATACCATAGTTAGACCGAGAATGAACAACATGTAGTAAAGGCAATCTCCTTAACCTATACGGAGTATGCCTATAAGTAACTAAACTTGCAAGAGAGCGAGAATCTATTTTCGAGTTCAAAAGCTGGTGAATAAATACTAGGTCAGCAACTCTACGTCGTTCCTCCAACGAGTGCATATTAAGCAATTGGAGGCGATCCTCATAAGGAGGAAGCCTTAATGGATCATTCCACGGGAGGTCCCTTAGTGCGAACCTAACAAAGTTCCGCTGCACCGATTCAATGCGTCTAGAATGAACAGCATAGCAAGGAGACCAAACCTGAGATGCATATTCGAGAATTGGTCTAACTAAAGAAAAAAATAAGTGAATGAGGGTCTGTCGATCAGAAAACTCCCTTGACCATCGCTTAACAAAACCCAGGACAGAATTATTCCGAGATACGATATGGTTTATGTGCAGAGTGAAATCGAGTTTTCTGTCTAGCTTTACACCGAGGTCAGTAACGGACTCCACACGACGGATATTAGTTTCCGCAAAGGTATAATCAAAGACGAGCTGATTGATGCTCCTAGAAAATGACACAACTTCACATTTATCCAGGTTAAGTTGCAGTCCATTTGAGGCACACCAACCCCTGAAGGTATTCAAATCATTCTGAATTCAGGAAGAATCATAACTGTTTCCAACGCATGAGAAAATCTTCATATCGTCTGCGTAGATTAAAACTTTGGAGTGCTTAATCAGAGGGACAATGTCGTCAATGGCTAGGATAAACAGCAACGGCCCCAGATGGCTTCCCTGCGGTACACCAGATGAAGCCCTAACTACTCTAGCTAAAGTATTATGGAAAGAGATACGGTAATTTTTTTTTTTAAGTTAGAGCAGATCCAATCGAGCAAGAAAGGCGGAAAACCCAACCTTTCAAGCTTAAGCATAATCACGGAGTGAGGGAGCTTATCAAATGCCTTGCTGAAGTCGGTGTAGACACAATCAGTCTGGAGACCTTGTTGGAAGGCAGAGATAATGTGGGATGTAAATTCTAGCAGGTTAGTTGTCGTCGATCCACCAGGCAGAAAGCCATGTTGATTAGATGAGATTAACCCCTTACATTGCCCAACAAGCTGTGAATATATAACAGATTCGAACAACTTGGGTATGCAGGAAAGTTTCGCGATTGGCCTATAATTTGTTATGAAGTTTTTATGCCCCTTTTTATAAACAGGAATTATAAAGGAGCTCTTCCATAACGTAGGAAATCTACCAGCCTGAAGAGATTTATTGAAGATGAGTTCCAATGGAGTGAGTAAGGCATCAGAACAGGATCTCAAGAATGCGGGTGGAACACCATCAGGACCAAAGGAAAAGTCCAGTTTAAGCTCCTTGATACCATTCAAGATAATATCACGAGATATAATGGGCAAAGCAATGGAAGTAGCGGGACGGTTTTGGATATGGCCAAAATCATCCAGGGAAGGCACAAAGTTGCCTGGTGAAAAGGCGCCCTCAAAAAACAATGCAAAGTTATCGGCAATAACGGGCGCGCTACAACTAGAGGATCCATTATACCACATTGTAGATGGATAATTATCAGTTTTCTTCTTCAAATTTACAAATTTAAAAAAGGTACGAGGATCATTATGCAAGTTACTGCGAATATCATCAAGGTATTCCCTGTATAAGGATGAAGATAACGCTAAAAAGCAGTCATGACAATATACGAATTCAGAATAAGCTGACGTGCTACCACAGCGTAAGTAGGTTTTCCATAATTTATTTTTTTTATTCTTAAGACTCCTTAGCTCCCTTGTATACCACGGGGGAGAATGGCAGGATGATCTCCACCGCTTAAGTGGTACACACGAATTAAACAGATCATAAATCTTATCATAAAATACAGAAACACAATCGTCGACATCACAATCATAAAAAAGTGATGGGAAATCGATTGAGAGGATCCTGTTTGAAAGATCAGAGAAGTCCGCCCTTTTAAAATCAAGAAAGTACTGATCTACGTTGGGGTCAACAATATTAGAGCCATCGTAGCAAAAATAGATGGAAATGGGCGGGTGTAAACTGTCGATAGCGGATAATTTGCAAGAAGTTGGCTCAATTATAGTATTACTCGAATCGGAAGAAAAGATAAGATCTAACTGCCTTCCCATAGAGTTCTTTACATCACTCATTTGGTGTAAACCAGAGGAGGAGATGGCGTCAAGAAAATGGGAGTCTTTAGCAGCAAGACAGTTTGAAGGAAGGTAGTCATCGTCATCAGCGTTGAATACCCATTGAACGTTGGGTAAGTTAAAGTCACCAAGAAGGATAATTTCGTCCTCAGGGTTTGTCATATTATTAATAAAATCTAAACTAAGAATTAAAATGTCGTAAAGACTTCGACCATTACCATCACCATAGTTTGTCAAGTTTGGAGGGATATAATAACATAGCAGGAAAATATGCATCTTCCCCAGAGATATCTTAAGAGCTAAGAGCTCGATTGAGAGTGTGTCGGAATAAGCAGGTATATCAACAACGCCGCAATCCAAATGCGATTTACATGCAACCAGCACACCGCCACCACGAGCCATAGAGTCACAGTATCTATCCTTACGAAAAATCTGATAGGACTCGTCAAGAATTTCTGCATCGTTAAAACCATTATGAAGCCAGGTCTCGGTCAGAGCGATGACGTCTTAACAAAAAGATGTTGATGTTATCGCCACCGATTTTAGTAAAGCCTTCGACAAGATCTCCCATAACGTTATCTTGTTCAAACTTGATCGCCTAGGCTTCCCCCCCAGATTCATCTCCTGGATTCAATCCTACCTCAACAACCGTCATTACAATGTTCTTTTAAGCTCTTTTTAGCTGTTTAAATGCCCGCAAGCGTCTTACCCTCACCCCGAGAGTCTACATGCTAACCGACGTACCAGTCCCTACCGTTACGTCTTTGTGCTACATAGGAATAATGTGTGATAGTGAACTCAATTTCCGTTCCCACATTGACAGCATAATTAACAGAGCTTACTCCGCGCTACGGTTTGTGAAGCGCTGGTCCAGAGAGTTCTCCAATCCTTATGTTTCCAAATCTCTCTATATCTTCTTCGTTAGACCTCTCCTTGAATATGCCAGCGAGAAATGGTCACCTACACAAACAACCCACATTAACAGGATTGAATCCGTCCAGCGTAGGTTCACTCGCTTCGCTCTACGTCTGAAACTGATAGACTTACAACCTTTAAGTAAACGTCGTGATGTTTCCGACATTCTCTTCATTCATCAGCTATTAAGTGGTGCCATAGACTGCCCTTCAATCCTGCAATCTTTACCCATCTATACCAATCCCCGCGACCTTAGGTCCACTCCTCTTTTCCGACTCGACCGCCATCGCACAAACTATGGTCAAAGCGAGCCAATTACCAGGATGCTAAAAAGTTAAGGACCTTTCCTCCGTTGACTTCCATCTGAGGATGATGGGCGACGGCCTCCAAGCGTGCATGACGCTCCCATCATGCCGGCTCATTCGGGCAATGTGCGTTGCATAGCAGACAGTCGCCGTCCAGTTCCCTTTTCCCATCTATCCCATCCCTGATCCGGGGAGAAAACCTCTCAAACGTACCAAGCTAAGGTGGAAATGTCATCGTGACGAGGGCTGCATGGCAGCGGGTAGTAAAAAGCGCAGTCGCAAACGATCTCCTTGGGGCACCAGGCGCACCCCATTGTATTTAGCCCTGCCTCTGACATGGGCGCTCTGTCAGAGGTCGATCACCCTTTCCCGCCATACTCGTGGGACCAAAATATGGACACAAAAACAAACAATAAAACAAAACAACAACGAGGCAGCAGAGGAGGGGGGACGCGCAAGTGACACCCACTCTGACGCTGCACGTCAGATACCGAAGCCAGTCAAGTCTGGCGAGGAAGAAGCGGTGAAGGCTGTCGCGGAGGGCGTTGCTAAGCTCAACGTCAGACGTGTACGACCTTCAGGTGCGATGCGCAGGAGGCTAGCGCGGGAGAGAAAGGCAGCAGAGGTTGCGGGCGGTACACCTGCCCCTCCTCAGCAGCCTAAATCTGCCGGTGAGCAGGCGGAGAAGAAACCAGTGGCCGATGGGAGTGGCAACAATACACGCTTCCGCCCTAATCTGGCGAATACATTCGGCTCTCTCTTGGGAACTGGGCTTCCTGGCAAGGTACGGGAGACCAACGATGCTGGAGCTGGACCATCGAGGACGGCGGTGGTAAAACGCAACCGTTCTGATGGGGACTCTCCGGCGGTACAGGCCACAAAGAAAAAGAAGATGGGAAGAGCAAGGACACAGCCACTCTACAGGGACCTGCTTGCAGGGATACCTATGGTTGTGATACCTGCTGAGTATCCAAAGAACAGGCTGATGGATGAGCAGATCGAGGCTCTGAGGAAAGCACTCGACCAGGCCATAGATGACACTACGGCCGAGGAGACTGCCCCACAATTCTGGGGATCCCGAGTAACAGGGGGCACATTGAGGCTAACCTGTGCTACGGCGGACACCAGAGGCTGGTTGGTGCGAGTGATACCCAAATTGACACCTTGGGAAGGGGCCTCCCTTAAGGCTATTGAGGAGAAGGACCTACCCAAGTTGTACAGGGTAGTAGTGTGGATACCCAAAAACAACGGGGATCCGGCACCGGTCCTGGGAAAGCTCGAGAAGCAGAACCAGCCGATTCCAGCAACCTCTTGGAGAGTATTGGGCCGTAAAGTGGAACAAGGCGGACAGACGCTGGCACTCTCCATTGACGAAGGGTCCATGCGGATATTAAAAGAGCAGCAGATGCGACTCTTCTTTAGCATCACCTCTGTGCTGTTTAAGGCGGCCGGTGGGGGAGCGAAAGAGGAGGACACTGTTGCTCCAAAACAACCGGATGAAGGTGGTTCAAGCAAACCTACAACACAGTAGGGCTGCCTCGGCAGTTCTCTGTAGGCTGCTGGTCACTCAAGCTGTAGATCAGGCCCTCATCCAGGAACCTTGGGTAAGTTTCGGCCAGATTTCGGGACTGCGACAGGCTGGTTTTGGAATCATGTATGATATCAAGGACAGCAGGCCGCGGACCTGTATTGTATATAATAAAGAAAAAACTAACTGTTTGCCGTCCACAGACTTATGTACAAGGGACCTTACAGCTGCCAGAGTGGAGGTATGTGCGGGGGGACGAAGATGCTGGGTGCTAATCTGCTCTGCGTAATTCCCATACGACTCCACTGAACCACCACCGACATACAGCTGGCAAAAGTTCTGCCAAAACCTGGAGGGCGCTCGCGAGTCTGCGAGACTGCATAAAGCCCTTATGAAAACTACGTCGGGCGACCTTGGCACACTCCAGAAACCGGACGGAACATACACCCAAACCAGGGAAGAAACACTAGAGATTCTACTGAAGTCCCACTTTCCTGGTTCAAGGGTGGAAGAACCGAACGAGGCAGACAGGGCCAGCCTAACTGGCTACCTAGCAAGGAGGGCGACCAAGGCGGACTGGAGGGTTGCCAGCTCGGTTTTTACATGTAAAGCCATCAAGGATGCTATTCCATCCTTTGAATCATTCAAGTCCCCTGGCACGGGATGTTGTGTACCCGGTGCTCCTACAGGAGGGCTGTGATGTTCTCGCGCCGGTGCTGTGCAGAATATACAGGGCGTCCTTTGCACTAGGATACGTACCATCTATCTGGAGGACTGTGAAAATAGCCTTTATTCCAAAGCAAGGCCTTGTAGATTACACGCTCGCTAAACGTACAGGCCTATTAGTCTAACATCGTTCATGTTCAAGACGATGGAAAAAGTTGCTGATCGGGCAATCAGGGAGAGGTATCTTCTACACTCAGCACTTCATGCCCGGCAGCACTCCTACCAAACCGGAAAATCTACTACAACGGCACTCCATGACTTAACACTCAAGCTGGAGGGAGCGGTTTATAGCAAGGGAACTGCGATTGCAGCCTTCTTGGATATAGAAGGCGCTTTTGATAACACATCATTCGATGTGATCACTCGGGCCCTAAGAAGGAGAGGCCTTGGGACGACCTTCTGTCGATGGATAGATATGCTGCTCAGGTATCGAGATCTAACCTTGAGTTTCCTCGATAGGACGATAAGGAACTGCGTCACAAGAGGGTGTCCGCAGGGTGGGGTGCTGTCACCCCTCCTATGGTGCCTTGTGATCGATGAGCTACTTGTACGCCTTGATGAGCGAGGCTTCTTCGCGCAGGGCTATGCAGATGATATTGTTGTTGTGGCATTGAGTGATATGGGGAACAACATTACGATACAACTCCAGGGGGCTCTAGACGTAGTTGCAACCTGGTGCAATGAGGTTGACCTCAAAGTCAACCCTGACAAAACAGTCGTCGTTCCGTTCACTAGGAAGAGGAACACGACGAGTCTTACTGAACCGACCTTCTTGGGCACTGCGCTACCCTTCAAGGATCAGGTGAAGTACTTGGGGGTGATCCTGGATTCCAAGCTATACTAGAACCTGCACCTTGATATAAATATGGAAAAAGCTCGGAAGTCCTTTTGGGCATGCCGTAGAGCCTGCGGGACCACCTGGGGACTTAAACCCAGAACAATGCTCTGGATCTACACATCGGTAATAAGGCCCATGATAACTTATGGAGCAATTACATGGTGGCACAGAGCAAAACTTAATGTGATAAGGACTAAGCTTAGCAGACTGCAACGTATGGCCTGCCTATGCATCACTGGAGCCATGCGCACCTCGCCGACGGCTGCACTCGAAACCATGGGAGATTCTTGAAGCCACACCTGAGTTGGCCATGCTAACTGATCAGATGCCGGCAAGACTCTCACCATTTCAACCACCCCTAATACGGGTGGAAAAGCGTGAGACCTGGACGCTTCCAGCTGTCCGTCCAGGGGAGCTAGTATGGTATACGGATGGATCCAAGACTGAATCAGGTGTTGGGGCACGGTATTCCAGGCTGAGATCTTCGCCATACTGGCATGCACCTACGAGAACCTAAGAAGAGCCTATAAAAACAAAAGGATCTCAATCTTCTCGGATAGTCAAGCTGCAATCAAAGCAATTGCTTCATCTACCACCAGATCAAATCTGGTGTGGGAATGCCAAAGGAGCCTAGACGCACTGTGTAGAACTAATCAAGTAAGCTTGATCTGGATACCAGGACATCAGGGCTACACAGGAAATGAAAAAGCAGACGAACTTGCTAGGAAGGGGTCTAACACCCCTTTTATAGGGCCGGAGCCAGTCTGTGGAATACCTCTCTGCACGGCTAAAAGGCTAATAGCAAACCGCACAAATGAGGGACATAGGCTGTATTGGAACAGTATTGAGGGGCACGCTCACTCAAGAATCCTTATGCCCTCACCGTCGCCGGGTAGATCCAGGGAGCTCCTCAAGCTGAGCAGGTCGGCTGTTAGAACCCTGGCAGGCCTACTTACCGGCCACTGTCAGCTAAGGAAGCACCTGGTGAGGATAGGCAGAGCCATCGACCCCACCTGCAGACTCTGTCTGGAGGAGGATGAGACCCCATTACATGTGCTATGTGAATGCCCTGCAGTAGCCAGGAGCAGATTTAGCCTATTCGGGAAACCAACCCTGGTACCGAGCGGGCTGAAGGACTGCCAACTGCGGGAGCTGTTGAATTTCCTCGGAGGGACCGGCTTACTATAAGGAGTTGAGAGGGTTAGCACAATAGGCCCTAGTGGCCGCGGCGCTTGAGAACCTCGCACCTCCAAATTTAATCAAGCAAATCAATCAATCCATCTGAGTAAATCATCCCTTCACAAAGTCTTATATCTTGATCCCGCCCATCTTGATCGCCTTTCTTAATTCTTCTTCCTTCCAGTCCGTATCTACTTTAATTAGAGCTCATATTGTAGCTTTTACTATTTATTTATTATGTCACCATTTATTATAGCTTGTAGTATTAGTATTGTTATAGCTTGTAATTGTAGTATTATTATGTAATAGCTTGTATTAAGCTTAAATAAATAAATAAAAAAGTAGACAAACTACAGACCACCGTCCCTCCAGTAGCCCCCGAGTATTTAACATAATCCTAAATTGCAATTTCTGTGGCCGACGCGGACACACTGTTGACATTTGTCAACATGGGTGTCTCAGAGGCAGGGAAATGACACGCAGTCGGCCCAGAACTCCCCGAGGCTACCATAAACCCTTCGCAAAACTCAGACTTCCAAATATAGTATCCCTACCATGGAACTTCCATTACGTACAGACCAAATTAGTAGTGGATACTGACGTTGTGGTTAGTATAATTAAAAAAAGGCATTACAGTCCCTCGACGACATCAATACCGGGGAGATATATACACTAAAAACTCCATGTGGCACTAGAAAAACTTTGGGAAGCTGCCAGGAAAATTTCACACTGAAGAACGACATACCTTGCAATTTCCAAGTGATTCAGAATCTTCCAGGTCTCACCGACGACGGTTTGTTAGGAAACGATTTCCTATCTAAAAACTAATGTTCAAGGTCCAAATATGGCGTCCGGTTTCCTAGCACGAAATTCAAAACTGGACAAGGTGATTCAAATCGCAGATGCTTTGAGCAGTGACTCATCGCTGCTTTCTAACAAGATTTATGTGATATCTTCGAAGTTAAGTGCGCTGGTGGCTTCCTTGGATGACCTTTGCTTAACACAATCTACGTCTGGTTCACCATCGCCCTCCATCGGCCAGCCCGCTGGGTCAATTATGCCACTCATAGACGACATTCGGCGCGGTGTCCGGCACGTCAAGCAGGATCTAGATTCGTGCTCTACAGCCATTGAAAGAAACTTTAAACTCATTGGCTCAGTTTCCTCTGATCTTAGGTGTCTAACTTCAAAAGGCTCTCTCGGCTCTTCTTTTCATCCGTCCGACGCCATTGCTGCATCTGGTTCGGATTATGCTTCTTCAGGAACTACATCACCGAATAGGAACTGCCCCACTCGCCGGGATTCAACATCTGCAGCTCCACCTCAATCAACCGAGAAAGTGGTTCCTGCAGCTCCACCTCAATCAACCGAGAAAGTGGTTCCTGCAGCTCCACCTCAATCAACCGAGAATGTGGCTCCTGCAGCTCCACCTCAATCAACCGAGAAAGTGGTTCCCACAAACTCGCTTTCCTCCTTGGCGCAGCCTGCTCCAGATGTTGATGCTACTGTTGGTTCGATCGTGCCCCAGATGGCGACGGGTACTGGTGCCGTCATCAATGTCTCTCCACTAGTGTCATCCCAATCCACTTCCACCGCACCTACGATTAACAAATTTGGCACCACCTGGTCGGTATTGGAATGGGAACAGAGATTAAAGAAACTAGGCAGCAAATACTCATCTTCATCAAACGACCATACTTCATTCCTCCTCAAGGGTGCCCCTCACAACGCCACCGTTTCCTGGGTACATAGCTTTTTTTCCCGGAATTTTGCATTCATCCCCGTTAGCTGCCTGAAGTTACACTTGGACGCAAGGAAATTCAGCAACTTCAAGATCTCCATCCCGAACAAGTATGTGTGGCTCATCAAGAACCCCACGAGCAAAATCTTCACTCTCGGGACTATCGAAGTATCCAAGTGGACCAGGAAGTATGTTAAATTTAACCCTAAGTACTCTGCATCTCATCCTAAATTAAGTTCTTATAATCCAAATCCTACTAACTATCTCAAAGGTAATTCCAAACGTCCTTCTCCCATACCTAAATTTAGTATTCAGCCTAATCGTAAGAACATTAGCACTAGTAACAACATAATCTCTCATCACTCTTCCGCACCTAGTGATCCAAACTCCAATTGGCAATTCAAAATGGGTGCATTTCCAGACTTTAAACTAAGTACCCGAATCAATTATCCTAACTTTATTTATTCTCACACCCTTAACCCCACAGATCCACTTACAGCAAAGCCCTCGAACACATCCATCCCAGCCGACAACCCTATCACCACTGTCGCGAATTCTGTATATCCTGCGCATCCACCCAACCACGCATTCCCAACTTCTCCCGAGTGCCCACCTAGCCACAAGCCATCATCTTCCCACCTAATTGCAAGTCATCATCTTCTTTCACTACCGCCCCTTCTCAAACTTCTTCTACCTCCGCTAACCCGCCCCTTCAGCTAACCAAAACTCCTACATCCGAACATAACTCATGTATCGATCCCCTAATCCCACCTACAGTTAAATTGACTTTGCGCTCTGCGGATTCCAACGATGGACGATACCTCTTGTCGCGTTTACGGGACCACCGCATTTACGAAAACGTACGTCTATTTCTAGCCTATCTGCACGACAAACCAAATTCTGTCTGTATTGATGGTAAAACCAGCACCAACGTCATTTATTTATTTAATTAATTAAGCTTAATACAAGCTATAACATAATAATAATACTAATACTACAAGCTATACTAGATGATAAATGATGGAAATATAAATAAATTGAAAAAGCTACAATATGAGCTCTCATTAAGGAACAAACTGGCTGGAAGGAAAACGAATTAAGAAATGCGATCAGGATGGACGGGGTCAAGATATAAGGATTTGTGAAGGGATGATTTACTCAGATGGAAGTCAAAGGAGGAAAGGTCGTTGACTTTTCGAAGCATCCTGGTAATTGGCTCGCTTTGACCGTAGTTTGTGCGATGTCGGTCGAGTCAGAAAAGGGGAGTGGACCTTAGGTTGCGGGGATTAGTATAGATGGGTAAAGATTGCAGGATTGAAGGGCAGTCTATGGCTCCACTTAATAGCTGATGAATGAAGAGAATGTCAGAAACATCACGACGTTTATTTAAGGGTTGTAAGTCAATCAGTTTCAGACGGTTTTCATAGGGTGGAAGGTTGAATCTGTCTGCCCACTGGAGATCACGTAGAGCGAAGCGAACGAACCTACGCTGGACGGATTCAATCCTATTGATATGGGTTGTTTGTGTAGGTGACCATACCTGGCTGGCATATTCAAGGAGAGGTCTAACGAAGGAGATATAGAGAGAATTGGAAACATATGGATTGGAGAACTCTCTAGACCAGCGCATCACAAACCCTAGCGTGCAGTTAGCTCTGTTAATTATGCTGTCAATATGAGAACGGAAGTTGAGTTCGCTATCACAGATTATTCCAAGGTCACACAAAGAGGTAACAATAGGGACCGGTACATCGGCTAGAATGTAAACTCTCGGGGTGGAGGTAAGACGCTTGCGGGAATTAGAAATGGATGAACTGAAAAGAACATTGTAGCGACGGTTGTTGAGGTAGGATTGAATCCAGGAGATGAATCGGGAGGAGAAGCCTAGGCGATCAAGTTTGAACAAGATAACATTATGGGAGATCTTGTCAAAGGCTTTACCAAAATCGGTGGCAATAACATCAACATCTTTACCTTTTTCCAGAGCACATAGTGTCTTGGAGACGAAGTCAGTAAGAATGGTGGTAGTAGATCTTCCTTTGAGAAAGCCATGCTGGGAGAGGGAGAAGATAGGCTTACAGTGGAAGAACATGGAGTCATAGACCAATTTTTCGAATAGTTTAGGTATGGATGATAATTTAGCGATCGGGCTGTAGTTGGACACATCGTTTTTGTAACCTTTTTTGAAGATGGGAATAATATACGAGTTTTTCCATAATTGAGGGAAAACCCCTTGAGTAACCGAGAGGCGGAAAAGCAAAGTAAGGGGTTGAATTAGATGCGTGGCACACTTTTTTAGAACGATGGCCGGAATGCCGTCAGGACCTGGGTTGAAGTCGTCCTCAAGCCCGTTGATACTGGCGGCGATTAGTTCGGGATCAGAGTCGAAAGACGTAAACGACGCTTGAGTGCATTTGTCCAAGAATGAGAAGTATTTAAGGTCAAGTTGTCGGGAATGACCGCTGAAAGATTTACTGAAGAAGTTTGCAAAGAGGTTGGCGATAACTTGAGGATCAGATGAAGAGGTATTCTCAAGCTTTAGGGTAGAGGGGTAACCATTGGATTTCTTCTTGGAATTAATAAAGTGATAAAAACGCTTAGGGTCGGATATGAGACTAGTTTCCATCTGTTAGAGATACTCATGGTAGAGGGTATCACAACGTTCGGAAAAGAGATATAAGCAGATAGGTAGGAAGAATAGTCAGACTCGGTTTGGGATAGAAGAAAAGTTTGCCAACGTTTATTCCTCCTGTTGCGGAGAGAGCGTAATTCTTTGTCGTACCATACGGGGGATGAGGAGTAGTTTTTACGAGGAAAAAGGGGAATAGATTGTGCAAGACAAGCGTATATTTCCGAATAGAACGCTTCTATAGCAACGTCGACTGGAAGATGTTGAGGGATAGTGCCAATGTTAGAGTTGAGGAGCAAGTGATTTAATTTTTCAAAGTCGCCCTTGCGAAAATTAAAGGAAAGAGAAGACTCTGAGCTTGAAAGGGTATGAGGGTGTTCGTAGGAGAAAACGAGGAAGAGGGGAGGATGGTGACGATCGAGAGAGGAGAGGAGATGGTTGCTTTCCACGACAACCGAGTTAACTGGGTCTGAAGAAAAGATTAAGTCTAATTGTCTGTCCAGAAAGTTCCTGACACCACTTACTTGAAAGAGACCAGAAACGGAGAGCTGATCAGTAAAATAGGTTTCTTTGGCCGAAGAGCCGTTAAGGGGTACAAAGTGAGAACAGTCCTCAGACAATGACCATTGAATACGGGGGAGGTTAAAGTCACCCAATAAAATAATTTCATCAGAGGCGTTAGCGTTCTCAAGCAGGGTGTCGATCGCTTCAATTAGGGGCTCGTAGGCTTGTAGAGGTTGAGAGGGACGAATGTAACAGCAAAGAATGTACAGAGGACACTTATTTAGTGCTAATTTGATACAAATTCTGATATTGTATTGTTTCAGTTAAGGCAAAGATATCGTGCGGGAATTTGTGGGAGTTAAGAAAAATGTTAGATGTTTTAGTGCGAAGTCCTCTAACGTTCTGGTAATAGACTGACAAGCTGCTGGGGTGAGGTGCTTGATCGGAGACCGCAGGTGCTTTAAGGGGGTGGTCAGAAATTGGGAAAGCGGGGGGGTTAGGAGCGAAAGTAGTTTAAGGAGTCGTTGCGACTTTTTTGGAGATGGGAAATGCGGCGAGAACTGACGTACGCAGCATAGGTGGATAGATCTTCTGAAACCTTATAGGAAGGAATATTGAAGGATTCATGGAACTTAGTGAAAAGTTGGTGTAAGACGGTTGGGTCTGTGGGCAGGCCTTCCTGGTGTATACTTAGCATGACGTTGGTACTGGTTTTACCGTCGATGCAGACGGAATTCGGTTTGTCGTGCAGATAGGCTAGAAATAGACGAACGTTTTCATAAATGCGGTGGTCCCGTAAACGCGACAAGAGATATTGTCCATAGTTGGAATCCGCAGAGCGCAAAGTCAATTTAACTGTAGGTGGGATTAGCGGATCGATAAATGAGTGATGTTGGGATGAAGTAGTATTGGTTAGCGGAAGGGGCGAATTAGTGGAGGTAGAAGTAGTTTGATATGGGGCGATAGTGAAGGAGGATGATGGCTTGTAATTAAGTGGGCATGCGGAGGAAGTAGCGGGTGCCAGGTTTGGTGTATACAATGGAGGGGTGGGACTGACGGAAATCGAAGCAGAGGTGGTGGGGTGGCGGAAATGGGATGGCATGTGGTTAGGTGGACACACGGAAGAAGTTGGATGTGCATGGTGAGGTGGGTGCGCTGGATGTACAGAACTCAAATCAGTGGTAGGGTTGACGGCTGCGATGGAAGTGTTCGAGGGCTTCGGTGTAAGTGGAACCGAGGGGTTAAGAGTGTGAGAATATATAAAGTTAGGATACTTGACTGGGGTACTTAGATTAAAGTTTGGAAATACTCCCATTTTGAACTGCCAATTGGAGTTAGGATTACTAGGTTTATGGCTAAAGGTAAGAGGTGCGGAAGAGTGATGAGAGACTGTGTTATTACTAGTACTTATGTTCTTACGGTTAGGCTGAATGCTAAATTTAGGTATGGGAGAAGGACGTTTGGAATTACCTTTGGGATAGTTAGTCGGATTTGGTTTATTAATATTTAATTTAGACTTAGATGCAGAGGGCTTAGGGTTAAACTTAACATACTTCCTAGTCCACTTGGAAATTTCGATCGTCCCGAGAGTGAAGATTTTGCTGGAGGGGTTAGTGATGAGCCACACGTACTTGTTCGGGATGGAGATCTTGAAGTTGCTGAATTTCTCTGTGTCCGAGAGTAACTTCATGCAGCTAACTGGGATGAATGCAAAATTCCGAGTAAAAAAGCTATGTACCCAGGAAACGTTGGCGTTGTGAGGGACACCCTTAAGAAGGAATGGAGTATGGTCACTTGATGAAGATGTGTATTTGCTTCCTAGTCTTAGTAGTCTTTGTTCCCAGTCCGTTATAGTCCAGGTGGTGCCAAATTTGTTAACCATGGATGCGGTGGATGTGGACTGAGATGATACTGGCGGAGAGTTTATCATAACACCAGCTTGACCAGAGTTGATTATAACACCAGAACCCGTCGCCATGTCGGCCTTGACCAGACTAACAGTAGCATCAACAACTGGAGGAGGCTGCACCAAGGAGGATGCGGGTCTGTAGGAACCAGTTTCTCGGTTGATTGAGGAGGAGCTGCTTGACCAGAGTTGATTATAACACCAGAACCTGTCGCCAAGTCGGCCTCGACCGGACTAACAGTAGCATCAACAACTGGAGTAGGCTGCACTAAGGAGGAATGCGGGTCTGTAGGAACCGGTTTCTCGGTTGATTGAGGAGGAGCTGCAGATGATGAATCCTGTAGAGTGAGACATTTCCTATTCGGAGATGTAGTTTCTGAAGAAGCAGCATCTAAACTAGAAGTAGCTATGTCGTCATGCAGATGAGAAGATGAAGAGCCTTTTGAAGTTAGGCTCTTGACATCAGAGGCAACTGAGTCAATGAGTTGAAAGTTTCTCCCAATGGCTGTACAGCATGAATCTAGGTCCCGCTTGACGTGCCGGACACCACGCCTAATATCGTCTATGACCGGCATTATAGATTCAGTAGATTGTCCGTTGGAGGAAGATGGTGAACCAGTCGCAGTTTGCATTGTCCGACAATCATCCAGGGAAGCTACCAGCCCGCTAAACTTCGATGAAACCTCGCAAATCTTGTTGGACAGCATCGACGAATCACTATTTAAGACTTCAGTGATATGAAGCAGCTTGTCCAACTTTGAGTTTAACCCGGCGCAGTCATCGGACAAAATCTGAAGACCGGCCAAGTTTGAGGATATCTCTTTGACCTTATCCGCAACAAATGTTTGTTCGGTGGAGAGCGTAGCGACGACTTCTTTCATCAGGCGTAATACGTGACATGGCCTAATATTAAAGCAATCCTTACAGGTTGATAGACCAGTGGCGGCCTTAAGACAAGTGTCATGGAAAATATCACCACAAATGCCATCACAAGCCACACCAACATTGATCAACTCACTGGAGCACGCTTTGCAAAGTGCCATTACGCGTGAAAATTATTGTCACAGAAATAAGGTTAAGTAGATTAAGAAGATTTACACCAGATTAAAGCAATTCCGCGTGCAAAGCAAAAATAATTCACAATTATATAAATAAAGAACTGAGTCACAGAATAAAAAGGTCACTGAGAAATATGTAAACAATGCAGAAACTGTCACAATGTAAACGAACAAATTGAGCCGCACTAAAAAAGAGGTCACTGAGAAAACTGTGTCGGGTAAATTAATGATTATTTGCTGAGATATGCACCTGAAGGAACGTCATGTTAAGTATACATCAAGAAGGCCTGCCCACAGATACAACAGTCTTACATCAACTTTTCACTAAGTACCACGAATCATTCAATATCCCTTCCTATAAGGTTTCAGAAGATCTATCCACCTTTGCTGCGTACGTCAGTTCTGGCCGCATTTCCCATCTCCAAAAAAGTCGGAATGACTCCTTAAATTACTTTCGCTCCTAATCCCCCCGCTTTCTCTATTTCTGACTTCCCCCCTAATGCACCTGCGGTCTCCGATCAAGTACCTCTCCCCAGCAGCTTGTCAGTCTATTACCAGAACGTCAGAGGACTTCGCACAAAAACATCCAGTGTTTTCCTAAACTCCCACAAATTCCCGCACGATATCTTTGCCTTAACTGAAACCAATATAATACCAGGAATTCTCGACAATGAACTATTCCCTCCTAACTTTACCATTTTCCGTGTTGACGGTTGTGTAGGCAACAATGACCCACCAGGCCGTGGGGTTCTCATAGCTGCTCACAACCGTTATGATGCCACCCTGTTTAAGACCTCCGACTCTTCAATATCTGAATTTGTATGTATCAAATTAACACTAAATAATTGTATTCTGTATATTCTTTGTTGTTATATTCGTCCCTCTCAACCTATAGAATCCTACGAGCCCGTAATTGAAACGTTAGACACCATGCTTGAGAACGCTAACGCCTCCGATGAATTCATTGTACTGGGTGGCTTTAACCTCCCCCGTATTCAATGGTCATTGTCTGAGGACTGTTCACACTTTGTCCCCCTAAACGCCTCTTCCGCCAAAGAAGCCTTTTTTACCGATCAGCTCTCTGTTTCTCTTCTCTTTCAAGTTAGTGGAGTCAGAAACGTTCTGGACAGACAATTAGACTTAATCTTTTCCTCAGACCCAGTTAACTCGGCTGTCGCGGAAAGCGAACATCTCGTCTCCTCCCTCGATTGTCACCATCCTCCTCTGTTCCTCGTTTTCTCCTACGAACACACTCACGCCCTTTCAAGCTCCGAGTCTTCTCTTTCCTTCAATTTTCGTAAAGGCGACTTTGAAAAATTAAATCACTTGCTCCTCAACTCCAACATTGGCAATATCCCTCAACATCTGCCAATAGACGTTGCTGTAGAGGCGTTTTATTCGGAAATACACGCCTGCCTTACACAATCTATCCCTCTTCTTCCTCGTAAAAACTGCTCCTCATCCCCCGTTTGGTACGACAAAGAATTACGCTCTCTCCGCAACAGGAGAAATAAACGTTGGCAAACTTTTCTTCTGACCCAGACTGAGTCTGCCTATTCTTCCTACTTGTCTGCTTACACCTCTTTTTCTGAACGTTGTGATGCCCGCTACCATGAGTACCTCCAACGGATGGAAACAAGCCTCATATCCGACCCCAAGTGCTTTTATAGCTTTATTAATTCTAAGAAGAAATCCAATGGTTACCCTTCCACCCTAAAGCTCGAGAATACCTCTTCATCAGTTCCTCACGTTATCGCCAACCTCTTTGCACACTTTTTCAGTAAATCTTTCAGCGACAATTCGCACCAACCTGACCTTAGCTACTTTTCATTCTTGGACAAATGCACTCAAACGTCGTTTACATCTTTTGACCCTGACCCCGAACAAATCGTCGCCAGTATTAACGGGCTTGCGGATGACTTTCACCCCGGTCCTGACGGCATTCCGGCCATAATTCTGAAAAAGTGTGCCGTGCAGCTAGTTCAACCCCTTACTTTGCTTTTCCGCCTCTTGGTCACTCAAGGGGTTTCCCGTCAATTAGGGAAAAACTCTTCTATTATTCCCATATTCAAAAAAGGCTGCAAGAACGATGTATCCAACTACAGACCCATTGCTAAATTATCATCAATACCTAAACTATTCGGAAAATTGGTCTATGATTCCATGTTCTTCCACTGTAAGTCTATTTTCTCCCTCTCCCAGCATGGCTTCCTAAAAGGTAGATCTACAATCACCAACCTTACCGAATTCGTCTCCAAAACACTATGTGCCCCGGAAAACGGTAAAGATGTTGATGTTATTGCCACCGATTTTAGTAAAGCCTTTGACAAGATCTCCCATAGCGTTATCCTGTTTAAACTTGATCGCCTAGGCTTCCCCCCAGATTCATCTCCTGGATTCAATCCTACCTCAACAACCGTCAATACAATGTTCTTTTCAGCTCATCCATTTCTAACCCCATTGTCGCTCGTTCCGGCGTCCCTCAGGGCAGCCACCTCGGTCCATTAATTTTCATCCTTACAATTAATGATGTTGATTGTGTCATAAAATACTCACAGCTGTCCATTTATGCTGATGACATGAACATAATTAAACATATCTCCTCCACAACCGACTCTCTTCTTCTCCAAAATGACCTCGATTGTTCACCACATGGTGCATGAAAAACTTTCTTGGGCTCAATGTCTCCAAATGCCAGTCCATCTCTTATTCCCGCAAGCGTCTTACCACCACCCCAAAAACCTACATGTTAACCAACTTACCAGTCCCTATCGTTACCTCTTTGTGTGACCTAGGAATAATCTGTGATAGTGAACTAAATTTCCGTTCCCATATTGATAGATAGATAATTAACAGAGCTAACTCCGCGCTAGGGTTTGTGAAGCGCTGGTCTAGAGAGTTCTCCAATCCTTATGTTTCCACATCTCTCTATATCTCCTTCGTTATGCCTCTCCTTGAATATGCCAGCCAGGTTTGGTCACCCGCGCAAACAACTCTCTCTTGCTCTACGTGATCTTCCATGGGTAGATAGATTCCACCTTATGAAAACCGTCTGAAACTTATCGACTTACAACCCCTAAGTAAACATCGTGATGTTTCCGACGTTCTCTTCATTCATCAGCTACTAGCTGGTGCCATAGACTGCCCTTCAATCCTGCAGTCTTTACCCATCTTTACCAACCCTCGGTCCACTCCCTTTTGCGACTCGACCGCCATCGCACGAACTACGGTCAACGCGAACCAATTACCAGGATGCTTCGAAAAGTCAACGACCTTCCCTCCTTTGACTTCCATCTGAGTAAATCATCCATTCACAAAGCCTTATATCTTTATCCCGCCCATCCTGATCGCCCTTCCTAATTCTCCTTCCTCCCAGTTTATAGTTATAATCATAGCTTATATTGTAGCTTACATTATCTGTTATGAATTATTGTTTATTTTAGTTTGTAGTATTTATTTTGTTATTTTTTTTGTAATAGCTTGCATTAAGCTTAAATAAATAAATAAATAAATAACCGCGAAGAGCTTGCTGTACCACTAACCTTTGTTTTGGACTAAGCCTGTTCACAGAACGCAGTCGAAGCAGAAACACTAACAGGTAAGGCAGAGAACTCGGATGTCAAACTGACTTCTCACAGTGCCCTCAGGGCATCTCAATTAGAGAATTCTGGTTGCAGCTCTTAAGAGAGCAGAGCTCTGCAAAACGTTAAATTTCTATTCGCGGATAATGAGAATACGGACGACCCTCAACATAACTCACGCCTTGTCAGGTTAGTACAACTAACCTGGACGACTCCCTAAGCGTGGAAGAAACATCTGCCACAACCAAATGCCAAATATATATCGCACTATAGAATAGTTTTATCGTAGTAGCCCTTCGAGTGTTGTTTGTTGGCGGTATGTTTTTCCGAGCCGTTGCGTACGACTTTAGAAGCTTATACCGTAGTATATGGTAATAGCTCTCATGGTTATACACGGGTTCCGGGTCTCGTTTTAGATTTGAGGGGGCATCCGTTGTGCAGCGGTAACGGCAGTCCATGGGAATTTGTTTCGTCCCTTCGTGCACACTGTTATTGAACACGAATGCAGCATTGCGCAGGTACTAGTCTCAAGATTTGGGATTTTCGTCCACTATACCTAGTTCGGAGGTATTCGATTAATGGCCTATGTGCACCTTCTAGTGCGTCTTTTAACTGCGGGTGATATGCTGAAGTTTGGAGTTTCTTCACCCTTAACAATTTGCATACCTTCTTGAATAAATCACTCAAGAAATTGCTGATCGGTGACAATTCGTTTGGAGATACGATAGCGCGTGACAATTTCGTCGAGGAAAATTTGCGCTACTGTGACGGCTTCCTCATTTGGTATGGCATACCAGTCGACGAATTTTGTGAGGTTGTCCTGGAAAGGCTTTTTTTCCGGACTCTGTTACCTGAAGTGGACTCACTATTTCAAGGCAGACCTTGTCAAAGGGGTTTCCTTGTCAAAGGGGTTTCCTTATGACCATCGGCATTCGGAATTGTGGCGACGCTTTCATCTTTTGACATGTGGAGCACTGAAATTGGAGGGGAGGGAGAGAAATCAGGGATTTTTTAATAGCTTAAAATGCCTCTTGACATTTGTCGGTCCAAGTGAATTTCACGTCCTTGCGGAGCAAATTCGTGATTGGACGTACTATCTTTGAGAATTCTGTGATGAATTTTCTGTAGTAGTTTTCAAGAAAGTTTGATTGGACTTTTCTTACTGTTCTAGGAACTGGGAATGTTTGGACGGTTTTGCTGGGTTCTGAAAGTGCTCCTTTGTTGGAACACCTGACCTAAGTATAAAACCTCTCGTTTTAGAAACTGGCACTTCTCTGGTTGCAGTTTCAGGTTGTTCTCTCTCAGTCTGTCGAAGATTTTGCGGAGCTCTTGATGGTGGTCCGCTAGGTTTTTTCCATAGACGACTATGTCATCTAGGTACATGAAGCATTAACATGCTTACAAAGACTGGAAACGAAATTCATAAGGCGTTGGAAGGTAGCCGGGGCTCCTTTGAGCCCGATCGGCATACGCTTGAAATAGTAGTGCCCATTGTTTGTCCTGAAAGCCGTCTTTGGTCGACCTTAGGGATCCACTAATACTTCGTGATAACCGACGAAGACACGCCACCTTTCGCACCATAGGGTTCCGCCTTCTTGGGGACTACTAGGAGGGGTGAGTTCCATGGGCTCCTGCGCGGTTGAACTATGTCATTGCCCAACATTTCCCGAAGCTGCTCGTTTATTACGTTATATTGAATCTCTGGTAACCCGTACATCTTTTAGTTAATGGGTGCTTTTCCTTGCACCAAAGGAATATCGTGGGTGCTGGCATAGGTACGAGTGAGCCTATCACCTTTTAAGAAGAAAATATCATCGTTTCATAACAAAGTTTGGTTGTGGCAGATGTTTCTTCCGCGCTTAGGGAGTCGTCCAGGTTACTTGTACTAACCTGACAAGGCGTGAGTTATGTTGGGGGTCGTCCGTATTCTCATTATCCACGAATAGAAATTTAACGTTTTGCAGAGCTCTGCTCTCTTAAGAGCTGCAACCAGAATTCTCTAATTGAGATGCCCTGAGGGCACTGCGAGTAGGCAGTTTGACCTCCGAGTTCTCTGCCTTACCTGTTAGTGTTTCTGCTTCGACTGCGTTCTGTGAACGGGCTTAGTCCAAAACAAAGGTAAGTGGTACAGCAAGCTCTTCGCGGTTATTTATTTATTTAAGCTTAATGCAAGCTATTACATAAAAAATAACAAAATAAATACTACAAACTAAAATAAACAATAATTCATAACAGATAATGTAAGCTACAATATAAGCTATGATTATGATAACTTTAAACTGGGAGGAAGGAGAATTAGGAAGGGCGATCAGGATGGGCGGGATAAAGATATAAGGCTTTGTGAAGGGATGATTTACTCAGATGGAAGTCAAAAGGAGGGAAGGTCGTTGACTTTTCGAAGCATCCTGGTAATTGGTTCGCGTTGACCGTAGTTCGTGCAATGGCGGTCGAGTCGGAAAAGGGGAGTGGACCTAAGGTTGCGAGGGTTGGTATAGATGGGTAAAGACTGCAGGATTGAAGGGCAGTCTATGGCACCAGCTAGTAGCTGATGAATGAAGAGAACGTCGGAAACATCACGACGTTTACTTAGGGGTTGTAAGTCGATCAGTTTCAGACGGTTTTCATAAGGTGGAATCTATCTACCCATGGAAGATCACGTAGAGCAAGAGAGAGTTGTTTGCGTGGGTGACCAAACCTGGCTGGCATATTCAAGGAGAGGCATAACGAAGGAGATATAGAGAGATGTGGAAACATAAGGATTGGAGAACTCTCTAGACCAGCGCTTCACAAACCCTAGCGCGGAGTTAGCTCTGTTAATTATGCTATCAATATGGGAACGGAAATTTAGTTCACTATCACAGATTATTCCTAGGTCACACAAAGAGGTAACGATAGGGACTGGTAAGTTGGTTAACATGTAGGTTTTTGGGGTTGGGGTAAGACGCTTTCGGGAATAAGAGATGGGCTGGCATTTGGAGACATTGAGCTCAAGAAAGTTTTTCATGCACCATGTGGTGAACGAATCGAGGTCATTTTGGAGAAGAAGAGAGTCGGTTGTGGAGGAGATATGTTTAATTATTTTCATGTCATCAGCATAAATGGACAGCTGTGAGTAATTTATGACACAATCAACATCATTAATTGTAAGGATGAAAATGAATGGACCGAGGTGGCTGCCCTGAGGGACGCCGGAACGAGCGACAATGGGGTTAGAAATGGATGAGCTGAAAAGAACATTGTATTGACGGTTGTTGAGGTAGGATTGAATCCAGGAGATGAATCTGGGGGGAAGCCTAGGCGATCAAGTTTAAACAGGATAACGCTATGGGAGATCTTGTCAAAGGCTTTACTAAAATCGGTGGCAATAACATCAACATCTTTACCGTTTTCCAGGGCACATAGTGCTGGGAGAGGGAGAAAATAGACTTACAGTGGAAGAACATGGAATCATAGACCAATTTTTCGAATAGTTTAGGTATTGATGATAATTTAGCAATGGGTCTGTAGTTGGATACATCGTTCTTGCAGCCTTTTTTGAATATGGGAATAATAGAAGAATTTTTCCCTAATTGAGGGGAAACCCCTTGAGTGACCGAGAGGCGGAAAAGCAAAGTAAGGGGTTGAACTAGTTGCACGGCACACTTTTTCAGAACTCAGGTCAGGGTCAAAAGATGTAAACGACGTTTGAGTGCATTTGTCCAAGAATGAAAAGCAGGTAAGGTCAGGTTGGAGCGATTTGTCGCTGAAAGATTTACTGAAGAAGTGTGCAAAGAGGTTGGCGATAACCTGAGGATCTGATGAAGAGGTATTCTCGAGCTTTAGGGTGGAAGGGTAACCATTGGATTTCTTCTTAGAATTAATTAAGCTATAAAAGCACTTGGGGTCGGCGTTATTCTTTGTCGTACCAAACGGGGGATGAGGAGCAGTTTTTACGAGGAAGAAGAGGGATAGATTGTGTAAGGCAAGCGTGTATTTCCGAATAAAACGCCTCTACAGCAACGTCTATTGGCAGATGTTGAGGGATATTGCCAATATTGGAGTTGAGGAGCAAGTGATTTAATTTTTCAAAGTCGCCTTTACGAAAATTGAAGGAAAGAGAAGACTCGGAGCTTTAAAGGGCGTGAGGGTGTTCGTAGGAGAAAACGAGGAACAGGGGAAGATGGTGACGATCGAGGGAGGAGAGGAGATGTTCGCTTTCCGCGACAGCCGAGTTAACTGGGTCTGAGGAAAAGATTAAAGCTAATTGTCTGTCCAGAAAGTTTCTGACTCCACTAACTTGATAGAGACCAGAAACAGAGAGCTGATCGGTAAAAAAGGCTTCTTTGGCGGAAGAGGCGTTTAGGGTGACAAAGTGTGAACAGTCCTCAGACAATGACCATTGAATACGGGGGAGGTTAAAGTCACCCAGTACAATGAATTCATCAAAGGCGTTTGCGTTCTCAAGCATGGTGTCTAACGTTTCAATTACGGGCTCGTAGGATTCTATAGGTTGAGAGGGACGAATATAACAACTAAGAATATATAGAATACACTTATTCAGTGTTAATTTGATACATACAAATTCAGATATTAAAGAGTCGGAGGTCTTAAACAGGGTTAAGGGTGAAGAAACTCCAAACTTCAGCATATCACCCGCGGTTAAAAGACGCACTAGAAGGTGCACATAGGCCGTTAATCGAATACCTCCGAACTAGGTATAGTAGACGAAAATCCCAAATCTTGAGACTAGTACCTGCACAACGCTGCATTCGTGTTCAATAACAGTGTGCACGAAAGAACGAAACAAATTCCCATGGACTGCCGTTACCGCTGCGCAGCGGATGCCCCCTCAAATCTAAAATGAGACCCAGAACCCGTGTATAACCATGAGAGCTATTACCATATACTACGGTATAAGCTTCTAAAGTCTTACGCAACGGCTCGGAAAAACATGCCGCCAACAAACAACACTCGAAGGGCTACTACGATAAAACTATTCGCACTATAGATTTCTATATATATATATATATATATATATATATATATATATATATATATATATATATATATATATATATATATATATATATATATATATATATATATATATATATATATATATATATATATATAATAAATATTAACACTTAACAGTTAACTTTTCTTCATTAGAAACGCCGATTGTGTTAAGAAATTTTTATATTTCTTACGTTGCTCGAATTTGCAAGCAATTTGTTTTTATTTTTTATTTTGAAAATTAACTCGGGTCATGTGAATATTTGCTGCACATTTTTTGCATTTTGTGAAAATATTTTTACCGCAAGGTTAGTGGGACAGAGTAAGTGATCTTAATTTGATACAGCTGTCGATATCGGTTTTAAAAATTTTGTGTTGGAGTTTCATCTAGTTTCCGTTTTTTTGCGAAGGCGTCCAGCAGCTGAGGAAAAGTTAACCCTTTGGTGCTGCTGTTGATAACGAGCCAAAGGTGCTTAACTTTTCTTCATTAGAAACGCGGGTTGTGTTAAGAAATTTTTATATTTCTTACGTTGCTCGAGTTTAAAAGTAGGTTGTTTTAATTTTTATTTTTTATTCCTCACATGAATAAATATTAATTACCATACGTACAAAATAAGTTGTAATCACGAGCGATAATAACTAAAACAACAAATTTTTACTTTCATGTCTCAGGAATGTACATATCCATGTCGCGTCTAAGCAAGTGCTGGCTGAACGCTGAAAACAATTATGCCGGAGCACAGTACCATTCTGCGTTGTTGACTTAAGCATTGGTTCGATCTGTCGTGTTTACTGAGAAATATTAATAGTGTGCCAACCATACCCGGTCTCCCCTACATATCCAGGTCGCGTCTAAGAAAGTGCTGGCTGAACGCTGAAAACAAGTATGCCGCAGCACAGTACCATTCTGCGTTGTTAACTTAAGCATTGGTTCGATCTGTCGTGTTTACTGAGAAATATTAACAGTGTGCCAACCAACCCCTGTAGCCAACCATACCCGGTCTCCCCTACATTTAGAGTGTGCAGATTGTTTTGTTAATTTAATAAAACCCAGTGTGTTGTTCAGAAAAACGTTTAAAATTTAAAAAAAATTATCCTAGGAAAACATAGCAGTTACAACTGGTACATTGATAGAAAAAATATATCTTTAATTTCTGGCAGGAAAATGGTGTTTATTAATAAACTGAAAAAAGGCTCCTGTACACTGGAAAAATAAAAGGCCCAAAATAACGGCCTTTTCCAAAGTGAGATCGAAGTGCCCAAATAACTTTTTTTGTGAGATAGTTATGAGAAATGTTCAAATCTGAAAATGTATGTCAGTAATTGAAAGAGAGTTTCACTCAATAGCTTAGTGCAATATTTCTTAAACCCAATCACTGAATGGTAAATAAATTTTAATAATTACTGCTTTACTTTTCCTCCTCAGGGGTTACATTAAAGTCGAGAAAATCCATTTTGCGAAAGATAATAATAATTTATTGCTTATAAGTGTACACAAGATTTACAATCTTTTGTGAGTACAAACTAGTAAGTCGGAGTAATATGAATTCAAGATAATAAACAGAAATGAGCAATTATAAACTAGGAACAAAAGTTAAAAAATATAAATCGGCTACATCAGATAGTTCAGAACGAATTATAATAGAGTTGTTAAAAAAATAAAAAATTACATCTGTTTAAAATTTAGTTTAACTTTAATTTTGATTTAATTTAAAATTTCAAAAATTTCAAAAATTTCAAAAGCTGCTACCTAGACAAGAGAAAAAGAATAGAAACTAATTACATATATACAGGATTATATAAAGTGAGTTCGAATTTGCGTTTTGAATGCATTGACGGTGCTTGCAGTTTGCAAAGTAACGGGTAAACTATTCCATAATCTGATAATCTGGACGAGGTAAAAACCTTCCATAACTGATTTATAAAAGCGTGGCATTACAAGGTTTTTGTTTCGATGAGATGTAGTGGACTGAAAAAATTCCCTAAGATATTCCGGCTTATTTGATCGAATTGAGGGGAAACCCCTTGAGTGACCGAGAGGCGGAAAAGCAAAGTAAGGGGTTGAACTAGTTAAACCTATGTACAACTCTAACAATCACATAGTTATCAGCTCCAGCAATACTTCACTGCACGAAGACAATATCTGCAAATCAATATTTCAAGAAGCAATGGTTTGCAGCTGTTCAATATTTACAATTTTTGTTTCAACATCTCCTTCACTTCGTTTAATATGAACTAATCCACCTCTGGTTCGCACGTAGACAAGCTTTCCCAGTTTGCGGAGTTTTAAAGCCTCCCGAAGAAGAGAATTATTGTGAGGTGTCAGGCTTTCGTTAATGTAGACCGGGCTGGATGACGAGAAACCCTTCACATCTGATAGTCGTATGCCTTTACGCCTGCGGAGAGCGGACAGAAATGCTCTTTGCTCCAAGCTAGAGGGGAAACGAACAACTATCGGCGTACTTAGCACTGAAGGCGGCGATAATGACTTGGACTTGATACGGAAAGCATCAATATGCGGCGTAATAGGAAACTCGATCACAGATGCAACACTCTTAACCGCATCGATTGCATTATCTTTATCCAATTTAGGAATTCCCCTAATTACAACATCACTCAAGCGTTGAATGCGGTATAAGTTCTCAACCTGAGAATGCAAGCGGTTATTTTTTTCCTGCAATTGTAGTAGTGAGTTTTCACAGGCAACCATTCTATCATTAAAAGAATGGATTGCATCCTCAATTTTAGATGCTATTCGACTTTCCAGTTGCTGCATTAGGCCATTAATTTTCTCGAAAAGTCGGGACTCCAAAGACTCCACCAGCTTGTCCAGGGTGACACTTGTTAAACCCGATTCACCTGTCTGCACCCTACCAGTGCTTCGCGTTGTAACACAGAATTCGTCCGAGTTTGAAGTTGATGGAGTCTTCTCTCTCTTATGCCCCTTGCTTGTCATTGTATTTAAGAGTAATACCGTAAATAAATTTAGATTTACAGCTTATGCAGAAAAACTCAATAAAACTGCTAATCCAGATCCAACACCCGCGAAAAGGAATATAATAGAACAAAAAACACTGCTACAATATTCCTTACAAAAACTTTATATTATATTCGAGGAGCAAAAATGGATGCGGAAACTATATGCGGTAAATACAGCGAAAAAAACGGGAGCCAATACAACACACGTCTACTCACTAGCGATCATCGGACTGAACTGAACTGAAAGATGGAATAAAATCCGGTGTAATTAGTTAAAAAAAGTAAATAAGTTTCTGGCACAGAAACCCAATAAAACTCAGTGTTGGGGAATTGTGTGAATCAAGCTCTTTTGTCTTTAACGTGAGGTGTGTAAGGCATCCAAATGTAATTAAAGTAAGGTCAGTTAAAGTAATAAAAGTTAAAATCAAATAAAAGTGTTTTGTTTGTAAAATAATAATCGACTCAACTTAGAGTCACGGGATTGTTGATCTTATTTATTTATTCGAAGATTTATATATTTTTCTGATTACTAAATACAAAAAACAGTCAAAATCTTAAATAAATCATTTATAGTCCTTGGGTATTAGCCCCAGAACACCTTGGACCTTTGTCGTTTAAAAATTCAATAATACCAGTACCTATTTTCAAATAAGTAACATATTTAATAGATTTGCAGATCCAAAATTTGCTCAGGTAGGATTAGAAAGATTAGAGGTTTCGGTATGTATCCTTAATCCTATGAAATGCAAAAAATGTCAAATTTTGGGCCGCACATTTTTATGTTTGTAAATTGGAAGTTGAAATATGTGAAACGCTAAGGAGAAACGTCACTCTCTGCCATGTGATAAAAAATACTGCGTTAACTGCAAATGCGATGAACACCCCTCCAATAACAAAAACTGCCCTAGATTCATCTTACAAAGGGAATTTTTAAAAATTGAATCAAAAAATTACTATACATTATATAAGGCAAAACAGGTATTATTCAGAAAACACAATCACTGACAGGCAAACATTTGCACAAACAATAAATAACAAACACAAATTTTGGGCTCAACACAACACCAATTCAAAAATATCCTTGCCAACACAAATAATACAACAATAAATGTCAACAAAGAAACTTCAAATAAAACAACAGAAAAGTCACAAAATACAACATCTACAATTGCAAATACACAAAACACAAACGATCAACGAATACAGGAAATTCTCATACGAACTTATAATATATCTAAACAAAATAAACAATAACAATCAACAACCCAAAATACAGACAAAAAAGCAACAGAAACAAAACTACACCGACAAAACAGCCGAAAACACAACTTTACAACTTACACCAAACTACCAAATTGCATATAGCTGATCCGTCAGCTAACACTCAAAATCTCAAGTTGAGGAACTTAAACCAGGATGAGGAGGACGATCCAATGACCTATTAAGTTAAAAATATAAATTAACCTTACCTTAGCCGTCAGCTGGCAGGTACACAGGGGGTCAACGTGTAACCTATGGTTGCGCGCCGTAACTGTGTACACTGACAGAAGTGCGACTGCAACCTCCTCGTGGTGGCGGCTGGTAACAGGCTCCTGGTATGGTCATGTCTCTGCCAGGAGTTCTGGCTAATAGTAGTCGGGCGGAGAGAAGGATACTCTCTTAAATAAAATACCCCAGTCCAAGGTGGAACAGCATACGCCGAGGGACTCGTATCCAAGGGGGTGCTTGGTCGTTAGTATGCGAACTCCGGATACCAGGCGACCTCCGGTTTTATCTAGCCTTGCCGTGACATCGGGGATCTCTGTCACGGTGGACCTCCACTTCTCCCCTACTCGTGGGAACAACATGAATAAGGAAAAATCAAATAATGATGAGGGTGGCACCCCTCTAAAAGTGCCAACCTCTGAGGCTGGGACAAGGCCTCAAATGGCAGCGAACGAACCAATGGACCAGGACAATGTAAGTCCTGCCAGGGTGTTCGAGCTGCCAGAAAACACTGAGGACGGAACCTCTTCAAAGGATCCAACCTCGGAGGCCAACATAAGGCCCCAAATGACAGAAGACATGCAAGTGGATCTGGATAGCGTAAGTCCAGCCAGGCTGTCTGACGTGTCACTGATGTCCGATGAGGAACTCATTACCGAATCGGTTGACAAACCTAAGGCCGCAAAGGACTCAGGGATAAGTCCCGAGGAGGTAATGAAAGACAGCAAACCAAAGAGGAAAAACCTTAGCGGAGCTGCCAAAAAGCGCTTCAAAAAACAGCTAGATTACAGACAGTGGTAAAAGAAGCCGGACGGAGGACTCCCCCACTGGAACTATAGAGGCCAAAAGGAAGAAAACTACAATCACTACAACAGATGCTAAACAGGAGTCACCCGCAGAGGGAAGCATGACTCCAGCAGCCCCCTCGTACAAGGAAGTCGCGGCAGGAGTGCGCATGGGCATCCTACCGGACAAATTCCCTGAGGTATCGCTAACGACCGAGCAGCTCGTGCTCGTTCAAAGGGCGATCCTCAGAAAAATCCGGGACAATAAGAACAGCGAGGTTAAACCCGCATTCTATGGTACCGGACATAAGCCAGGCTGGTTGATGATCAACTGCGCTGATGAAGCCACCTCAGTATGGCTCAAGCAGTCTGTGGTTGAGCTTCAGCCATGGGAAGGGGCAAAACTAAGGGCGGTCGGGGAGGAGGAACTTCCCCGCTCCAAAGTCCTGGTAGGCTACTTCCGGGATAGCCAGGAACTTACAAATGGGGAGATCCTTGACCAAGTCGAGGGTCAAAACCATCAACTAAGGGTCTCGGCCTGGAGGATACTGAAGAGGGAAACAGAGGGAACATCCACTGTTGTAGTCCTCTCAGTAGATGACTTCTCGGCTGAGGCTCTTAAAAAGACCTTCAAGGTCAACTATATGTTCGGGCAGGTGCAGCTCAGGCCCAAAAGTGGCTTTGCTAAGGCCCAGCTTCCGGCAGGGTCTAGCTCCAAGGAAGCTAAGAACCCGACGGTGCGGGCCACTAAAGCAAGTCCTACGGTCTCGAGAGGTGGGGCGACTCCAGCACCGGTCAAAACGGCAGCTGGTGTCAAACAACCAGCGGGGCAGACGGCTCTGGTTCCCTCAACCTCTAAAGACCAAAAAGTGGGATGCTCTACGGTCACTACAGGCACAGGGCTGCACTCAACCCGAACTGATCTGGTTCAAACATCACCCAAGGTGACACTTGTGGTACCGGGCACCTCCAAGGCCCACATTGAACCAGACAGGAAAGTGGAAGTGACAGGGAAAAATACGCCTGCCACCTACCAATTAAAAGGCTCTGTAAAAGAGGGCCGGCCAAAATCCCGAAGGACCGATGGATCCAAAGGAAAAAGGCCGTCACACTCTGCCAAGGGCAGCCAATAGAGTCACTCTAAAGTTCCTCCAAATCAATCTACATCATGCTAAAGCTGCCACTGATGTGCTTGGCAGGAGATTCGTGCTGGAGGGACTGGATGTGGCTCTCATACAGGAACCTTGGGTTCATGGAAGGCTAATAAAAGGACTTCCATTAAAACAGGGTAAGTTAGTCTATGATGGCGAGCACGGAGCTCCTCGTGCTGCCTTGATGTTCAAGCCAAAGATTAACACAATAGGAAGTTTATCATTGGATGTCATGCGAATGCCCACCACACTATCTGGGGAAGTACCGGGATAAACAGCCGAGGTGAGTACCTTTTAGATTATTTCATTAAAAACAATATTGAAATATTAAATAAAGGCAATAAAGCAACCTTTACTAACATTGTTCGTCAAGAAGTTCTGGATCTTACGATAGCCAGTCCAAACTTGGAGAACAACATTAATAACTGGCACGTGTCGGATGAGCCCTCTTTATCAGATCATAAACATATAAGATTTGACATGGAGGCCCCTCAGGTGCACCTGGAAGCGGTCAGAGTTCCTAAGCTAACCAACTGGGACAACTACCGGGAGCACATCAGGACGCATATACAAGAACTCGATGATGCCCCGATAGAATCCCAGGAGGACCTTGAAAGGGCCTCAAAACAGCTACAAGACCTGATCGTACAAAGCTATGAAAATAGTAATCCTGTCAGACGCAGAGAGGTAGCTAGAGATGTGCCTTGGTGGAACAGGACACTAAGCAAACTAAGAGCTAAATCAAGAAAACTCTTTAATAAAGCTAAGCGCTCAGAAGCCTGGGATGACTACAAGCAGGCCCTGACTGAGTATAACAAAGAATTAAGGAGATCCAAGAGGACAACCTGGAGAAAGTTCTGTGAAGAGATTGACAATCTACCTACAACAGCACGACTCCAAAAAGTACTCTCAAAAGATCACTCCAATGGCATAGGCCTCCTCCAGAGAACTGATGGTTCTTACACCATTGATTCTGAGGAAACACTGAAACTACTCTTGGAAACACACTTCCCTGAGTGTTCACTGACAGAAGAAAATAGAGGAACTCAATCACTCCTTGTGCGCGGTGGTTCAACACGCAGATTGAGGAGCACCTCGGGCAAAATCTTCTCAGCCGGGACGGTAAGGTGGGCCATCAACTCCTTTAAAGCCTACAAATCTCCTGGTGGCGACGGCATCTTCCCAGCTCTTCTGCAGCAGGGCTTAGATGATCTGTTGCCAATACTCACTAAAATATTTAGGGCTAGCTACCAACTCAGCTACATCCCCAGTCCGTGGAGGGAGGTAAGGGTCGCTTTTATACCCAAGAGTGGAGGGCGACCAGCGGACCAACCCAAGGCATATCGACCGATCAGCCTATCCTCCTTCCTTTTCAAGTCAATGGAGAAAATCATTGACCAAAATATTAGGTACGGTTGTCTGAAAGACACGCCGCTACATGCAAACCAGCACGCATATCAGGCAGGCAAATCAACGATAACAGCACTACACAATCTGGTTGGGAAACTGGAGGATGCTGTTAATGGTAGGGGCATTGCCCTTTGTGCTTTCCTAGATATAGAGGGTGCTTTTGACAATACGTCTTTCACGTCCATCGAAAGAGCGGCCACCGATAGAGGTATTGATCTGCCGACGGTCCAATGGATTGGGGCAATGCTGAGTAACCGGAATATCACAGCGAGGCTGGGGGACAATTCGGTAACAGTACGGGCCACCAGAGGTTGTCCTCAGGGGGGAGTTCTTTCCCCACTGTTGTGGTCACTTGTTATCGATGATCTCCTGGTTAAACTGACCAACGCTGGCTACGATTGCCAGGGCTACGCAGACGACCTGGTCATTACAATCGAGAGCAAGCAGGATAGAATCATTTCAAGAAGACTGCAAAATGCTCTGAACATGGTACAATCCTGGTGTACTAGGGAGCGGCTCAGAGTCAACCCTAGTAAAACAACCATTATACCGTTCACAAGGAAAAGGAAGCTAAGGCTAGAGGCTCCTACTCTTGAAGGAACACGGATAGAATTCTCAAGTGAGGTCAAATATCTAGGAATAATTCTAGATCAAAGACTCACTTGGAATCCTCAACTTAATAGGGTTACAGGGAAGGCTATGAGTTCCCTATGGTCCTGCCGAAGACTCTTTGGAAGGGCCTGGGGACTAAAGCCCAAAATGGCCCTCTGGGCATATGAAAAAATCATAAGACCCGTAGTCACCTACGCACCTCTCGTGTGGTGGCCAAAAGTAGTCCATCTGTTCTGCACCGTCTTCGAACTGAGGTGTTAACTAATTAATCTATGTAATTAAAGTTTTTCCTTCTTTGTTTCTGTTTTCTGTCGTTTGAGTCTTATTTTTAGTTTCCCTCCCTCTGTTTTTGTTTACTTATTTTTCCCCCACTTCTGTTGATTCTAGCTTTTTGCTTTGTTTTTTACCACCTGACCATTAATTGCCCATTATCTTTTGGCGTCTATTGATTTCCCTTATTTATTTTAAACTCGGTTTTATTTTACCACATAGCCGCTAACCCCAGTTAATTCTTAAATTTTTACTATTTCTCTCGCTGTTCTTATTTATTTTTTCTTATTTTGCTTTGTGCTTTTTATTTGTTGGTTTTACTTTTTTTCTTATTTATTCTTCCCCCTTCTGTTGATCTGACTTTTTACTTTGTTTTACCACCTGACTATTTGATCCCTGTTGCATTTCGTTGTTTATCATTTTCCCTTATTTATTTTTTTAATTCTGTTTTATTTTTACCACATAGCCGCCAGTGCCTGTTCTCGTCTTATTCTATAAATATGGCCAGCTGCGGTTTCTGTGCCGGTGTGATCTCTGAGGGTGGGGTCACCTGTGACGGAGTGTGTGGTCATGTTTTTCATGCCACCTGCTTGAAGCGTGGTTCAAGGACATGCTCCGAATGCGCGCAAATTAAGCCCTGTCACATTCTAAGGCTTGTAAAGGGTATCACTGACACCTTTTCTTGCGACTTGGCCCTTGTTGCGGATAAGGTCAACTCCGTCTGCAACCGTTTGGCGTGTCTTGAGCTGCTCTCTGATGACATCAACACCTTGAATGGGAGATTGGAAAAGGTGGTTGGAGTCGTTGAGGCAGTGGAGGCTAACTCTGGTATTTTGGAGAGGAGATGCCACGAGTTGACTTTGCGCGTTACCGCGTTGTCTGGGGCACTGGACGATGTGCAGACTGCTCTTGCGGGTTTCAACCCTGCTTGTTGTCCCTCAATGGACTCGTCTCCCTTGCTGCCTTTCTTTGAAGACATTCGTCGCTGCGTCAAGCAAGTGAAGGGTGATATTAGCTCTTGCTCCTCTGCTGTTTCGGCCAACGCTGTTGCGTTATCCTCCATTTCATCTGATATAAGAGCTTTCTCCACCCACTTTGAAAGTTTCTCAGTGCCGTCTTCGTCTGGTCCTACTGAGGGTGACCTACTGTCGTCCCTGCCATTGGTTGTTCCCGGGCTCCCGGAGGGTCCTGCTCCTGTGACTGAGCTAAATATTCCTTCCATACCCCTTTCTGATGAGGCTCGTAGTGTTTCCGAGCCTGCCCTTCGCAAATCCGTGCGCCGTGGTCGTGCACGCCGTCATCGGAATCGTGTATTCGCGTTGCCTTCTGACCCTTTGGTCAGTGGTCAGGCTCTTGCCTACCATGATCCTGCTATTCCGGGGCTGCATGTTTCTCCTTCCCCATCCCTCTCTCGGGGCCCATCGGATGCTGTTTTGTTCCCCATGCCGGAAGGTCAGTCGGCTGGTGAACCTGGTGTTGACATTGTCGAGCTATCTGCCATTCCTCGCCCGAAACAGATTTTCGTCTCTCGACTTACTCCTGGTACCTCGTGTGAGGTTATGTTACGTTTCCTTGGATCTAAGGGTATTGACACATCAGAGGTGTCCTGTAGGAGGATAAGCGGTACTTCAAGGCCCTATTCATCTTTCCTGTTATCTGCTCCTACTCCGGTGGCCGATACCCTTCTTGGGGATAATTTCTGGCCCGTGGATGTCTTTTATAAGATCTTCGTACCCCGTAATCACCGCCGTACCGGGCCGATAGTCGCTCAATCTCCCAATTTAAAAAACGGGATAAGCTCTCTTTCTACTATCAAAACGTGAGAGGGTTAAGGACTAAAACTAATAATTTTTATTTCTCATCTGTTAACTCTGAATTTGATTTGATAGCTTTATCTGAGACGTGGTTACACCAGGGTATCTCGGATGCCGAGCTATTTAATGACTCCTTTCAGGTCTTCCGCAGGGACAGGTCCGCGGATTCGTCTGTACGGGGAGGTGGGGTTCTCATTGCATGTAGAAATTTTCTAAATGCTACTTTTGTGGACCCTCCGTCTTTTTCTGATCAATTTGATCTGGAACAGGTCTCAGTAAAGGTTTCATTCGATTGTTGTTACATACCTCCAGACATGGGCAATGTCGTCGATAATAATGGGTTGAGTCGGTATGACATTCTTATTCAGCATATCGAATTTATTCATGACCAGATGGGTTCTAAGGACGAAATTGTCCTAGTAGGGGACTTCAATTTACCCAACGTGAGATGGGTAGTGAATGATGATGACGATAGCTATCTTCCCCATAACTTGACTGAGGGACAATCACTGTTCCTTGACACCTTGGCTTGCATAGGACTTTGCCAAATGAGCAATGTGAGTAACAATATGGGTAGACAGCTTGATTTAGTGTTCTCTACGAACTCCACGCTCACTTTTGTGGAGCCTAGCCTCTTTTCCTTGACGAGTCTGGACATGTTTCACCCTGCATTGCTTGTCACTTTTCATTGTCTCTCGGACGTGCGTGTCGATAATCTCGAATGTGAATTTAGTTTTAACTTTAGAATGACCGATTTTGAGGCTATGAATGAATATCTTGGTGATTTAGACTTCCATACCTGTCTGTCTAGTGACGATATTGACAGGAACGTATCTGGTTTCTATGAAATTTTATACGAAGCTTTCGCTAGGTTTGTCCCCTATGTCCGGGTTAGAAGTAGAGAATCCGCTCCCCCTTGGTTTAACAGAGAATTAAAAACTCTTAGAAATAGGAAAAATAGACTCTGGAAAAGGTACCTGCGAGTGGGAAGTGTAGACTCTAAGCGTGAATTTATTCTTTGTCACGAACATTTCATAAGTCTTTCTCGTTCTCTATATGACGAACACCTACTGAACCTTAGAGGCAACTTATTCTCTAACCCCCGTGCATTTTTTGATTACGTCAATATGAAGAGAAGGGTTGATAACTATTCATCGACTATGGAATTCGGGTTAAGTTCCAGTAACGATTCTAGGGTTATTTGTAATTTATTTGCTGAATACTTCAGGGGCGCATTTGAATCATCCGATTTTTATCCAGAAAGTAACAACTTTTCGCACATTAATAATAGTAATATATCCCCCGTACCTATTCCATCTATCACGGAGGAGAGCTTATACAAGCATATTTTGGATCTTCCGGATGACTTTTCTTATGGCCCGGACGGGGTTCCTGCTGTTGTCTTAAAGAAGTGTTCTTCGGTGTTATTATGTCCTTTACTTTTGCTCTTCCGGCGATCTATCTTGGTTGGTCGCTTCCCTACATTCCGGAAGGCTTCATTTTTAATCCCCATATTTAAGAGTGGGAATAGGAGAGAGATTGTTAACTATAGACCTATTGCTAAACTATCTTGCATTCCAAAACTCTTCGAACTGATGATCCAGTCCCAATTGTCTATTGGGTGTAGGGGATTAATCTCTAGCAGGCAGCATGGATTCATTCAGGGTAGGTCAACGGTTTCCAACTTGTTAGAGTTTGTGTCTGGCAGTGTGGGTGGATTTCTGGAAGGTTGCCAGACTGACTGCATTTATACCGACTTTAGTAAGGCCTTTGATAAGCTGTCTCACTCTATTATCGTTTTCAAATTGGCCAGGTTGGGTTTCCCGGCTCAACTCATTGCATGGATTAAGTCGTATTTATACAATAGGACTTATAGAGTGCGTTTTCGTGGCGTGCTCTCTGATGCTTTTGTGGCTCCTTCCGGCGTTCCTCAGGGTAGTCATCTTGGGCCTCTGTTGTTCATCTTGTCTATTGATGACATTACTTATTTGCTTCAAAGAAGTAAAATTCTTATTTATGCGGACGATATCAAGATTTTTCTCCCAATCAAATCTTTTGCGGATTGCGAGATATTGCAGTCAGACCTGCAAATATTTTATAGCTGGTGTGTCAATAATAATCTTAAATTAAACATCGGTAAATGTCAGGTTATGACCTTCTCGAGGTCCATCAACTGCTGTACTTTTCAGTACAAGTTTGAAGATACTTGTATTCAACGGGTGGAAGGAGTGAAGGATTTCGGTGTGTATCTTGATAGGCAACTTAACTTCATCCCCCACATTAATAATATCGTTGCCAGGGCCAGCTATATGCTGGGTTTTATCCTTCGTTGGTCCAGGGAATTTCCTAGCCCTCACATAAGACTCCATCTTTATACATCCCTTGTTAGACCACTGCTGGAGTATGCTAGTCCGGTTTGGTCTCCGTTTTATGGATCTCACACTAAACGTATTGAATCTGTACAGCGCAGATTTGTGAGATCGGCCCTTCGTGCTTTGCCGTGGAGTGACCCTTTTATTCTACCTCCATATGGTGATCGATTGGGACTGTTACAACTTGCTACTCTCGAGAAGCGTCGCTGGGTTGCCGATATAATTTTTCTACACCAGCTTCTACAGGGAAAGATTGACAGTGCGGAACTTTCTTCCAAAATATCACCTAGAGAACTGTCCTATTCCCTTCGAAACCGTTCGAACTTTCAGATAGCTTTCTCGCGCACTAGTTACGGTATGTTCGAGCCTGTTAATCGCATGTGTAGGTTTGCTAATGGTGTTGGTGATGTATTCAGCACTAACGTAGACAAGTTAACATTAAAGAGGAACCTTTATAACTTGTAACCATCCTGTTGGACTCACTTGTCTTTGTTCTTTTCGATTTTGTTTTTTGTGTGGTGTAAACTTTCCTTCCTTGTATATTTGTATTGACTTGGCTTAAGCTGCCTGTGCATCCCTGATTGTTATGTTTGGGTGTATTTTGGCTTTTGTTTGTTAATGATCTTATCTTTGTTTACTAATGATCGATCAATAACTGCGGATAACTTATTATTATTAACCGCATGTGTAGGGCCGTGGATATGTATCCTGTTTTTGACCTGGCTCTTGCCGGGGATGTGCTTGAACGTTCTCTGTTATCTCTGCACCCCTGATTGTAGTGTTTGGGAGTGTTTTGGATTTTTACTAATATTTTATTGCATGGGTTATGGGAGCCTCAATCGCCTCAATATATGTTATATTCTGGTGAATAGGTCAATTGATTCCAGGCTCTTGCTTGTGAAGTGCGCCTTCTGAGTTAGAAGGGTTAATTCTAATACTCTAAAAAGACAGCGCGATCCACACTGCAAAAACTGTTACAGGAGCCATGCGCACATGCCCCACGGCAGCTATGGAGGCCCTACTAGACCTCCCCCCTTTACATCTGCATCTAAAGAAGGAGGCTGCCTCAAGCGCAATAAGGCTGACTGGCGGCAATCTCCTTACAGCAGGGAACTGGTCTGGTCATAGGAAAATCCTTGAAGAATTCAAGGGTGATCTGGTGATCAACTCAATAACAGATATTATGCCGAAGAGGCATAACTTTGACATACCATTCAAGCTGATCCTAGAGAGCAGAGATTATTGGCTTAGTAATAGACATATCTTTGAACGGGGATCTCTGGTTTGGTACACGGATGGATCCAAGATGGAAGACAGAACGGGCATCGGGGTCTTCGGACCAAGATCAGAGATATATAAATCGCTTGGTTCTACAGCAACCATCTTCCAAGCAGAGATACATGCTATCGAAATCTGCGCACGCGAAATTGCCAATAGAGGAATACGCGGTGCTAAAATATACATTATGTCTGACAGTCAGGCGGCACTTAAGGCTTTAGGATCCTACACCTTTGAGTCTAAAATCGTCTGGGACTGTCTCACTGCACTCAAAGAACTGGCCCGGAGCAACAGCATCACGCATGGGTACCAGGGCACGAGGGCATCGAAGGCAACGAGAAGGCGGATTACCTAGCAAAAAAAGGTGCGGATTCTCAGTTTATTGGACCGGAGCCATTCTGCGGCTACTCTAAAAGCCGAATAGCAATGCGAATCCGGACATGGGAGGACGATTGTAAGCACTCACACTGGATAAATATTCCAGGGTCAAGACAAGCAAAGAGGTTTATAACCTACTCAAAACAGAAAACGAAGGAGCTGCTCTCACTCAGCAGACCAGATTTAAGGCTGATAACAGGACTTTTAACTGGTCACTGTCACCTGGGCTACCACCTAAAAAAGTTAGGACTGGCTGATGATGACACCTGTCGTTTCTGTCTAGAAGAGGAAGAGACTGCGGAACATATCCTCTGTCACTGTGAGGCCCTCGGCCGCATGAGGCTTAGACACCTTGGTGGGGCTTTCCCATCACCGACAGACATAGCCAAGATAGCCCTCAAAAAAATTTTGGGTCTGATAAAGGAACTAAAAATTGACGGGGCGGCCTAATACTGAACCTGGATCAGGTCACAAAAGATCAAATTGGTCGCAGTGACTTAAGGATGCGGAAAGTCCTTGATCCAACCCCTTAATAATAATTTTTTTTTTTTTTTTATGTATATAATGACACTTTATTCTGCACAATCGTTATAAACAAAAAAAAAATCCTACAAAACTCTAGCTACCCTAAAAAATGTACAATATTCAAAACAAAAAGACACAATAGTTAACGATCAAAAAGAACATAAGAAATGACACGCTACGTTACTCTAAAAATGTTTCGTAAAAATGACTCGAAAACTTGAAGGCAAAAAAAAATTGTAAAAAACCTGTAAAAAAGAAAATACAAGAAATTTTAAAATGCCTCCAAGCGAGTGCCAGCTCTAAGAAAAAGAAGCATTGAGCCAGGTTAGAAGCGGCTACAGAGTCCAGAAAGGATAAAACAAATTGGGGAGCAGATGTGAACGAGGGTATGAGACCATCAGCCTCAGGACAATGTACCCAGCCAATGCAGGACAAATACTACTTTATTTGTTTATTTGTTCAATACAGATTCGTCACAAATGACTAATACAGCTATATATATATATGTATATATATATATAAATATATATATATATATATATATATATATATATATATATATATATATATATATATATATATATATATATATATATATATATATATATATATATATATATATATATATATATATATATATATATATATATATATATATATATATATATATATATATATATATATATATATATATATATATATATATATATATATATATATATATATATATATATATGTATATATATAAATTATTAAACTAAAATTAAGTGAACAAGTCCCAAAAATAACTGTGGGGCAGCAGTCAACAGAATTCATATCACCCACATCAACCCATCCTCGAAAGAAAGACGAATGTTAAGGACCACGCCCAAATCCTTCGCCCTGTCGACCCTACCTAAGACAACACCATCGTCAGTGTAGTCGTAGAGGAAAGGAGATATTCTACGGGAAAAGGTCATAAGTTGCCGGTGTTTAAAGGAAGGCGGTTGCGTGAAGACCAATCACAGAACGAAGCCAAATCAGAGTTCAGGAGACCGTAGTCTGATTCACAGGTAACAGTACGAAAAATCTTTTCATCGTCTGCATAACACAGAATTTTACTATTGGATATCGAAGGCCTTACTAAATTCCGTAAACACGCAGTCCACTTGCTTACCCGCTTCGATGGTCGGCAGAGAATAGTTAACGAATTCAAAAAGGTTTGTAGTCGTAGATTTTCCCTTAAGAAAGCCATGCTTTAAAGACCGCAAAAAAGGACTATAGTGAAATCGGAGTACCTCGGTGACGAGGGACTCAAGAACCTTCGCAGCACTTCTTACTTCCTTTCTTATGGAGCGGGATCAAAACAGAAATCTTCCAAAGTTCGGGGAAGCGACCGGAACGCCAGGACAAATTGAACAGATAACAGAGAACACCAGCAAGAGGCAGTAGGCATTTCTTCAAGAAGCGGGAATACCATCGGGATCACTCGAGAAGCCGTCCACCAAATTAGATAGATGCTCAGAACACATGCGTCGTCAAATACTAAGTCCTAAGACTCAAGGGAAGTAGGCAGGAGCCGCGTCAAGTGGATAAAATCAGAGGTGGAAATATCACAGGTGGATCACAGAAAAATTCCGCGAGGAAATAAGCAATTGTAAACGAGTCATCGCTCTCACAGTCATGCTACCTCAAGGAGGAGGGATAAGTGTCACAGTTACGCTTCGAATTGATGAATCTATAGAACTGCTTAGGATCGTAATGCAGCGTGGCTCTGATGTAAGACAAGTATTCGGCGTAGGAGTCCTGTATCCGAGCGGAGAAACGCTGGTAGAGATCAGAATAAACCAAGTAGTCATCCTGGCATCCAGAAGCCCAAAACCTCTTCCAAGCTTTGCTTTTTAAGTTCCTCAGATGTCGTGAGGTTCCGTCAAGCCAGGGACAAAACAAATGTGGTGAACCCGATCGAGAAGTGCCAATGGGAACGATTTGGGTAAAACAAGCGTAAAGGACATCGTAAAAAGCGCTCACAGCCAGGTCGACATCGCACTCCTCCAGCTCGCTCGACCAATCACAAGAAAAAAGCCAGTTATCATGGACGTGAAATCAGCCCGTTTAAAGTTAAAGTAGAGGTCATCTAATAGGGAGGGAAACGTGTCAGCAGAGTCGAAACCATGACAATCAGAAGTGTGCGGTGGTGACTTGATTCAGGAACCAAGGGGGTCAGGCATCACCAAGGTACAGAAATCTGCCTGAATCATTGGTAATATCGAAGCATTGAGCCAGGTTAGAAGCGGCTACAGAGTCCAGAAAGGATAAAACAAATTGGGGAGCAGATGTGAACGAGGGTATGAGACCATCAGCCTCAGGACAATGCAGGACAAAATAAAGTCACCAAAGAGTACAAGGTCGTCCGAGGGAAGTATGGAGTCAGACAAACTATCGACAGACGCCGCAAGCAGCTCGTACACATTCGAGGCTGAACCAGAGGGAACATTAGCAGTCAGAACAAATAAGCTTCTGGAAGGAAATCTCAGTACCAAACATAAGAGCTAGAGATCACGGGCACGAGAGACCCCTCCTTACCGCGCACAGAACTCCACCACCAACAGGTATACACGGGTCAGATAAGTGGCGATCCCGACGAAAGACCTGAAAATCAAGGCCGAACAGTTCAGAGTCAGAAATTCCGGCACACAGCCAGGTCTCAGTCAGGCAGATAATGTCGGCATTGGACGCAAAGGAGGAGGAGAAAAGCTGCGCGGTTTTAGAGCGCAACGGGGTCACGTTGGCATAATGGAAGAAGACCCGACTGGCAAGTTTTTTGGCTGCGAAGACGGAACCGCACGGGCCTTCGGGATGAACTCACGAACGATAGCACCAGAGGGCCATATATCCGGAAAGACAACCGCCAGGAAAGCGCTCTCTGGGACAAACAGCTTGAAGAAAGCCGTATATGAACGGCCGTGGGCAGGACTGATTCGTATACAGGCGATCATATCACAAGGAACGCCTGCCTGAAGAGAGATGTGGTTGAGAATATCGCCCTCAAGAGTATTCCGGTGGACCCTGGATACAAAAATACATTTAGGCCGCTGTGCCGGTCTAAGCGCGGTGACACCAGGACGAGGAGGTGGATAGTCGCCCACTCCAGCCTGCGCAGGGCGATCCATGGAGGCAAGAAGGTCATTATTGTTCAGAGGTCCATAGAGAAAGGCGGGGTCATCAAGAATCTCTAACTGAGAAGGTGGAAGGCCACTCATCCCCGAATGATGAGAGGGGACTATGTCTTGAGACTCAGTTACAACAGCAACAGCTGGTGGAACAGTGGCGGCACCATTGCGACGCTTAAGCCTGCGGGATGCCCGAGAACTATGAGCAGGCTGGCGTCCGGCATGGCTTAGTAGGGGTGCGGTGCAGTCGTCAGGGTGAGCAGGGTCGGGCATCTGGCCATCGGAAACAACTCTGTGAAGCTCAGGAATAGCAGGTGGAGAAGTGGCACACACGGTTACAGGGGGAGAGGGGCAACCAGAGGGAAGGTGAGGCGTGCTGAGGACCAATGCATGACGCGTCAGAATGGGAGGGAATAGGAGGGTCAAGAACCGCGTAGATAATGACTTAAGATCAGAGGCAATGGAACCCAGCCGCTTGGAGTTGGCAGAAACAACCGAGGACCAAGCACCGAGATCACACTTCACTTTGACCCCGCGACGAATATCGTCAAATATCGGGGTGATGGACACCCGAATTGGACACGATGGAGTCCACAGATCCAATCAATCTGATTTCTACTGGACAATAGCTCCCTTATCATGCTCAATGATAATGTGCCCACTTACCTATCAAATTTCAACACTTTTTTAGCAATAGAATTATAGAAAAGTCACATGAGGAATTCGAAGAAAGTGATCATTTCCCAATTATGATCAAAATTAATAATGCAGCACCAACTACCAAACATCTAAGTCGGTTTTTTGGAAAATAAAGAAAATTGGGAAAAGTTCAAATTAACTAATGATATTCCAAATTCAAGTAACATAAATCGAGAAGCGGCAGAAATTACCAAATTTATTAGAAGGGCAGCAGCTAACAGCATTCCGTCTAACAAACCTAGCAGAGCAAATCAACTAATTTGGATGAGCTCAAATATTCTTAGACAAATACGGATAAACAATAGAGCTTGGTGAGATTGTCAAAGGCACCCTACGACGGAGAATATTATCTCCTATAGCTGTAACCAAAATGTTAATAAAATTAGCAAAAAAACAATCGTGGGAAAAATTTGCGAATTCCGTTGATCCAAACCGATGCGTGGAATAAGGTCCTCCAAATATTATTGCTAATTTATATGCAAACAGCCGCACATATCATAATGAACATGAACTGGCCAAGTCATGGTAAGAATATTCCTCCAGAGAACAATTTCAAAATAAGTGACCTACCATAAGCTCCGGATCCCAAAAAATATATAACCTGCCCCATTACCTTTAACGAATTAAGTAATACCCTTAGTAACTGTAAAGGAACCGCTCCCGGACGGGACAAAATCTCATATAATATGAAAAGAAACTTAGCTTTTTCACTCCAACTACGTCTACTGGACCTGTATAATGCTATACTAATGGAAGGTACTTATAAGCTGAAAGAAGCAACGTCTCATATTACTCCTAAGGATCTCCGTCCAATTCTGGTTCTATCCTGTATGTCAAGACTGCTTGAAAAAATCCTAAATGTAAGACGGGGGTACCTTTTAGCTATTCACAAAACAATATGGTTTTAGAAAAGGGAGAGGAACTACCTGGCTCCTTTTCGAACTGGAAGCGCTAGCAGGAGATGCAATTTTCCATGTCTTGTCCTTGGATTTAGAAAAGTCTTCGACAGGATACGTAGACACACCATCATCAAGCAATGGCTAAAATGGGGCATCGAATTAAAATTCTGTAAACTCATCCAAAATTACCTCTGCGATTGAAAAATTTCAGTTAGGGCAAATGGTCATATTTTAGATAGTCGGCTAATTTATAATACACATCAACACAAACTCACAAATATACTAGACAACTTAAACAACACGCAACACTTCTCTTACGCAGACAACATTGTACTAACCACCGCGTCGGGACAAAACTAACTTACCTAAAAATTTAGGTAAACACCCCTGACATACCCTACACCATCCCCTGCAGGTTGCTCCTTGAGACGTATATATATATATATATATATATATATATATATATATATATATATATATATATATATATATATATATATATATATATATATATATATATATATGCACAAATACGAACATACGAACATACATAGAAATAAACTGCAACATCCAAATGAAGGGCACAGAAAAATCCATACCAATATTATAAGTGAACATAAAGATTTCTTTCGACGCACAGTGGTTTCCTCCATAGGTCATAAATAAAAAAAATCGCTTTTGTTCTACAGTCTTTTTAATAATTACATTATTTGCACAAACGACTTCCCTTCATAACGGTACATAAATGTCACACAATTATAAGCTCATTGTCATTTGCTCATTTTGTCTAGCACTTAAAGTTGCCTTGTCTCCCACAGTTATTGTGTCTGATTAGTGAAAGTTTGTGTTATCATTTCAACAACTATATGGTACTGTAACAAGCTCTCCATATTTAAGCATACAAGCAATCCATATTTAAGAATCAGTTATGTAGATTATTTCTATATTTTGAACTTCCCACATATATATATTTTTGTTTAAACAAAGAAACTGGAAAAAAGTTGATTTTAGACTTTCTTGAAAATGATTTCTTCGATATAATTTGTTCTGATGACGATCGGGACATTAAAAAGTCGGATAATAACAATTTGTTATGAACAGAAATTGCTTATAATGATTAAAAATTGTTTATAACAATAAATAATTGTTTATAACAATAATAAATGTATAATCATAAAAAATGGTTTTACCTGGTTGAAAATTGATTATGAAAATTGGAAATTGAATACAAAATTGAAGATTGTTCATAGCAATTGAAAATTACATATTATAAACAATGAAAAATTCTTATAAACAATTGAAATTTTTTTACTACAAAAAATTTCTTTTATGAATAAACTTTGTTTATATCTATAACAATTAGGAATTGTTTATATCAATTAAATTAATTGTTTATAACAATTCAAAATTATTAATAACAAATGAATTCAAAACAGAGTGCATTTATTTGTTTTCATTAAAAAATAGTGCTATAACGGAATAATTTTTAAAAAAAAATTTTCCATCTAATTGCGACGAAATTATCATGATAAATTAAATTCATTAATTTATTTATTTATAAATTTAAAATATAAATTTTTTAAGTATTTTTGAATGACATAAAAGTGGGCGAAGGTTTTTTTTTAAAAGGATTCATCTGATCTAATTGGTCTATCTAATTGATACAACTCGATACTTAAAAAAAACAGATATTTTTTGCAACATTAAAAAAATGGTAAAAAAAACCATAAATAGTAGATATTAAAGATAAATAAAACGATAAATCGAATAGTATGAATTTTATTGAGTTTTCACTTACTCGTTTTTACTATGATCATGAAATTTATCGCCATTAACAATTAAATATTGTTAATAATAATTGAATATTGTTAATAACAATTAAAAATTGTTATTAACTGGGATGTTGTTCGTGTGGACCTCAAGGGTCGCACTAATGATGCGACGCCCAGAATCTGGACCCACCGCACTAGTTTTTTTGTGTGCTTAGACCTTAATAAGTTTTCTTGCCTTGACCCAAAATTGCGGCAGCGGATCAAGTAGTGCGAAGCTGCGGAAAGGAGAAAAAAAGGAAAAGGTACTAATCAACCACATGGAAGAAGACTTATACTAAATTTTCTTTCATTTGGGTGATTGTGAGATAAGATTTCCTTTCATGAATGTCCCTTAACATACCATTGCGTCATTAATTTATCTCTGGAATAACTTTTACTATATCTTTTATGGAGATAGATTTACATTTAATTTCAGGTGGTTCAAATTTTAATTCCGTCGGTCTCTGGAAATTTTCAGTTGTGTAAAACGTTTAACTGACATTTTGAATATCGGATCACCTAGATCTTGTGCTAATTGAAGAAAAAAGATCTGTAATTTGAGTGTAATACTTTAGTTTTAATAAATTTGATTGGCAGTTATAAGCAAACTCACATTAACATTTTCATTTTCGGATAGGATTATAATTTGTAAGTACTTAAAGACGGTCGCAGAAATTTAAAATTTCATACATATAAAGAAGGGCATCTCGAGCGACATATTTCCCACAAGTGCACTTATTCTAGCAAAGACATGAAAACTAATATATGAATAAACATTTAGAAGACAGCTCTTATATCATAATGAAATCTCTATAAATAATATATTTACTTATTTTCTTTCACAAAATTTTAAAAAAATATGCAAAATTTGGGTGCATGACATAAGATATTTGGTAGCATTAAGACGACTATTCAGTTGACCCTGTAGATGGTTGAGCGCTTATATTTTTTTTATAACCTAAAATACATTTTAATTATTATGTACGGTTAACAGGCAATTGAGGTATTAAATTCTATTTGACTAAGAATATTCTATTTACTATATAAATGATAATGTTGTATTATAGCGGCCAAAATTTCTGTTTTTTTTTATACGATGTGGCCAAATCCTAGGGGACAACCCGTTAGCATGGTTTTGGCCGGGAGGGAATTAGGGTAAGGGAAGTGAGGAAACTTGAGTCTTGTTTTTGCATTGCTGCGAGCTAGACAACAGCCCAGAGACGGAGTGGATTATTTTAATTTCTCAATAAAAGCTCACGGGGTCATCTGGTCTCGAACCCGGGACCCATGGCATGTTGGTGTTGCCGCTCAACGTATTGATCCAACTCCGTCTATAACGCTGTTATAAGTCAAATAAAATAATCTCTTACATCAACTTAGTCCGTTTTAGGTTGTTAAAAGGTCACTTGTACCATTTATCTACTTATGGAACCAACGTAAGAAGTAACCATGTTAGTTTCGTACAAAGCTCGTGAGGAAAACTTTTGCCGTAAATTCAGTTAATTTCAATTTAAGATATTGAAAATAAGTCAATTTAAAAACAGGTATAACTCTTTTTGTTTTCTGTAATATGAAATAGAATGAGACAGGCACTTTAGCATTCACCTTAGAAGTGAATTGGATATAGAATAATTATGAATTATTCATTGGCATTGGACTATTCTACACCAAGGAAAGAATAGTAATCAAATTTCACACTAATTTTCATTGATTGGTGAAGCATTAAAAACAGTTATTATTATTTGAATATGGTTTTTTTTTAGAAAATATGTTAAACGATATAATAACGCATACTAAGTTTATTGTCTGTACAAACACGGCCAAACATAGCAAAACTAATTTTATCTAGCTACAATAACAAAAGGCCCTTTTATCTCTCACCGGGTCATAATTAAGATGCATTAAGTAAATAAACCAAAATTATGGTTGTAACCCTTGTGTTGACAGGCCAAAGCTTTTAATTAAGTGCGATAATTTTTCCATGCTAATTTCATCACTATCTATGCATATGAAGGAATTTCAGTGGCATTATAATTCGAAATACCGAAGACTTTTTTTTGGAATAATATAAATCGTGATTATTAGTAGGATTTGCTAAATTGATTAACTTTATTAAGACTTATCACAGGTCAGTGTAATAGTGAACAAGGTTCCACAATATTTTGTCGTTTATCTTTTATGGTATCATTCGAGGCTACATTTTTCCGCGCAGAAGTAAATCACGTCCATGGTCACTATTTTTGGCCACAATTAGAATTAAGATTCAAATCACTTTAATTCAATTTACAGAGAACTTGCGTTATTTTTCACAAATCTACAAAGTGTGAGCTAGATCAATTATTAATCTGAACTCATATTTATCGAAGTTTGGTTTTTCTCTGAAAATACACGAATTTTCAAATGAAAATTAATTTATTAATTATTTTTAGAAAATTGCCATGAAATACTTACTGAAAAGAAATTAACTCCTTGCTACAAATATATTTATGAAAGAAAAAAATAAGTTAAACAGTATTCTTGTTACATCCTCAAATTGATGCTGCAACCTGAAATAAAAGAAAATTAGTTGATTTCATACAAATATAAAAGGAACTTACTTGACCGTGTTGTGTTGTCCACTACCTATTAATTAATATTTGATTGATGCTGCAAAGGAACTAATTATTTACAGATACTAAAATAAAAATTGGAGGATATACCTGATGGTGGTACCTTGTTGAGGGATCAAAGCCTCGTGGTTGTCGATGCATCCTTGCATCGCTAAGATGAGCGCGTAGGAGTCTAAAATTTCAAAATCGATGAATAGGAATTAAGAGAAAGAAGAATAAGAAACTATACCTGTGTTAAGCGTTCACTTGGATTTACTCCACTAGCCGTATTAAACCGTCTCCTGATGTTTTGTTGGTCAAGGCACGATGTGTTTAGCTCATCTGCGGAGCACTTGGAGCTCAAACTTGCGTTTAGTTCGAGAAAATTACCTGGTATGACGATGAAGTTATGTCACCACCGATGCTGATTTTCCTGCAATAGATTTAAGTTTAAATATTGTAAATTAATTAAGATGTTGAATAATAATTAAGGTAGATTAGTTAGTTAGTTAGGATTTGGAAAACTTACAAGGCAGTAGAAATAGGTTTAGAATTTGGATTTGATTTGATGGATTAATTTGATTTTAGACTTGATTTGGTGGTATAATTTAAATAGAATTAGTCTTGCACTAAATAGGATGAATTGCAATAATTTAGAATAAATACTTACAGCGTCAATAACCAAGGCGGCACACGAAAGCGGCAATATCTAAAACAACAAAATTAATAGATATAAAAGATACATGGAAGGGTATTTATCTTTACATTAGTAAATTGAGTTCAAGTTGTACCTTACCTGGTCCAGGCTTCTCTTTCTTCAAACTAAAATTAACTTTTTTTCACTTCACAAGTTAACCTAACACGTCATCGAAGAAAACCCGAAAATAACGTATGTTCTTCATTAAGCCGGAATGAAAGGAACAATAAAGTGGACTGTTTCCAACCCAAGGAGTTAACAAATAATAAGGAAGAGCCCCGAAAAGGATTTATAAAAGAATATTTTTGCACGTGAAATCAGCTGTCACCAACTGCAGATTTTTACAAAATTCACCGACTTCCCGAATTTTAACAACGGCACGGAAGGTATCAAAATGAAGCATAAATTATGCTAAATATTTCAGTAAAGAAAACTGAAAATAATTATTATAAATTTGACCCGGTCTAAACCGATCTGGAAAAACGCCATCAAATTTCCAGTATAATTCCAATAGGGGGCAAAAATCAATAAATGAAGATCCTTGGTATGTGAAGGGGACAGTCCAACATAAGTCGTTAACCCAGAGTCCAAGTGTGTAGTTGGCCGAAATTTTTAAACAGCGTTAAAAAGAAAAAAAAAGTTGAGAAAGAAAAGTGAAAGTTAATTGCAAAGAAGAAAAGTGAAAGTCAATTGCGAAGTAAGGAAACGAAGGAACTGCAGGAAGAGTTGCTTGGACGGAGGTAGAGGAATTAGCGGAAGAATCTATGGAAATTTGTTTAAAAGATAAGTATCTTTTTATATATTCAATATTCTTTAAATAAAGGTGGAGTGAGTTCTTCAATGAAATTGAAAACTCGATTCGTGTGTTGCCGATAAAAGTAGCATTTGTTTCACTTTCACATTTTGCTTTTATCTTAAAAATTACTTTTGGTTTTAAATATAGTTTATTATTATTGTTCTTATGTTCGCTAATTAAACATACATATATATCTTTAATAAATATTTATATGGGCCAACAATCGTGTTGTGATTGCCGCCGGAGTTCGTGGACTCATGTCATAAAACCACGTGGCGCCCAACAAGTGCTTTTATTTTGCGACCTACCCCTTTCTCCATGCTAGCCCGGCACGGATTTATGCTCGCCAGCATTAGAGCATAACATTTTGGCGCCCAACGTGGGGCCTAGAGGGGATAAAAGCACATATTTAATTAATAAAAATAACATTTTTGTGTGTTAGAAAACTCATCAGGAGAGAAGTGTCAGATCAAAGTCGAAATGTTTCACGATTTGGTTGTCACAACACGTGTTGATAAATAAAGTTTATAAACGAGGTACGTTGAGAAAGTTTTATGTGTACATAAGGCAACATTTGTTTATAAAGCGTAATTCGTTTAAGAGAAGGGCACTAAAGAGTTTATATTCAAACACCATAACTGCAAAGCGGAATTCACAGAGAGCAAATTAAAAGAGTTATTACTTACCATCATTGCAGCTCTTTGGTGATTGTTTAATTTCTTTTGGTATCCATATTTTTTTTTAACGTTTCAGGTTTCAGCATTTATCACATTTATTACATTTTCACCAAATATTTACAATTACAATTTTATATATTTTTATTGCACGCCTTTTGTTTTTTTTCTTTTTTTTTATGCCCTTTTATTCCCATTCATCACTTACATATATATAACCACACAATTAAATTTGATTAAATTTTTATTATAACACATAATTATATTTTAGTACACTTAATTTCACATAACTTGAACACTTTTGATTGAATTATTAAAATCGATCAAAATGTAAGGCAAAATTTCATTTAACACGTGTTACCGAATTTATGAATAACTATCACTACTAACACTACGCGTTCGCTTAATGAGTGAGTTACAAATGATTTTTTGACGTCAACTGGCTTGGGAAATTTGTAGTATTCCCGAGATCTCTTAAGTGGTAAAGGGGATCCATTCATGGAGAGAGATAACGTTATAAGTCACAAATGAACAAAATTTATAGCGTAGTTACCATTGTGGGAGTCAGCTGATCCGAAATCATTCAAATCTGGGCCAAATATTTGACCCAGTTTCCCTGAATGAATTTATTTAGTGGTAAATTGATTTATTGACCAAAAATTGTTGCGGAAATTTTACAAAAGAGTTGCTAGGAATTTGTTGCGGAAGTTTCGGGTACAAACATTATTGGCTATTTGTTGAGAACATTGTGTTATAAAGAAAGCCGTCACTAGACCTACATAAATACGCGGCTTAAACTATAATAGGTTGTGTAGACATATTCTTTATGGGTTCTACTTCATAAAAATTTTTGTTGTTGCATTTGATCAGTACATATTTAATGTATCAGGGATAGTTGAGGTGTAGCTCAGTAACGATAATCTAGGATATCGATATTTACTTCTTACAGATTGCCTCGTAGTTATTCACCCAACTCATGTCTCGATTTGGTCTGTATACTAGGATAATTGATTATTTTAGAGCAGTATCGAGCTAAGGGTTAAGTTTAGTGTTTTAGGTTACCTAGGATTATTTTGAATTTGCATTTTTTCGAAGTTAGTATTTGGTATTGAGTATATTTTCTAACGCAGTTGATTTATATTTCATTTTGATATCTCTATCATTTAATAGATTAGTTTAGTTAGTATAGAATTGAATTTCGGCATAAACGTCATTGGAATATTGTATGATTTTTTTTTTAGCTGTGGTTTTGTTTACCTATCTTGCCAATCTTCACATCTCATAGTTGCATACTTACAGCAGAAATCATAATTCCCTGAACTGTCGTTCTGACTTTTTTTTCCTGTTTTTGACTAAGGAGACCGGAAAAATTTCGAAGTATTAGTATCGGGATAGCGTAAAAATTTAAGTATTCGAGATCTTTGGAATTACAGGTACTCTCCCGATATAAGAGGGTTGCATCGGGTTGAATAATAGCTGGTTTGGTATTATAGCTCTTTACTCCTTTCCTTGACTCCGCGTAATTAAATTTACTGGTTGCGATATATCCAAAAAAAAAATTTTTCCTTGAACTTTTGGAAATCAAATCATAATTTCAAAATGGAAATTAATAGGCTGAACCAAGACGAGCTTACTTACGAGCATACGATTAGGGGTTTACCAATTGGAAAGGTGGACGAAATGAGGGTGAACTTGCGCGCAGCCTTAAAGCTTGAGAAAGACGGTAAACCTTTAATGGTAATTCCATATCCATTCACATTCGAGGAAGACTTAGAAGCGTTGTCAAAAAAGGTCGAGGAAATCAAAGAGTTGTTAGATGCTTTCAATGGCGAAAAGGGAAGTCCCGAATACAGGAAAATAGTGACAAAGATTGAGTGGGCCCTAGCCAGACTTGACAGGTCAAAAGCAGTCGAAGAACAACAAAAGAAGGATAAGGCTAGAGTTCGCGGCGACTTAATATTATCCTTAGGATCTTTGAGCCTGAGAGCAGATGGGGAGGACGAGGATAGCGATTCCACTGATGCAGCTGAGGACCTCTCTACGACAACAGCTGTGTTAACGAACACACGAACGAGGGTACCCTTATACAAGTGGGACGTAAAATTTACAGGTGAACACGGGCAGTCATTAAACTCCTTTTTAGATCGAGTTCAAGAGATGGCCGACGCGCGAGGTATAAATAAGCAACAGCTTTTCCGGTCAGCATTAGACTTATTCACAGGAAGGGCTCTAATATGGTACAGAGCGAATAAGACTAAGTTTCACTCATGGCTTGACCTCGTGAAGGAACTAAAAAAGGAATTCCTCCCTGTAGATTACGACGATAGATTGCTCGAAGAAATAAAAAGAAGAACTCAAGGGAAGGACGAAACAATAGGCATGTACGTAGCCATTATGGGTAATATGTTCTCGCGGTTGACGGATGCTTTAACGGAGGCCCAAAAGTTGCGTATCCTCAAAAGAAATATGAGTCCTTTCTATCAGACTCAATTAGGGCTGACGGAGATTGAGAATATCGAGGATCTCGTGGATTTTGGAAGACGCTTAGAATTGTACCGCCTCCATCTAAAAGAAATAACCAGCTTTTGGAGCCGGATTTAGCTTACGTCGCCGTCTCCTCGCCTACGGTATCAGTTATTGGGGATAATCGTGATACAACTTCTAATAATCCAAGGAGTCGTAAATGCTTTAAATGTGGCAATCCTGGACATATCGCTAGATTTTGCAAGTCGTTGCTAAGATGTTATGGGTGTGGAGCAGCAGGCGTGATTAGACCAAATTGTAGCCAATGTAATAACGGTAATTCTTTAAGACAAACTCCTAATAATAGTCGTCAGATTCCGCAAGAGTCGGGAAACGCAAGTGGAGCTCGGGTTTAAGTGGCGTACCGAGTGATCCTGAGGAAGCCGCCACTGAGAATATATTAGATACCGTTGATGGTAAGGCAGGGAGTGATAAAGAAGACGTGTATAGCACACTTGTGGATTCGGTTTTCTCTCAGATGGGAAACGATATGCGTCCTCACTTAGAAATCAGTATTTTCGGTGTTCGATTCTATGGCCTTCTCGACTCGGGTGCTTCGCGGACAGTTATAGGTGGACAAGGTTGGGATGTGTTAAGAAATATGAAGCTAAATCTTAAAGTTGCAGGAGCAAGAAGCGTAAGCCTAGCAAATGGTGGAACATTGAGTGTCCTTGGCGAGATTAGTATCCCAATCAGATTAGAGCGACGGGTAAAAGTGTTTGATGTCCTGGTTATCCCAGAGCTGCCCCTATCTATTATTCTCGGGATAGATTTCTGGCGTGAGATGGACATCCAGGCAAATTTTCGGGAAAATATTTGGCAATTCCCCGATACGTTATCGGATTATAAAATTAACGCTCTTCAATGTCAGTCTAGGTTGTCTTTAGAAGAGAGGAAAGCACTTGAGGAAGTCATCGCAGGGGCTAAAGATAAGATGGGTACAGGATTGGGTTGTACAAATCGGGTAGAACACGTGATTGAAACTGATTCCCCGCCACTGAAACAAAGGTACTACCCAGTCTCACCTGCAATACAACGAATAATGAACGAAGAACTTGACCAGATGTTGAAGATGGGTGTCGTAGAACCAAGTAATAGTGCTTGGTCGTCGCCGGTCGTATTGGTAAAAAAGAAGGACGGTAAATACAGGTTTTGCGTAGACTTTAGAAAACTGAATAAAGTCACCAAAAAAGATGCATACCCTTTACCATACGTCTCGGCTACTTTGGATAAATTACGCGACGCAAAGTTTATGTCCTCTTTGGACATTAAATCGGCATTCTGGCAAGTACCCCTCGCAGAACGATCGAAGCAATATACAGCTTTTACCGTGCCTGGCAGAGGGCTTTTCCAATTTAGGCGGATGCCTTTCGGTTTGAGCAACTCGCCGGCGACATGGCAGAGATTAATTGATACAGTATTGTCAGGTGATTTCGAAAGTAAGGTCTTCGTGTACCTAGATGACGTGATCATTGTTACCCAAACCTTTCGAGAACACAAAATAGTCTTGGAGAATGTCCTAGATCGGTTACATAATGCAGGCCTTGTTATCAACTACGACAAGTGTGAGTTTTGCCGCGCTGAGCTCCGATATTTGGGATATGTGGTTGGCGAGCAAGGGTTGCAAGTAGATCCTGACAAGGTTAAGTGTATCTTGGACATCTCAAATCCAAAGAATGTATCAGAAGTGCGTAGGTTTGTGGGAATGGTGGCCTGGTACCGTCGTTTCGTGCCAAATTTCTCTACTATGATAGCTCCAATCACGGCATTGTTGAAAAAGAGTAAAAAGTTCCTTTGGTCCGAAGAGTGTGAGACAGCCTTCCGTTTGGTTAAGAATAGTCTAGTTAGTGCGCCTATACTTACATGCCCCGAATTTAGTCATCCATTCATAGTACATACTGATGCCTCTGGTTATGGATTAGGTGCGGTACTAACCCAGCAGATTAATGGTGAAGAAAAAATTATAGCCTATCTCAGTCGATCCTTAAACAAGAGTGAACGAAACTATTCAACGACAGAACGGGAATGCCTGGCGGTATTGTGGGCAATCGAAAAGCTGCGGCCGTACGTTGAAGGTAGCCATTTTACGGTGGTTACAGACCACGCCTCGCTGGTATGGTTACATAACCTAAAAGACCCGACAGGAAGACTAGCAAGATGGGCCATGAGATTACAGCAATACAGCTTTGAGATAGTGCACCGGAAAGGTAAAGAGCACCTACTGCCAGACTGGCTATCTCGTTCAGTCCCAGTGATAGATAGTATTGAGGAGACCACAAGAAAAGAAGATCGATGGCTGATGGAGATGTTTAAAAAAGTTACTGCCAATCCATCTAAGTACCCGGATTGGAAAATCGAGAAGAATTTGCTGTGGAAACATTGTCGCAAGGAATACCCAGACCTAGGATCTAGTAACGACGACTGGAAGCAGGTACTTTCGAAACAGAGTAGAAAAGACGCGATTTTCAAAGCACATAACTTGCCGACTTCTGGACATTGTGGAGTCCAAAAGACATACCATAGATTGTCGCATTACTATTACTGGCCCAAAATGAAGAGTGATGTATCGTCGTATGTGAAAAGATGTGCAACATGTCAGCTTACGAAGCCAGAGTTGAAGAAACCAGCCGGTCTAATGGCTTCCCGGAGTGTTGCCAATAAGCCCTGGCAATCTATATGCCTAGACCTGATCGGTCCTCTTCCTCGTTCTTGTCGGGGGTTTAAGTACATCCTCACAATAGTCGACTTGTTTAGCAAATTTCCGATGCTGTTTCCCTTACGTGTTGGCAGTGCAAATTCTATTTGCCAAGCCCTCGAAGAATATGTATTCCTACTTTTCGGCGTCCCAAAAACCATTATTTGCGATAATGGCGCACAATTCAAAAGTACTGAGTTTAAGAAACTGTGCGAGGAATATGGGTCTAAAATTAATTACACCGCGTTTTATCATCCCCAAGCGAATCCGGCGGAACGGACAAATCAAGTGATCAAGAAGATGCTTCGAGCATACGTGGCGGAAAACCATAGAATGTGGGATATGTATTTGGCTAAGGTAGCCTGCGCTATCCGTACGTCAGTTCATGAAGTACTGAAAATGAAACCTTTTTTTGTTAATTTTGGCAGGGAGATGATAACGCATGGCGAACAGTACGATAAAAACTATAATTGCGGGAACAATGATGAATTTCGCCCTGAAATTAGATCCAAGGCACTGGAAAAAGTCAGTAAGGATATAAGGGCAAAGTTGTTAAAGGCAGCGCAAACTTCGAAGCATTCTTATAACCTCCGCCGAAGGGACCAACGATTCTTTATTCACGATAGTGTAGTGCGTAGAAATTATGTTCTGTCTGATGCATCTAAATATTTTAATGCCAAACTAGCACCCAAATTTATTGGCCCGTTTAAGGTAGTAAGAGTAGTTTCGCCATGGACTTACGAGCTCCAAGATATGACAGGAAAAAACGTAGGGATTTGGCATGCAAAAGATTTGAAGATATTCCATCCTAATATTGTTGATGAGTAAGGCTGCTATGGTGCTGCTAGATTTCTGTTCTTGTAGTTTCATGTTTCTCGTTCTCATTACCATAAAAGGGATTTTCAGTTCAAGGATTTGCCTTGAGTCATACTGTTTAAGGAAAGAGATTTCAGGGAAATCTCCCGGAGGAAAGGGAGGAAATGTTACATCCTCAAATTGATGCTGCAACCTGAAATAAAAGAAAATTAGTTGATTTCATACAAATATAAAAGGAACTTACTTGACCGTGTTGTGTTGTCCACTACCTATTAATTAATATTTGATTGATGCTGCAAAGGAACTAATTATTTACAGATACTAAAATAAAAATTGGAGGATATACCTGATGGTGGTACCTTGTTGAGGGATCAAAGCCTCGTGGTTGTCGATGCATCCTTGCATCGCTAAGATGAGCGCGTAGGAGTCTAAAATTTCAAAATCGATGAATAGGAATTAAGAGAAAGAAGAATAAGAAACTATACCTGTGTTAAGCGTTCACTTGGATTTACTCCACTAGCCGTATTAAACCGTCTCCTGATGTTTTGTTGGTCAAGGCACGATGTGTTTAGCTCATCTGCGGAGCACTTGGAGCTCAAACTTGCGTTTAGTTCGAGAAAATTACCTGGTATGACGATGAAGTTATGTCACCACCGATGCTGATTTTCCTGCAATAGATTTAAGTTTAAATATTGTAAATTAATTAAGATGTTGAATAATAATTAAGGTAGATTAGTTAGTTAGTTAGGATTTGGAAAACTTACAAGGCAGTAGAAATAGGTTTAGAATTTGGATTTGATTTGATGGATTAATTTGATTTTAGACTTGATTTGGTGGTATAATTTAAATAGAATTAGTCTTGCACTAAATAGGATGAATTGCAATAATTTAGAATAAATACTTACAGCGTCAATAACCAAGGCGGCACACGAAAGCGGCAATATCTAAAACAACAAAATTAATAGATATAAAAGATACATGGAAGGGTATTTATCTTTACATTAGTAAATTGAGTTCAAGTTGTACCTTACCTGGTCCAGGCTTCTCTTTCTTCAAACTAAAATTAACTTTTTTCCACTTCACAAGTTAACCTAACACGTCATCGAAGAAAACCCGAAAATAACGTATGTTCTTCATTAAGCCGGAATGAAAGGAACAATAAAGTGGACTGTTTCCAACCCAAGGAGTTAACAAATAATAAGGAAGAGCCCCGAAAAGGATTTATAAAAGAATATTTTTGCACGTGAAATCAGCTGTCACCAACTGCAGATTTTTACAAAATTCACCGACTTCCCGAATTTTAACAACGGCACGGAAGGTATCAAAATGAAGCATAAATTATGCTAAATATTTCAGTAAAGAAAACTGAAAATAATTATTATAAATTTGACCCGGTCTAAACCGATCTGGAAAAACGCCATCAAATTTCCAGTATAATTCCAATAGGGGGCAAAAATCAATAAATGAAGATCCTTGGTATGTGAAGGGGACAGTCCAACATAAGTCGTTAACCCAGAGTCCAAGTGTGTAGTTGGCCGAAATTTTTAAACAGCGTTAAAAAGAAAAAAAAAGTTGAGAAAGAAAAGTGAAAGTTAATTGCAAAGAAGAAAAGTGAAAGTCAATTGCGAAGTAAGGAAACGAAGGAACTGCAGGAAGAGTTGCTTGGACGGAGGTAGAGGAATTAGCGGAAGAATCTATGGAAATTTGTTTAAAAGATAAGTATCTTTTTATATATTCAATATTCTTTAAATAAAGGTGGAGTGAGTTCTTGAATTAAATTGAAAACTCGATTCGTGTGTTGCCGATAAAAGTAGCATTTGTTTCACTTTCACATTTTGCTTTTATCTTAAAAATTACTTTTGGTTTTAAATATAGTTTATTATTATTGTTCTTATGTTCGCTAATTAAACATACATATATATCTTTAATAAATATTTATATGGGCCAACAATCGTGTTGTGATTGCCGCCGGAGTTCGTGGACTCATGTCATAAAACCACGTGGCGCCCAACAAGTGCTTTTATTTTGCGACCTACCCCTTTCTCCATGCTAGCCCGGCACGGATTTATGCTCGCCAGCATTAGAGCATAACATTCTTTGAGTAGTTGTTTCCATACCACGGAAGTACTCTGTTACTTGTATCCGTTTTATATGGAAATATAACTGATGCATATCTCTTGCGGCGATAATTATTAGTAATGCGCAACATAATGTTACGTATCGCAATCACATCTATGAATTGACAGTTTTTGAATTATTATAGAACATGTAACATGCACTCCAGTCTGGCTTAGGCTACGTGATAAAGACGAAATCAAGTTGTAGAATGCGCGTGTCCCGAATTTCGGAAACCAGTAAAACGTCAGATGCCGTATAAAGTCAAGGCCGACTAGAACCTGTGGTGAGGCAGCCTAGTGAGTTAGTTGAATTTCAACCAGTAAAGTGATAAGTGTAAAAGTAAAGTGAAACCGTGTATTGTGAAGAGAATATTGTCAAGGAAATTGTTAAACGAACTAATTAATCGAACTGAATAAAAATTGTGAGAATTTTTGATTGCAAATAAGTGTCTTAATTAATCCGTCGAGCCCGAAGAGCCCCATTTACGTTACAATTGGTGTCAGAAGTGGGATTAATTAAGAAAGACTTAAAGTTAACTTGCAAAAAAAAAAGTGTGCTTGAATCTGAATATGGGGCGCAAACTAAAGGAGTTAGGATTTTTTGGGAGCCTCATTCACCTCAATATATGTTATATTCTGGTGAATAGGTCAATTGGTTCCAGGCTTCTTCCTGTGAAGTGCACCTTCTGAGTTAGAAGGGTTAATTCTATATTTATTATGAACAGAAATTGCTTATAATGATTAAAAATTGTTTATAACAATAAATAATTGTTTATAACAATAATAAATGTATAATCATAAAAAATGGTTTTACCTGGTTGAAAATTGATTATGAAGATTGGAAATTGAATACAAAATTGAAGATTGTTCATAGCAATTGAAAATTACATATTATAAACAATGAAAAATTCTTATAAACAATTGAAATTTTTTTACTACAAAAAATTTCTTTTATGAATAAACTTTGTTTATATCTATAACAATTAGGAATTGTTTATATCAATTAAATTAATTGTTTATAACAATTCAAAATTATTAATAACAAATGAATTCAAAACAGAGTGCATTTATTTGTTTTCATTAAAAAATAGTGCTATAACGGAATAATTTTTAAAAAAAATTTTTCCATCTAATTACGACGAAATTATCATGATAAATTAAATTCATTAATTTATTTATTTATAAATTTAAAATATAAATTTTTTTTGAATGACATAAAAGTGGGCGAAGGTTTTTTTTTTAAAAGGATGCATCTGATCTAATTGGTCTATCTAATTGATACAACTCGATACTTAAAAAAAACAGATATTTTTTGTAACATTAAAAAAATGGTAAAAAAAAACCATAAATAGTAGATATTAAAGATAAATAAAACGATAAATCGAATAGTATGAATTTTATTGAGTTTTCACTTACTCGTTTGTACTATGATCATGATATTTATCGTCATTCACAATTAAATATTGTTAATAATAAGGAAGTTGTTCGTGTGGACCTCAAGGGTCGCACTAATGATGCGACACCCAGAATCTGGACCCACCCCACTAGTTTGGGACTGTGTTACCGTTAGTTATTTTATAATACCAGTTTTATAAATTTGTATTAAAAATGTAAAAAGGTAGCGAAATTGTAGTTTTTGAACAAGTGCTAAGTTTTGTAGCATGTTGTTACTTGTAATATTTTTTAGTTCATTATGTAGCTCATATCTTCTTTTTTATGAGCATGTATATCATTTCATTCGGAAATGTGCGAGACTTTGAGAAAACCTGCCATGTATGGATATACAGTATCTTTTTCTATCTTGCAAAATAAACAAAATCAGAATCTAGTAAATTAATCAAACGGGTTGATATATGCCACATTTGGCGTCAGATGAAAAAGGTTAACAATTCCACTAAACACCTATGAAGGCTTCAGAAGGACTTTTAATTTAGAAGAGGATAGCCATCATCGAGATAGAGTGCATTACTTGTGCAAGGCGTTCTTATCAAGATGGATAAATTTGGACGAAGGGAGGTGAGTTTTCTAGAAAAATAAGGCGACTGGCTCAACGTCTTTGAAAAGTTTAACGCTACGTCTGTCCCAACACCTCCAGCAGGAGGAAAAAGCCGAGGCAGGCCGAGGAAGGCGTTTTCGGCATGTTCATCGCGAACAAAAAGAAGGCGATTGCAGAGCTTGGCAAGTCTCGACGAAACACTGGCTCAGGATTTAAGAGCTACCCAAAGAATGAACCAAGAGCCAACTTGTGTCCATGTGAATGATCCGGTTTCGTTGTTAGTGGAAGTTGAAAAAAATCAACGGAGCTGAGCTGAGCTGAGCAAGGCCGAGCAGGAATATATTGAACGACAAATAACCCTGAAACTGTGACAGTGAAACACAATCTCAAATTAAGTATGGTCGATGGAAAAACCTGCAATGCACTTACAAGTACTTCCGCATCAAAAGTGTACTATCTTTGTGGGGCTAAGCCCACACAAATGAACGATGTCGACGCATCAATAAATAGACATGTAAAAGAAGATGGCTTAGACTTTAGAATATCGCCTCAACGTTTCTTATAGACTCGATTTCAAAAAATGACGCACATATTTATTATTTAAGCTTAATACAAGCTATTACATAATAATACTACAATTACGAGCTATAACATAATACTAACACTACAAGCTATGATAAATGATGACAAATGATAAATAGCAAAAGCTACAATATGAGCTCTAATTAATGTAGATACGGGCTGGAAGGAAGAAGAATTAAGAAAGATGACTTTTCGTAGCATCCTGGTAATTGTCTCGCTTTGACCGTAGTTTGTGCGATGGCGGTCGAGTCGGAAAAGGTGAGTGGACCGAAGGTTGCGGGGATTGGTATAGAAGGTTGAATCTGTCTACCCACGGAAGATCACGTAGAGCGAAGCGAATGAACCTACGCTGGACGGATTCAATCCTGTTAATGTGGGTTGTTTGTGTAGGTGACCATACCTGGCTGGCTATTCAAGGAGAGGTCTATCGAAGGAGATATAGAGAGATTTCGAAACATAAGGATTGGATAACTCTCTGGACCAGCGCTTTACAAACCCTAGCGCGGAGTAAGCTCTGTTAATTATGCTGTCAATGTGGGAACGGAAATTGAGTTCACTATCACAGATTATTGCTAGGTCACACAAAGAGGTAACGATAGGGACTGGTACGTCGGTTAGCATGTAGACTCTCGGGGTGGTGGTAAGACGATTGCGGGAATAAGAGATGGACTGGCATTTGGAGACATTGAGTTCAAGAAAGTATTTCATGCACCATGTGGTGAAGGAATCGAGATCTTTTTGCAGGAGAAGAGAGTCGGTTGTGGAGGAGATATGTACGATATGAACGATGGCCGGAATGCCGTCAGGACCTAGGTTGAAGTCGTCCTCAAGCCCGTTGATACTGGCGTCGATTAGTCCGGGATCAGGGTCGAAAGACGTAAACGACGTTTGAGTGCATTTCTCCAAGAATGAAAAGTAGATAAGGTCAGGTTGTAGGGAATTGTCGCTGAAAGATTTACTGAAGAAGTGTGCAAAGAGGTTGGCGATAATCTTAGGATCAGACGAAGAGGTATTCTCAAGTTTTAGGGCAAAGGGGTAAACTTTGGATTTCTTCTTGGAATTAATAAAGTTATAAAAACGCTTGGGGTCGAATATGAGGTTAGTTTACATCCGTTGGAGGTACTCATGGTAGAGGATATCACAAGGTTCAGAAAAATAGGTATAAGCAGATAGATAGGAAGAATAGTCAGACTCGGTCTGGGATAGGAGAAAAGTTTGCCAACGTTTATTTCTCCTGTTGCGGAGAGTGCGTAATTGTCGTACCATACGGGGGATGAGGAGTAGTTTTTACGAGAAAAAAATTGATAGATTTTGTAAGAGAAGCGTGTATTTCTGAATAGAACGCCTCTAAAGCAACGTCAACTGGAAGATGTTGAGGGATAGTGGCAATGTTAGAGTTGAGGAGCAAGTGATTTAAATTTTCAAAGTCGCCTTTACGAAAATTGAAGGAAATAGAAGACTGATCGGTAAAAAAAGGCTTCTTTGGCCGAAGATGCGTTAAGGGGGACAAAGTGAGAACAGTCCTCAGACAATGACCATTGAATACGGGGGAGGTTAATGTCACCCAATAAAATAAATTCATCGGAGGCGTTAGCGTTCTCAAGCAGGGTGTCGATCGCTTCAATTATGGGCTCGTAGGCATCTAGAGGTTGAGAGGGATGAATATAACAACAAATAATGTACAGAAGACACTTATTTAGTGCTAATTTGATACATACAAATTCTGATACTGTAGAGTCGGATGTCTTTAGCAGGGTGGGGTCATAACGGTTGTGAGTAGCTATGAGAACCCCGCGACCTGGTGGATCATTGGTGCCTACACAACCGTCGACACGGAAAATAGTATTCTTTGGAGGGAATAGTTCGTTGTCGAGAATTCCTGGTGTTGGATTGGTTTCAGTTAAGGCAAAGATATCGTGCGGAAATTTGTGGGAGTTAAGAAAAATATTGGATGTTTTGTGCGAAGTCCTCTTACGTTCTGGTAATAGACTGACAAGCTGCTGGGGAGAGGTACTTGATCGGTGACCGCTGGTGCATTAGGGGGGGAGTCAGAAATAGAGAAAGCGGGGGAGTTAGGAGCGAAAGTAGTTTAAGGAGTCTTTTTTTTCGACTTTTTTGGAGATGGGAAATGCGGCGAGAACTGACGTACGCAGCATAGGTGGATATTAGGGGATCGATAAATGAGTGATGTTGGGATGAAGTAGTTTTGGTTAGCGGAAGGGGCGAATTAGTGGAGGTAGAAGTAGTTTGATATGGGGCGATAGTGAAGGAGGATGATGGCTTGTAATTAAGTGGGCATGCGGAGGAAGTAGCGGGTGCCAGGTTTGCTGTCTACTGTGGAGGGGTGGGACAGACAGAAATCGAAGCAGAGGTGGTGGGGTGATCGGAAAATTATGGCTTGTAGTTAGGTGGATATACGGAAGAACTTGGGAGTGCATGGTTAGGTGGATGCGCTGGATGGACGTGTTCCAGGGCTTCGGTGTAAGTGAAACCGAGGGGTTAAGGGTGTGAGAATATGTAAATTTAGGATACTTGACTGGGGTACTTAGATTACAGTTTGGAAATACTATCTACTACTATTTAGGGCTAAAGGTGAGAGGTGCGGAAGAGTGATAAGAGATTATGTTATTACTAGTGCTAATGTTCTTACGATTAGGCTGAATACTAAATTCAGGTATGAGAGAAGGACGTTTGGAATTACCTTTGGGATAGTAAGTAGGATTTGTTTTATTACTATTTAATTTAGGGTTAGATGCAGAGGGCTTAGGGTTAAACTTAACATACTTCCTAGTCCACTTGGAAATTTCGATAGTCCCGAGAGTGAAGATTTTGCTGGAGGGGTTACTGATGAGCCACACATACTTTTTCGGGATGGAGATCTTGAAGTTGCTGAATTTTCTTGCGATCGAGAGTAACTTCAGGCAGCTAACGGGGATAAATGCAAAACTACTAAGATACCTCGTGGATAAGAAGATAAGAAGAAAAGTCACTGTTCGCAGCCAAAAAGGAACGTGTACAGGCCGAGTTTAAAGAAAAAAAAGGCTTGATAATGGACAAACCAAAACAGGGTGGCGGAACTTCCAATGATGGCAACACGGCCAGAAGATTTTTTACCAATTCTTCGCTGTCTGCAGAAATAACGGGCGTAAACGAACGCATCATAGAGAGATGTGGGGTGATCGTGAAAGTATTATCCTCTGGCTTGGAAATAAACGCCCATGCATTTGAGCAATATGCGTTGCAAACAGCGAGAGGAATTGTTGATGAATACCCATGGTATCCTTTGCCAGCCTCTGTCCACAAAATGCTCATACATGGTACACAAATTGTACGCCATGCAATTTTGCACTTTTGACTGAAGAAGCTGCGCAAGCGAAAAATAAAGACGTTAAATCGTTTAGGGAAAGAAACACGCGCAAAACGTCTAGGATAGCCACAAATCAAGATTTATTAAATAGGTTACTTTTAACCTCAGATCCATTAATAACAAATAAGCGGCCATTACCAAAAAAATCAAATTCTTGTTTAAATAAAGCAGTTCTAAGTCTTCTTTTATAGTTTTGTACGTATTTATGAAGTTTGTATGCAGGTGGTGTAAAAATGTCAGCAAGTTTTTGGAAAATTCTAAGTTTTGTATTATAAAATATATTTAAAAAAGGTTATTAGTGTGTATTATTTGTATGAATGTTGTAACAGCAACAAAAAGTCCTGTATTTTATTTTTGACCTCCTCTCCCATACGAAAGAGACCACTGTGCGACAGTTCAAAATTATTTAGTCAAGTAACAGCAGCAGTTATCAAATTTAATACAAATCAAGAAATTGAAAGTGAATATTTTAGATTCGTCCTACAACGAAATTCTTCAGTTTTTAAAGCGGAACTTGAAGCAATATTTCAAGCACTAAATTTTATTAGAACAAACAAAGAGCGTGCAATCATATTCAGTGACTCAAAAAGCTTTGTAGAAACTATTAAATGCAACAAAACCAAGAACTCATAGTTGCCTGTCCCAGAAATTATATAATTATGGAACAAGGAAAAATAAAATAATGTGGATACCAGCGCACATGGGTATCTTAGGCTGATCAGACAACGAAAGAATTAGTAAATGAATTTAAGGAAATTCATGTTTCCCAAACCAAGGCCCTTGTTAACAGGACAGCAACACCTAATTCTACGTTAAAGAATGAAGCAGGAACTCATCATTTTCAGCATCACATTGGCCAAACATCTTTCCCTCAAGTTATACAAATTATCTATCAAGAACAAACCAATCCAAAATTATGAGGTCAAGAACTGGACACACCTTTTTCGCTAAAAATCACTTTTTAACAAACACGCCAGCTAATGGATGCATTATGTGCCAGAAGACATTGACTGTACAACACATACTGACGGAATGCGTCGTTTCAAGGAGCAGCCTGCAGGATGAATTCCCATCACTGCAGACACTACTCAATCCACAAAATTTTTAATTATTAAAAACAATCTTGAAAAAACACAACATCTATCATCTCGTTTAACACACACACAACAACACAAACATTAACAAAATAAAAAACATAAACTTTATTAAAGTGCATTATATGGATACGTTTCCAATTGTGCAAAGATATTAATTACTGAATGTAAATTGTTTTGTTATATTCAATAAATTTTATTCTATTCTATTCTATTCCGTAAAGTATTCTTGATTTTCACATACATATGTACCCTGGGAAAAATAAACCTTACCTTATAAATAAATATACATTATTTTGCATATAAAGTTAAAATGTTGCAGAAGAGCGATCTTCAATCGTGTTGGATATTATGAATTAAATGGTTGCGACAAATGTGACCAAGTTGCCTCTAGATCGAATTTTTTTATTTTCCTCTTCATAAAACTTGTTTCAGGACCCAACAAATTGTACTAGTATGCATATAATATATGTAGGTGTAACAAAGAAAATTATGCCCAAAATACAGCGCATCCAACACAACGAAGTTCTCTAAGGCATTACAATAATGTTAAATACAATGCCACCAACACAACTTGTTGGGACAACAAAATTTGGCAATCAAAATCGAAATTTGTTGGAACCAACATGTAACATTTGGTGTAGGGTTTGATATACCGAAATCCTACGGATCCAGAATTTTCAACGATTTCGGATTTCAAGATTGTTTAGTCTTTCTTGAAGGAGTCGCGGAAAAAACGTGCGTAGTCACATTTTAAAAAAGTTTTGACTTTGCAGGTTCTTTCCCTGTATGGAAATTTTTATACTAGCTGTATAACTAGACCTAGTGAGATTTTTTCATTCTTATAATGGGGTTAGGAAGTACATACGTTGGATCACTAAATGACATAAATGACTAAATGACCCTTTATTTGTTTTACACCATGTCACATGGGCCTTGTCCATTCCTTAAGAACTAAAGAGGATATTTTTATAGCTAGCTCTCCGAGTAATACGAGTATTTTACCATAAGCCATTGAAAGACGTTTGTTAATGTCATGCTTTAGAGATTCTTTTAAATTGCTTATATTGTAACGTGCTCCCTCCCTTGGCAGACACCTTGACATAGTGGGGGGGGGGGGGGGGGGGGGGGGGCTTAAGTTGCGATACTCAATTGGGCTATGCTGACGGGATAGGTTTGGATTAACTGGACCTGTCCTGGTAGGGTCTCCTATGTCACAAAGACTATTGATGAGCAGTGCACCAAGAGCTGCCGTTCCCCAGCTTCAGTCCAATCCCTCTCGATCCCGTGTATCCCATCCCTTTTCCCCATGGGCTGGATTAAGGTGTCATACGTACCGTGCCGAGAATCAGCTTGGCTGAGGGCCCAGGGTAAACAAAAATAGCTCAGTCGTGAACGGAGTATCCGGATACCTGGCGACTTCCGGATTAGCCAGCCTTACCTTCGGATCTCTGCGCAGGTGGACCACCTCTTCTCCGCAACTCGTGGGATAAAATGTGAGTTTAATTTCTACAAAAACAAAAAAAGAGTTCGGATCTCTCAAAAAAATCGGTTGGGGACCGAGCAAGTAGCTTGGTTCCGCAGATAGTTCCTGGGGAGTCATCCGCGAAGACTGTGGACATGGAGCCTGGTCCGAGCGGTGATGGTGGCAGTTTAATACTCGTTTTGCCTCAAGCAAGCGGCAGGTCTTACCCTCCAAGGCTTCTGGGTTGGCGTCCACAAGGACTTTGGACTCTGAGCCTGGTCCGAGTGGCGCTGGGGGCGGCCGGATGAGTAGCTCTCTCCCCAGTAGCAATTCTGCTGCTAAGGGGCAAGGTTTGGACCGTGTTGCCTCGAGCAAGCGGCAGGTGGCGCCCTCCAAAGCAAATTATAAAGCCAGGCGCTATGCGCATAGGCTCCTAGACAGGCTCCGAGCAATTCCGGCATCGGACCTCACCAGTAAGGATAAGGCCTCCCTGGAGTGGGCTCAAAGAGTCACCCTGAATGCCAGTGGAGCTATGAATTCATCCCTTGTGTCCAAGAGACAAAGGTCTATGGAGGAACAGCCCCAACCAGAGGCTAGGAAAGCCAAGGGCCCTTCTGGGAAGCCGATCCCCTACAGCCATGAAGACGGCTCCATCACCTCCGACAAGTGGAGGAAAGTAGAGGTCAAATTGGTCCTCAGTTTCCTCCCTCTTATGAAGGAGTTTCCAGGTCCTCCTCCCTCATGTCGATATGGGGGTTGGCATCAGGGCCACGTTAAACTTATCGCTTGTGCGAACCAGAGATCCTGCGATATCCAGAATGGGGGAGGTCTGGAGAGGCGCCAGGCTCGAAGCAACACCACGGGACGAGATCCCGGGCTTGGATCCCGGCTGAACCTTCCTATCCTGCCACTATCCTGGATATAATCAGGTGCAGCAACCCTGAGCTTCCAAACTCCAACTGGAAGATTGGCAAGCTGGAGGAACCTAAAGGGGACTGAAGGTCAGTGATCCTTGTGATCAATAAAGAGTACCTGGAACCTTTAGCCAAGGTAAACGGGGTAATGTATTATGGCTTCTCGTCCATTACCCTTAAGGTATATAAAAAGGATGAGCAGGAAGCCAAGAAGGAATCTTCGGATACCGTCACTACTTTGACAGGGGTGGTAACTAAGGAGATTCCTCCCAATTACAAAAACCCGCGTGTACGAGCTCTAGAGAAGGACGCCATGTCTGAGACAGAGTTTTCACGCAGGCTGCTAAGGGCCTCTCTGGATGAGGAATAGCTACTAGCTTCTGAAACAGAGGAGCTAGATAAAAAAGCGGTGGAAGTTAAGAGTAACTGCGCTTCTGATGCTGCGGCTGCCACAAATTAAGCTCCACCACTCTAAAGCAGCATCTGATGCCCTTCTTCTTCGTCGGACAAAGGACAAAGAAGATATTGTTTTAGTCCAAGACCCTAAAAGCAGAGTGGGTAGCAGGAGGACTGGTTCGCGGACTATCCACACCGGGTTATACGACCCTCTACAAAAGGAACGTATAGATCTTGTATAATTGCGAAGAAGCCGCTAAATGTTTTTCTTCTCCCCAACTAAAGCGATGAGGATGCGGTTGCCGTCAACCTGGAAATCGGATCGAGGTGCGATAAAATAACGGAAACCTCTGAGGTCTCCAGACTGAGAAAAATCCTAGCTACCAATTCAAGTATTCCTCGCTATCTACTTAAGGCGGATGGTACTTGGAACCTCATCAAGCGTAGAGTCTCTGGAGATTCTCTTTGAAACTCATTTTCCTGGAAGCACCGGGGGGGGGGGGGGGGGGGGGTTGAGATACCTCCCTTATGTAACCTTCCTCGTTCTCTCGAGCTGGCGGATGTGATTACGGAATCCAAACTCCGGTGGGCTATACACAGCTTCATGCCTTTCAAATTTCCGGGTCCTGATGGCATTGTTCGATCTCATACTGAATTGGCTAATGACATTATTTAAGGGTTGCCTCGACTTGACCTACATCCCGACACTGTGGAAACGAGTCAAGGTTGTGTTTATTACCAAAGCGGGCAAAAGCTCGCATGCCATTCCAAAGGACTTTAGACCTATAAGTCTATTATCTTTTCTTCTCAAAACCTTTGAGATATTAGTCGATATTTATCTACGCGATAGTATCCCTCAGTATTTACTATCGGCGTCCCAGCATGCGTACTGTAAAGGGAAGTCTGCGGAGTCTGCTCTGCATTCTGTCGTGTGCACTATAGAAAAATCCATTGATTGCAATGAGTTCACTCTAGTGGCCTTTATTGACATTGAGGAAGCTTTTAACAACGTCAGTGCGGGGGCAATCATGAATGCACTCGCTTTTTTGGGTGTGAAAGCCAATATTATGTTGCTGATGGGTCAGATGCTTCATGGCAGGACATTCAGCTCAAAGCTGGGAGAGGCTCATGCTACCAGAACTGTAAGCACGGGCACACCTCAAGGTGGGGTCCTATCTCCTCTTCTTTGGAATCTGGAGGTGAATAAACTACTTATAATCCTGGAAGGGGAGGGCTATGGAGTGGTTGCCTATGCGGACGACATCGCTGTAGCTATCTCGGGCAAATTCCTGCTAGTCATAAGGGAGACAGAATGCCTTCACCAAGCTTACCAGGTGGGCGGTGGGGCGTGAGCTTTGCATATAAATATAAAATTCCTCCCGTTGAACCTCTGTATCTGAATGGCACCCGTCTAGACTTTGCCGAGGAAGCTCAGCTGGAAGCATTATATTCAGGAGAGGGTCAAGAAAGCAATTATAGCTCTATACTCCTGTAAGAGGGCCATCGGTGGGAAATGGGGGTTTCAACCCAAGCTAACTCACTGGCTCTATGTTGCAGTCACTAGGCCAATCTTGTTGTATGGCGTGGTTGTCTGGTGGCCAGCACTGGACAAGGCCACTTACCTCAACGCTTTGAGGAAGGTGCAGAGATCGGCCTGCATCTGTATCACTCCTACTAATGCTCTGGAGATACTTCTTCATCTACTTCCTTTAGATCTGATGGGTAAACAGATGGCGGCTAATGTTGCCGTTGGACTTACAGCCACATCTCAGTGGTCTAGTACTAGAGTTCGGCACTCCACAATTTTGGACTCCTTTTCGCTCCAAGTGGGGCATCTTGACTACACCACTCCCAGCTACTCCTTTGTCAAGCGTTTCTTATTGACCATTCCAACCAGGCTTGACTGAGATGCGGACACCAATCCCTGTAGGGAGCCTATTCAAATTTATACAGATGGGTCTAAGCTACAGGGTAGGGTGGGGGTAATGTTTTCTCAGAGGGACTGAACATTAGCTTATCCTTCCGTCTTCCAGACTACTGTAGTGTGTCTCAGGTGGAGGTCCTGGCTATTCAGGAAGCTTTGAAGTGGCTAAGGGAGATCGAAGCTCCAAAGGACATCTGTATCCTTACAGTCAGGCTGCTTTGCTATCCCTTGATTCTGTCCTATCGACATCTAGGGCTATTAATAGCTGTCACTCACACTTAAATGAGCTGGCTGAACGGTATCAAATTCACCTCTGCTGGGTCCCGGGGCACAGGGATATTCCAGGAAACTGCGTGGCGGACGAGCTTGCTAGACGTGGGCAGATCTGATCTCAGAATAGCTACTGGGGTTATCACGGGCCATTGCCTTATTGGCTTACATGCGAAGAGACTGGGGATCCCCTCAAATGACTTCTGTTGAAGCTGCATGGACGAGGAGGAGAAGGAGGAAACCATTTTACACTTCCTCTGCCAGTGCCCTGCACTGGCACGCAGGCGAAAGTACTTCTTGGGAAACTCTTTCTTTGATAGTCTCTGCGATCTGGCGGTGATTGACGTTACAGATCTTTGGCGCTTCATCGGCAGCTCCGGATGGTTTCAATGAGGAGGTTTAGGGAATTCTTGGATTCCCGTGGCATCACAATGGGCCTTTTGAGGTCTAAGTGTGCCCTTTAAGGCAGTCACACGAACCTAACCTAACCTAACTTGCACTATATTACGTAATGAAAACGAAATCAAGATATGCAATGGGGTTTGGTATGGAATCCTGAAATATAAAATCCCGGAATACAAAATCCCAGAATACAAAATCCCGTAACACAAAATGCCGGAATACAAAATCCCAGAATGCCAAATCCCGGAACACAAAATCCCGGATCCCGGAAATGCCATATTTTGAATTTATTCATAAAAACATGCATAAATTCAAAATATGGCATTTCCGAGATCAAACAAACGTATATAAAAGTGCAACTACTGATTTTATTTACAAGTTGAATCTGAAATATTGATAAGAGACCTGTCTGATGTACATATATACAGCTACAAATTGAAATCCGGCAAACAATAAATATTGCAAGGACAATTACACTCAGTCTCATTGTGAAGTTTTTTTTGCAAGGTTTTTTGTATATCGGATTTAAATTTACAACTGTATATACATACATCAGACATATATACACCCCGTGCAACAAAAAAAGCCGCACGTTTAAAGTTAAATAACAACAATTTATTATGTAATTTTTCTGTATTTTACATTATTCACATATAACCCAATTAAAAATTATGTCTTATGCAATATGTAATTTATTTTCGAAATCGAAATTCGAATTTTACGTTCGAAATCCAAAAATGCTTCACTTTGTTCAAGTTTTTAATGCAATGTTATTTCATAAAAAATTAAAAATATAGTAAGCCAACAATATCTCTTTATTTTTATTAAACTTAAAAATGTATTTTCAAAAGTTAAAAGTTTTGAAATTGAGTTTAAAATTGCAATTAGTACTTTGCAGTACCGCCCTTTGCCTTAATAACGTCTCCAACCCTATGTATGTATGCAACTGTGCACAGTGAATATTCGTAGCAAAAGAGTGCTGTTGCACATAAACAACCGTTAAAAGCAATTTGGACACCTTGGAGACTATTAAGTACGAATTGAGCCGGGAAAATATGAAAAAGAAAACCACGTGCGGCTCTTTTTGTTGCACGGGGTGTATAATATGTACATATTAAAAAACAATTTTGAATTTAATTTTTTGAGAATTTAATTTTTACGCAACATTGCCCTGTCTTTCCGGGATTTCTTTCTCCGGGATTTTGTGTTTTGTACTTCGGGATTTTGTAAATTTAAGACTTCCGGATTTTAAAATCGGGGATTTAAAACGTTAATTGCCGTATGAAGTAAAGGCCGACTAGAACCTGTGGTGACTTGATGTGGCCAAAATAAATAACAAACAAATAAATAGTATAAAATAGATTAATAGTATAAGTTGGACTAAGCAGCACCGTGGTGAGTTAGCTGTGACTTGTTAAGTAAATGTAAGGGAAGTTAAATGTTATATTGTGAGGAAAAGTTGTTGTTGTATATATTTTCGAAAGTAGTTATCTTAGTTTTTAGTTGAGGTTGTCGAAGTTTAACTTAAACTCAAAATCGGTGGTGTTCATAACATACTGTTCAAGGCTGAACAGTTAGCTCAGGAAACGGAAAATCATAATTTCGCTCATTCGTAACGCGCAAGTTTATTTACCCATGAACAATTTCTAATCTCCGCAATATAAGCTTTTTTTTGCAGAAGAAATTTGCTTACCTTTCTTTTCATGCACATTCTGTATGAGTCAATGAACTTAGCGTGAATTTTGTAAAGTCAATAAAAATTTGTCAAGTAATCATTGTTTACCAATTATGTATGTTAGCAATAATTTCATTATTTAAGTTGAGTCATTTTTCAATAAAGATCAAACCAAACTTAAATCGTTTCGTTTCATTGAAAACCTCCCGACTTCAAGAATTCTTGGAGTCTTTTAACCTTTGAAGAGTACTGAAGAAACGTTCATGGTCCTCCGAGCCACTAAACCAGCAAATTGGGAAAAAATTAAGCCGTGATTCCAACAAGCTTTGAGTCATATAAACATCGTATTTACATCGCAAAGCATCTTAAAGAGCTCTTTGAGAAAGCTAACGCCAGCAATTAACGTCGGAACTTAATTACAAACAGCTAAACTCTCGCAGCTGCCATCCAATATAAAACTTAGTAACAAGTAGCTTAACTCCGCAACGGCACTCCGATATCCAACAAGACTCAATTTAATTTAGAGACATTGAGTACTTGATATACTCCACGTTCAAGAGTAGTTAAAGTTTTCAGAATATTCTCAAAGCCAATTTATATTCGACTAAGGAAAGATGAATTCAGCGAACTCTTACAACATCAGAGCCAATTAGGTGAAAAACTTGAAAAATTCAATTAATTTCAAAAAAGACTTCGCAAAAGACCTCGGAATATCTAACGTCCAAACGCAATGAATTGAAAAATCACTGGGAGGAATTTAGCAAATACTCAATAATCTAAAAATTTCTTTAGATGAAGATCATTCTTACTTATTAGCTTTAGCTTTATAGAAAAAACCCAGAAGGTATTTGAAACAACGCTATAGTTAATACAAGTCTACGCCAACAAAGTCGATACTGTCAAAAGTCTTACAGCGCCTCTGACCAGTACCAAATCCGTTTCTCCATCCACAACTAAGAAAGGTGTAAGCATATTAGGTCTGTTCATGTACTTTTTGATCAGAAATATTCTGAGTAAAAATGTTAAATAGGAGAAGTTACCAAATACCAAGAGTACGTGAACAAGTTTGAGTAGTCTTGGACAAAAACTAAAGCAATAACTGTCAAAGTGACAAGTACTGGCTTTATAACAAAAGCTTAACAAAAGTGCTCAACTTATTTCTTCGGGTAAATTTGGATTAAAATTTTTAAGTAGGGGAAATGTTACGTCAGCAAATTTTCCCCCATTTCATGAGTACGTGAACGCGTTTGGGTAAAAATATCATAATGAATTTACCCAAAACTAAGTAAATGAACAGACCTATTGCCATCCGATTTTGTGGCCACATTTCATAACCAGCCATCGGCATCCATTAATCAAGCAAATCTCTGTGACCCGACTCACTCAACCATTTCTCCTCTATTACCTCCTTAATTACTAAAGAGTCCGTACAAAATTTGAGACTACCGAAGGAACGTATTAGAGCAACAATTATGGGAGTCAGTGATGCAAAGACAGCAAAATCCTCCAGCAAAGTTATTTTCAAAATACTTTTCCCATATAACAAAAACTCTTGCCTTCAAGTAGAGGCAATAGTACTGCCAAAACTAAGCTCCTTACTTCCAGATGGAATACTACCAGAGTTCAATACAACCAAGTATGGAAACATAGTTCTAGAAGACCCGAATTTTAATTAACCTGGCCAAGTTGATCTGATCCTAGGAGCTGATGTTCAAACATAAACATAATCTAAGACTATGTTAAGCAAAGCCAAATAATAGCACAGAACACAAAACTGGGCTAGATCTTATTTGAAAACATCCCCACTGCCCTTCAGGAAACGAACAAGGTGTAAAGCTTTCTTTAGACCCCTGCTTGAATATGCTAGTCAGATTTGGTCTCCGGTTTATGGATGCCACATTAAACGTATCGAGTCCGTCTAGCGCAGGTTTGTGCGATCGGCCCTGCGTTCTTTGCCTTGGAATGACCCTTTTATTCTACCACCTTATGAGGAGCGCTTAGGGTTACTGCAACTTGTTACACTCGAGAAGCGTCGTTGGGTTGCAGATTTGATATTTTTGCATCAGCTTCTTCGGTGAAAGCTAGACAGTGTTGAAGTAGCTTCCAAAGTATTGCCTAGAGAACTGTCCTATTCCCTACGAAATCGATCACCTTTACAGATTGCTTTTTTTCACGCACTAATTACGGCATGTTCGAGCCTATTAACCGCATGTGTAGGTCTGCTTATGATATCGGAGAGATTTTTGATATTTGTGTGGACAAGGTGACACTTAAAAGGAGTATCTACAATTTGTAATTCATTCTTTTGCTCGCACTAGTTTTTGTTTAATTTCTCGTTTTTGTTTGTTTTGCATTTAGATCCTTCTGTATTCGAATGGAAACACTATTATTATTATTATAGAACGCATGTATAGAGTCGTGAATATGTGACCTCTTTTTGACTTGACTCTTACCAAGGATTAGCTGTAACGATCTCTGGTGTCTATGCATCTCTAACTGTGGTGGGTTGGCGTATTTTAGTGTGTTAACTACTAATATTTTTTTTTGCAGGTTGGTGTGGGAGCCTCATTCGCCGCAAAATATTTTATATTTGGCGAATAGGTCAAATGGTTTAAGGCTTCTGCCTAAGAAGTGCGCCTTCTGAGTTAGAAGGATTTATTCTATGACTTTTCAATACCCGAGATGGATCAAAAACTAGAACAGTTTTGGGAGATAGGAGACAACGTTCCTCCCAGTCAGTTAGCTGATCATTGTACAGAGCATTTCGAAAAAACGCACAAAGAAACCAAGACGGACGTTACATTGTTCGTTAACCATTTAAGAAAAATTAAAGATCATTAGAATTTTCGAAAAACAAAGCAGTTGCTTGTCTTCTACAAATGGAAAAGAAGTTTAAAAGTAATCCTGATGACGGGCCGAATATAATAAATTTCTTTTAGAATATCTTGCGCTGGGTCATGAGCCATGCAACAACATACAACGGTGCTGAGGATAAAGTATACTATCTGCCTCATCACGCGGTATTGAGGGATAGGACGACTACACAATTACGGATAGTGTTTAATGGATCAAGTAAAACTGATTCGGGATTCAGCCTCAATGATTTCCTTCATACCGAACAAAAAATGCAACAAGATCTGGGCCAAATCCTATTTAGATGGAGGAAGCATCGTTTTGTATTTACTGAAGACATCGAAAAAATGTTCAGGCAAATTCTAGTAGCAGAAGAAGACCAAAACTACCAACGCATACTATGGCGAAAAAATCCTGAAGAGCGCATTCAAGAGTTTGTTCTAAACACTGTTACTTACGAAACAGCTGCGGCCATATATGTATCTTGCAGTCAAGGTCCTCATACATCTTGCTATGGATGAAGGTCAGCTCTTCCCTGTTGGAAAAAGGGTGCTAATGAAAGACGTTTACGTAGACGACATGTTGTCCGGTGCAGATACTATATCAGAGGTCAAGGAACTACAAAGCCAAATAATTACTCTACATAATAAAGGGGTTTTCAATCTGCAGAAGTGGACTTCCAACAAAGCACAACTACTAAGAGGTATTTCTGACGAAATAATCGAGAAGGGAATATTAGGAATTGGCGAAGAAAATACTATCAAAACTTTGGGGATACCCTGGAATCCCAAAAGGGATGAGTTCTTGTTCCAACTAAATTTAGAAGACGACGACGCACAATTAACGAAACGCAGGCTACTGTCAAAAAGTGCAACAATATTTGACCCTCTTGGGTACCTTGCACTCGTAACCATAACTGCTAAACTCCTCATACAATTCCTTGCGGAAAGGTGGAGTTGATTGAAGCATTTAGAAGATATTAGAATACTACAGTGGATAAACTACCACACAATGCAAGAGATTCAACTGATCGAGATATAAGGCCTTGTGAAGGGATGATTTACTCAGATGGAAGTCAAAGGAGGAAAAGTCGTTGACTTTTCGTAGCATCCTGGTAATTGGTTCGCGTTGACCGTATTTCATGCGATGGCGGTCGAGTCGGAAAAGTGGACCTAAGGTTGCGGGGACGCCGGAACGAGCGACAAACGGGTTAGAAATGGATGAGCTGAAAAGAACATTGAACTGACGGTTGTTGAGGTAGGACTAAATCATCCAGGAGATGAATCGGGGGGGGGGGGGGGGGGGTAACCTAGGCGATCAAGTTTGAACAGTATAACGTTATGGGAGATCTTGTCAAAAGCTTTACTAAAATCGGTGGCGATAACATCAACGTCTTTACCGTATTCCAGGGCACATAGTGTTTTGGAGACGAAGTCAGTAAGGTTGGTGGTTGTATATCTTCCTTTGAGGAAGCCATGAGGAGAGGGAGAAGATAGACTTACAGCGGAAGAACATGGAATCATAGACCAATTTTTTGAATAGTTTAGGTATGGATGATAACTTAGCAATGTGTGCATAGCGCACTTTTTCAGAACGATGGCTGGAATGCCGTCAGGACCTGGGTGAAAGTCGTCCTCAAGCCCGTTAATACTGGCGGCGATTAGTTCGGGATCAGGGTTGAAAGACGTAAACGTCGTTTGAGTGCATTTGTTCAAGAATGAAAAGTAGTGAAGGTCAGGTTGTAGGGAATTGTTGCTGAAAGATTTACTGAAGAAGTGTGCAAAGACGAAGAGGTATTCTCGAGCTTTAGGGAGGAGGGGTAACCATTGGATTTCTCCTTGGAATTAATAAAGTTATAAAAACGCTTGGGGTCTGACATGAGGTTTGTTTCCTCATAGTAGAGGGTATCACAACGTTCAGAAAAAGAGGTATAAGCAGACAAGGAGAGAAAGTAGTTTAAGGAGTCGTTGCGGCTTTTTTGGAGATGGGAAATGCGGCGAAAACTGACGTACGCAGCATTGGCGGATAGATCTTCTAAAACCTTATGAGAAGGGATATTGAATGATTCATGGTACTTAGTAAAAAGTTGGTGTAAGACGGTTGGGTCTGTGGGCAGGCCTTCTTGGTGTATACTTAATATGATGTTGGTGCTGGTTTTACCGCCAATACAGACGGAATTTGGTTTGTCGTGCAGATAGGCTAGAAATAGACGTACGTTTTCATAAATGCGGTGGTCCCGTTTACGGGTATCGTCCATCGTTGGAATCCGCAGAACGCAAAGTCAATTTAACTGTAGGTGGGATTAGGGGATCGCTATATGAGTGATGTTGGGATGAAAGAGCTTTGGTTATCGGAAGGGTGTGGAGGTAGAAGAAGTTTGGGACGGGGCGATAGTGAAGGAAGATGATGGCTTGCAATTAGGTGTGCATGCGGAGGAAGTAGCGTTTGCAAGGTTTGGTGCATACAGAGAATGGGTGGGACAGACGGAAATCGAAGCAGAAGTGGCGGGATGGTCGGAAAATGATGGCTTGTGGTTAGGTGGGCACACAGAAGAAGTTGTGAGTGCGTGGTAACGTGGATGCGCTGGATATACAGAACTCAAAACAGTGATGGTAGGGTTGTCGGCTGGGATGGATGTGTTCGAGGGCTTCGGTGTAAGTGGAACAGAGGGGTTAAGGGTGTGAGAATAAATAAAGTTACGATACTTGACTGAAATACTTTTTTTAAAGTTTGAAAATACTCCCATTTTGAGCTGCCAATTGGAGTTTGGATCACTAGGTTTAGAGCTAAAGTTGAGAGGTGCGGAAGAGTGATGAGAGATTATGTTATTACTAGTGCTAAGGTTCTTACGATTAGGCTGAATACTAAATTTAGGTAAAGTGTAATGTAATGTGTGTGCTCACTGTTTTTTTTATTTTCCGTGCCATCTAGTGGTTGAATCAGCAAATGAACTCCTATCCATTCGACTCACACCTAGGCATGATAAAGTTGGCTCCGATTGGCAAAGCAAAGAATGCAGAACTTCTTCCACTTAAAGAGGTTAATTGTCTGTCAGCTGCCATCCCGCCAACATCATCAGGTTTGTAATTTTGTAATTTTCTTGTTTTTCTGTGTGTTCAGCAGAAACAAATTCCGTGTTTAATATAGCCATCGTGCTATGGTGGCACATAATTATATTTTCACTAAAGAGAGGCATTCTTATAGTTCGCTTCGGTAGATTCCGCCGCTGGAAATTACGGGTAAATAATTGGACAAACACCCTCCCCAGAAGTGGAAGCGTCTTCAAGCTCGAAGCTCGATTGTATACCTGGTGAATTATAAGCCAGGGTTAAGCCAGTTTTTTTCCATTGGAGTGTACTTGTCTGACTTATTTGGATACGAGCCACAAGCCAGCTACGAAACTACTCAACAACAAAAAACACCCCCCAGCAGGAATAAGAAAATATCCCGTCTAAGTTATAAGCCAGATAGGCGCGCCAGTCTGAAAAAAAGGTATTTCAGTGACATATCTATGTATATATGCATTTTCTTCATATTCTCCTCGACAAAATAAGGTAGCAAAGGCTCTTGTTTGCTATTTGGGATAAAGCCCAAATATCTGAAGAAGAAATAATGTAGAAAGAAGCGATTTAGGAAAGCAGCGTATACTTATATAAATATTTTTTTTCCCTTCCGTGGCAGACACCTTGAGTTGGTGGGAGGGCTTAAGTTGCGATACTCAAGTGGGCTATGCTGACGGGATAGGTTTGGATTAACTGGAACTATCCTGGTAGGGTCTCCCATGTCAGAAAGACTATTGATGAGCACTGCACCAAGAGCTACCGCCCCCCCGGTTATTTTTATTTATTTATTTAAGCTGAATGCAAGCTATTACATAAAAAATACAAAATAACAAAATAAATACTACAAACTAAAATAAACAATAATTCATAACAGATAATGTAAGCTACAATATAAGCTATGATTATGATAACTATAAACTGGGAGGAAGGAGAATTAGGAAAGGCGATCAAGATGGGCGGGATAAAGATATAAGGCTTTGTGAAGGGATGATTTACTCAGATGGAAGTCAAAGGAGGAAAGGTCGTTGACTTTTCGAAGCATCCTGGTAATTGGTTCGCGTTGACCGTAGTTCGTGCGATGGCGGTCGAGTCGGAAAAGGGGAGTGGACCTAAGGTTGCGAGGGTTGGTATAGATGGGTAAAGACTGCAGGATTGAAGGGCAGTCTATGGCACCAGCTAGTAGCTGATGAATGAAGAAAACGTCGGAAACATCACGACGTTTACTTAGGGGTTGTAAGTCGATCAGTTTCAGACGGTTTTCATAAGGTGGAAGGTTGAATCTATCTACCCATGGAAGATCACGTAGAGCAAAGCGAATGAACCTACGCTGGACAGATTCAATTCTGTTAATGTGGGTTGTTTGCGTGGGTAACAAACCTGGCTGGCATATTCAAGGAGAGGTCTAACGAAGGAAATATAGAGAGATTTGGAAACATAAGGGTTGGAGAACTCTCTAGACCAGCACTTCACAAACCCTAGCGCGGAGTTAGCTCTGTTAATTATGCTATCAATATGGGAACGGAAATTTAGTTCACTATCACAGATTATTCCTAGGTCACACAAAGAGGTAACGATAGGGACTGGTACTTTGGTTAACATGTATGTTCTCGGGGTTGGGGTAAGACGCTTGCGGGAATAAGAGATGGACTGGCATTTGGAGACATTGAGCTCAAGAAAGTTTTTCATGCACCATGTGGTGAACGAATCGAGGTCATTTTGGAGAAGAAGAGAGTCGGTTGTGGAGGAGATATGTTTAATTATTTTCATGTCATCAGCATAAATGGACAGCTCTGAGTATTTTATGACACAATCAACATCATTAATTGTAAGGATGAAAATTAATGGACCGAGGTGGCTGCCCTGAGGGACGCCGGAACGAGCGACAATGGGGTTAGAAATGGATGAGCTGAAAAAAACATTGTATTGACGGATTGAATCCAGGAGATGAATCTGGGGGGGAAGCCTAGGCGATCAAGTTTAAACAGGATAACGCTATGGGAGATCTTGTCAAAGGCTTTACTAAAATCGGTGGCGATAACATCAACATCTTTACCGTTTTCCAGGGCACATAGTGTTTTGGAGACGAATTCGGTAAGGTTGGTGTTTGTAGATCTACCTCTGAGGAAGCCATGCTGGGAGAGGAAGAAAATAGACTTACAGTGGAAGAACATGGAATCATAGACCAATTTTTCGAATAGTTTAGGTATTGATGATAATTTAGCTATGGGTCTGTAGTTGGATACATCGTTCTTGCAGCGTTTTTTGAATAAGGGAATAATATAAGTTTTTCCATAATTGAGGGAAACCCCCTTGAGTGACCGAGAGGCGGAAAAGCAAAGTAAGGGGTTGAACTAGATGCATGGCACACTTTTTCAGAACTATGGCCGGAATGCCGTCGGGACCAGGGTGAAAGTCATCCGCAAGCCCGTTAATACTGGCGGCGATTTGTTCGGGGTCAGGGTCAAAAAATGTAAACGACGTTTGAGTGCATTTGTCCAAGAATGAAAAGTAGCTAAGGTGAGGTTGGAGCGAATTGTCGCTGAAAGATTTACTGAAGAAGTGTGCAAAGATCTTGGCGATAATCTGAGTATCTGATGAATAGGTATTCTCGAGCTTTAGGGTGGAAGGGTAACCATTGGATTTCTTCTTAGAATTAATAAAGCTATAAAAGCACTTGGGGTCGGATATGAGGCTAGTTTCCATCCATTGGAGGTACTCATGGTAGAGGGTATCACAACGTTCAGAAAAAGAGGTGTAAGCAGACAAGTAGGAATAATAGTCAGACTCAGTCTGGGTCAGAAGAAAAGTTTGCCAACGTTTATTTCTCCTGTTGCGGAGAGAGCGTAATTCTTTGTCGTACCAAACGGGGGATGAGGAGCAGTTTTTCCGAGGAAGAAGAGGGATAGATTGTGTAAGGCAAGCGTGTATTGCCGAATAAAACGCCTCTACAGCAACGTCTATTGGAAGATGTTGAGGGATATTGCCAATGTTGGAGTTGAGAAGCAAGTGATTTAATTTTTCAAAGTCGCCTTTACGAAAATTGAAGGAAAGAGAAGTCTCGGAGCTTGAAAAGGCCTGAGGGTGTTCGTAAGAGAAAACGTGGAACAGGGGAGGATGGTGACGATCGAGGGAGGAGAGGAGATGTTCGCTTTCCGCGACAGCCGAGTTAACTGGGTCTGAGGAAAAGATTAAGTCTTATTGTCTGTCCAGAAAGTTTCTGACTCCACTAACTTGAAAGAGACCAGAAACAGAGAGCTGATCGGTAAAAAAGGCTTCTTTGGCGGAACAGGCGCTTAGGGGGACAAAGTGTGAACAGTCCTCAGACAATGACCATTGAATACGGGGGAGGTTAAAGTCACCCAGTACAATGAATTCATCGGAGGCGTTAGCGTTCTTAAGCATTGTGTCTAACGTTGCAATTACGGGCTCGTAGTATTCTATAGATTGAGAGGGACGAATATAACAACAAAGAATATACAGAATACACTTATTCAGTGTTAATTTGATACATACAAATTCAGATATTGAAGAGTCGGAGGTCTTAAACAGGGTGGCATCATAACGGTTGTGAGCAGCTATGAGAACCCCACGGCCTGGTGGGTCATTGTTGCCTACACAACCGTCAACACGGAAAATGGTATAGTTAGGAGGGAATAGTTCGTTGTCGAGAATTCCTGGTATTAGATTGGTTTCAGTTAAGGCAAAGATATCGTGCGGGAATTTGTGGGAGTTTAGGAAAACACTGGATGTTTTTGTGCGAAGTCCTCTGACGTTCTGGTAATAGACTGACAAGCTGCTGGGGAGAGGTACTTGATCGGAGACCGCAGGTGCATTAGGGGGGAGGTCAGAAATAGAGAAAGCGGGGGGATTAGGAGCGAAAGTAATTTAAGGAGTCATTCCGACTTTTTTGGAGATGGGAAATGCGGCCAGAACTGACGTACGCAGCAAAGGTGGATAGATCTTCTGAAACCTTATGGGAAGGGATATTGAATGATTCGTGGTACTTAGTGAAAATTTGATGCAAGATTGTTGTATCTGTGGGCAGGCCTTCCTGATGTATTCTTAACATGACGTTGGTGCTGGTTTTAAGTTTAAGTTTTAAGTTTATTTGTACAGATTCATCTGAGAGAGATTACTACAGCATATATTGATATAATGAAAACTTACAGACTAAACTACGAACTAGAGGCCGAGAATAAATCAGAAAACGCAATCCAAGGACGGCCGTTGACGCTATCCACGACCCCACATCAGCCAAGACACTGTCTAAGCATGCCCCTGAGTTGCAGCCTAGAGAGACTGAAATCAAAATTTCCGAAGTGTTGGTTGAATATTCGTGACATCGACGTGATGGGCTCGTGCATTCCATACAGAGTTCGATGGCTAGAGACGTGCAGGAAGTTGCGGTTTCTCAGAGTGCGTTGCGCGATAGAGATGTTCACGGCAGCCAGTAGATCGGGTGAATTTATCGTTCCCTGCAATAAATCGAACAAAAATAGTAATTTGGCGATGTTACGCCTCTTTTCAAGGGAGTCGAGAGAAATTAGCCCCAAGCGATCAGTATAGGAGGGAAGTAACCAGGGATCAATCCAGGGAAGTCCACGGAGAACGAACCTGAGGAATCTGCGCTGCACTGCCTCGACGCGGTCAACGTGAACGGCGAAATAGGGGCCCAAACAGGGCTGGCATATTCCAAAAGCGGTCTGACGAAGGTGCAGTAAAGAAGCTTAGTTAGGTAGGGATCGTCGAGTTCCCTAGACCATCTTTTAACGAAACCTAGCATCGAATTAGCCCTACGGACGATCGAATCCACATGTTCCTCGAATGAAAGGCGGGACTTGAGAAGTACGCCCAGGTCCTTCTTCTTATAGACCCTACCCAGGGTAACGCCATCAGCGGAGTAGTTGAATAGGAAAGGACATCTTTTACGGGAGAAGGTCATAACGGTGCACTTCTCGGCATTTAAAGGAAGGCGATTGCGCACGCACCAATCGCAGAACACAGCCAGATCAGAGTGCAAAGCACTGCAATCTACCTCGTGGGAAACAGTGCGAAAAATCTTAGCATCATCCGCGTAAGACAGAATTTTACTGTGTATCAGGAGAAGCGAAACATCATTAATGTATAGGATGAAGAGGAGTGGGCCGAGGATACTGCACCCCCGAGGTGACAAGGATTCCGTCAGAAAGGACACCCCGAAACAGGACGCGCTGGGTACGACCAGACAGGTAAGAGGATAACCAGTTAACAAAGCAGGAAGGGAACCCAAGAAGAGTCAATTTATAGGCCAGGATACAATTCAATTCAATTTAATTCAATTCAATTTATTTAGGATATGTACACAAGACTACATCTTTTACCAGTACAAAATAAAAGGAAAATTCAAATTACAATACTATCAAATATTATAAAACTAAAAGAAGAAGAAGAAGAAAAAAAACTAATATAACAAGCAATCCAAAAGAAAATTATTACCAAGTAAGAAAAGAAAAAAATAAACGTTTCTAAAGCGACAAAAGAAAGAATCAAAAACTACAGAAGGAATAATTATAAAATTTGTAGCTTAATCTAACTATAGTAGAAACTGTGTTACAAACATGGTTAATTCACGATGAATTTATAAGGTAACGTTTCAGCTCATTTTTAAAATCCCGTCCCCGATCCCGCCCTCTGATGTTAACAGGAAGAGAATTCCTATATAGGCTATGGAAAACCTACTTGCGTTGTAGAAGCACGTTAGCTTATTCTGAATTTGTTTATTGTCACGACTGCTTTTTGGCGTTATCTTCATCCTTATACAGTGAATACCTTGATAATATTCGCAGTAACTTGCATAATGATCCCCGTGCCTTTTTTAAATTTGTTAACCTGAAGAAGAAAACTGATAATTATCCATCTACAATGTGGTATAATGGATCCTCCAGTTGTAGCGCGCCCGATATAGCCGATAACTTTGCATTGTTTTTTGAGGGCGCCTTTTCATCAGGCAACTTTGTGCCTTCTCTGGAAGTGTTTGGTCATATCCAAAATCGTCCTGCTACCTCCATTGCCTTGCCCATTATATCTCGGGATATTATCATGAATGGTATCAAGGAGCTTAAACTGGACTTTTCTTCTGGTCCTGATGGTGTTCCACCAGCATTCTTGAGATCCTCTTCTGATGCCTTACTCACTCCATTGGAACTCATCTTCAACAAATCTCTTCAGGCTGGCAGATTTCCTACGTTATGGAAGAGCTCCTTTATAATTCCTGTTTATAAGAAAGGGCAAAAAAACTTCATAACAAATTATAGGCCAATCGCGAAGCTTTCCTGCATACCCAAGTTATTTGAGTCTGTTATTCATTCACAGCTTGTTGGGCAGTGTAAAAGGTTAATCTCATCTAATCAACATGGCTTTCTGCCCGGTCGATCGACGACAACCAACCTGCTTGAGCTTACATCCCACATTATCTCTGCCTTCCAAGAGGGTATCCAGACCGACTGTGTTTACACTGATTTTAGCAAGGCATTTGATAAGCTCCCTCACTCTGTGATTTTGCTTAAGCTTGAAAGGTTGGGTTTTCCACCTTTACTGCTCGATTGGATCTGCTCTTACTTAAAAGATAGGACTTACCGAGTCTCTTTCCGTAATACTTTATCTAGAGTCGTTAGGGCTTCATCTGGTGTGCCGCAGGGTAGCCATCTGGGACCGTTGCTGTTTATTCTTGCCATTGACGACATTGTCCCTCTGATTAAGCACTCCAAACTTCTAATCTACGCAGACGATATGAAGATTTTCTCATGCGTTAGAAACAGTTATGATTCTTCCTGCATTCAGGATGATTTGAATACCTTCAGGGTTTGGTGTGCCTCAAATGGACTGCAGCTTAACCTGGATAAATGTGAAGTTATGTCTTTTTCTAGGAACATCAATCAACTCGTCTTTGATTATACATTTGCGGATACTACTATCCATCGTGTGGAGTCCGTTACTGACCTTGGTGTAAAGCTGGATAGAAAACTCGATTTCACTCTTCACATAAATCATATCGTATCTCGGAGTAATTCCGTCCTGGGTTTTGTTAAGCGGTGGTCTAAGGAGTTTTCTGATCGACAGACCCTAATTCACCTATTTTGTTCTTTAGTTAGACCAATTCTCGAGTACGCATCTCAGGTTTGGTCTCCTTGCTATGCTGTTCACTCTAGACGCATTGAGTCGGTGCAGCGGAACTTTGTTAGGTTCGCATGCGTTTGCTTAATATGCATTCGCTGGGTGAACGTCGTAGAATTGCTGACCTAGTATTTATTCACCAGCTTTTGAACTCAAATATAGATTCTCGTACTCTCGCGAGTTTGGTTACTTATAGGCAGACCCCGTACAGCTTAAGGAGATTGCCTTTACTACATGTTACCCATTCTCGGTCTAACTATGGTATGCATGAGCCTATTAACCGCATGTGTAGAGCCGTGAATATGTGTCCTATTTTTGACCTGGCTCTTAGTAAGGATTTGCTTAAACGATCTTTGTTGTCTTTGCACCCCTCATTGTAGTGTTTGGGATTGTTGTGGATTTTTATTATTTTTTATTTTGTGTACTAATATTTTATTGCATGGGTTGTGGGAGCCTCATTCATCTGAATATATGTTATATTCTGGTGAATAGGTCAATTGATTCCGGGCCTCAGCCTGTGAAGTGCGCCTTCTGAGTTAGAAGGGTTAATTCTATATATATTCCACAAACGAGAAATAACAGTGAAATAAGAACGTTGCCCAACTACATAATGCGCTCGAGGAGTCAGAAGGCTGACATGGCGTGACGAGTTCAAGAAACGCAAGTGATCATATAGATACGTAGGAGACTTAGAGTTTACCATATTACGCAGAAACAATAAAGCTCTTATATCTAAGTAAGTGTTTAAGGAACACCCTAAAACAAGATCCCTATAATGGGATACGTGATCGTGACGTCTTAAATTATAAATAAATCGTACGCAATCATTAAAAGCGACATTTAATTTCCGGTTGCACTTTGAATCTAGCCGCGAATAGACTGTGCTACAGAAAGTAAAGTGAGGAACTAACAATGTCCTAACAAGCTTTAGCTTTAAATCAGAAGGAAGCAGGCTACTCGACAGTCTAAGCAGCCGAAGACCGCCATAAATCTTTTGACATGCAGCTTTTATATGGTCGCAGCACTCCGAGATTCTTAACTCTGTCAGAATAAGGCAATAGTACTCCGTTCAGATGTATAGTGGGAAGATCTGATTTATCAAGGTCACTTCTGTAGAAAACCATACAATTTGACTTCAGAGGATTTAGCAAGAGCATATTACTGGAGGCCCAAGTGGAGATATTTATTAGATCACGGTTGACACGATATATGCAGTCCTCAATTAACCCAATTGGACGAGAAAGGTAAATCTGAATATCATCAGCATACAAGTGGATATTCACATCTTCAATGACATCAGGAAGATCATTGATGAATAAGACAAACAGAAGAGGTCCAAGTATTGAACCTTGTGGAACACCACATGTGATTTTAATCCACTTTGACTTTTCATCCCCAGCTTTCACAACCTGAGAGCGATTTGAGAGGAAATCAGATATAATCTTAATGGATGAGTGTGAGAAATTATACATTTTATGCAGTTTTGATAAAAGCAACCTATGATTCACAGAATCGAATGCTTTTGTAAAATCAAGTAGTACTAAGACAGTTAATAAATCATTATCCAGCGAGTTACGTATATCAGTAGATACTTTCAACAAGGCAGTTTCGCTGCTATGGCCAGAGCGGAAACCAGATTGCCACTTCGAAATAAATTTGTTTTCCGAAACATACTGGATGATTTGCGTACTTAGTAGTCTCTCAAGAACTTTGCCGAGATAACAAAGCAGACTTATTGGTCGATAATCACAAGCTGCACTAGGTGAAGAGCATTTAGCCAGTGGAATAACCACTGCATTTTTCCAAACCTGTGGGAACTCAGAAAATGTAAGACAAGAGTTGAAAATATGAACTAAGCTGTCAAGAACTACAGGTAATAACATTTTAAAAAATGTTGGTGCAATATCATCAGACCCAGTGGCGTTGGATCTGATGGATAGACATGCCTTGATAACCTCATCATGGGAAACACATCTGAAACTAAAACTACTGCGGTCTTCTGAATAGAAATTTATATTATGGTCTGGCTGTGTTGAAGAGTTATTTGATGATACAGAAAAATAGGTATTGAGATCGTTGACATCCAAGTCACATTTTGGCTGATCCTTTCCGCAAATGCCGTATCGTTTCAGATTGGACCACAGCCTCTTAGGAGGAAGGGATGGATTCAATAAGTTATCGAAATAGCTTTTCTTTGCTATTCTGATTTCAGCATTAGCCTTATTTCTAATTTTCTTACATCTGAAAAAACAAACCTCTGATTTATATCTCTTATATATACGGTAAAGGTGTTCTCTTTCAGCAATAAGCCACTCGATTTTACGTGAGTACCATGGAATAGCATTTGGTTTAATACGCTTAGTATGAAGAGGTGCATATTTGTCATGCAGATATGTTATGAAGCCATAGAACGTTTTCAGTTGATCCTCAGCTGATGTATATTCCCGGATACAGGTCCATGGAAGACTGCAAGCTTCCTCACATAATCTTTGCTGATCAACATTATTGTAAGAACGGTATTTAATCACATTAGGCAAAGTTGATAAGCAAATGTTGTACGATAGATAAATAAAATCATGATCAAATAGGCTAGGAGATGTCATCTGATTTAGAAAAAGAACATTCTTTCTATCGCATACGAAAAAGTAATCCAAAAGGGAGGGGTTATTACAATTATAGTAGGTTGGCAATCCGTTATTGGTATTCTCGAGGCAACACGTTTGAAAGAAGTGAAGAAAACTGTCAACAGTGTTGTTTTTAAGTAATAGGTTGACATTAAAATCCCCACCAACAACTATATTGGAATATTTTTGAGTGAAGTATAAAAGCGAGTTTCCTAATTCTACCGCGCTGTCAGGATTAAAAGCCCCTGGCGGGCAATACCATGGTCTATCCTATCAAAAGCCTTACTGAAGTCCATAAATACACAATCCACCTGTTTGCCCGCTTCAATGGCTGGTAGAGAATAATTAACGAACTCCAGGAGGTTGGTGGTCGTAGACTTCCCCCTGAGGAAGCCATGCTGGAAGGACCCCATGAAAGGCCTGCAGTGAAAACGAAGAACGTCACTGACGAGAGACTCAAAAACCTTCGCAACATGGCACAAGCTGGCAATTGGTCGATAGTTTGAGACCTCGGACCTACTACCTTTCTTGTGAAGAGGAATCAACACAGAAATCTTCCAAAGTTCCGGAAAGCGGCTGGTCTGCAGGGACAGGTTAAACAGGTAACAGAGAACACCAGAAATAGATAGTTGGCATTTCTTCAAAAGGGAAGGGGGTATACCGTCGGGACCACTCGTGAAGCCCTCCGCCAAATTAGATAGATATTCAGCAACGTGTGCATCGTCCAATACTAAATCATTAGGCTCAAGGGAGGTAGGCGGGAGCCGCGTCAAGTGGGTAAAATCAGAAGTGGAAACATCGCAGGAGGAATCACTGAAAGACGTTCGGAAAATATCCGCGAAAAAGGTAGAGATCGAGAGAGCGTCGTCACTTTCACGGTTACGGTACCTCAAAGAGGAAGGATAGGCGTCACACTTACGCTTCGAGTTAATAAATTTCCAGAAGAGTTTGGGTTGACTACGCAAAGTAGTTCTCATGTTGGACAGGTACTCAGCGTAGGAGTCCTGCAGGCGAGTAGAGAAACGGTGGCAAAGGTCAGAGTACGCCAAATAGTCATCATGGCGTCCCGAGACACAGAACCCCTTCCATGCTTTACCCTTCAAGTTCCTCAAATGTCGAGAGGCACCATCAAGCCAGGGACGAAACAGATGAGGGGATCCAGACCTGGAAATACTAATAGGAACATGTTGGGTAAAACAAGCGCAAAGAACGTCATAAAAAGCGCTCACGGTCAGATCAACGTCGCGCTCTCTCAACACGCCAGACCAATCACATGAAAGTAACCAGTCGTCCATGCACGAGAAGTCTGCGCGTTTGAAGTTGAAGTAGAAGTCCCCCTGTAAGGGAGGAGATGCAACAGTTGTGTCGAAGCACATAACGACCAGGAGAGTAGGGTGATGACTCGATTCGGGAACCAGAGGGAACAGGCATCTCCTCACAGTCGTACCATCAGGGTCAGACGAAAACACTAAGTCAAGAAACCCACCGGAATCATTAGGAATATCACAGCACTGAGCCAGGCCGCAGGAGGCTGCCGAGTCCAAAAAGGACAGAGCATATTGGGGAGCAGATGCAGGTGAAGGAATAGGGCCATCATAATCAAGAGAGTGAGCCCAGCCGATGCCGGGAAAATTGAAATCACCAAAGAGCACGATGTCCTCCGAGGGAAGCAAGGAATCGGACAAACCATCGATGGATGCAGCGAGCAGCTCGTACACTGTAGATGATGAACAAGGGGGAATGTAAACAGTTAACACAAATAGGCTTCTGGTAGGGAATCTCAGGGCCACACATAAGAGCTCAAGGTCGCCAGAGTCGGAAATGTCGACGACCGAGCATGAGATACCCCCCCTGATCGCACACAGAACCCCACCACCGACTGGAAAGCAAGGGTCGGAAAGATGACGGTCCCGACGAAAGACCTGAAACTCAGAACCAAAAAGCTCCGAATCAGAGATACCGGCACAAAGCCAAGTCTCAGTCAGGCAGATGACGTCGGCATCAGACGCGCAGGAAGAGGAGAAGAACAGTGCGGTTTTTGATCGCAGCCCGGTCACGTTGGCGTAATGGAAGGAAAACCGGCTGACAAGTTTTTTGGCAGCCCAGCCGGAGCCGATCGGGACCTAGGGGTGAACTCGCGAACGATGGAACCAGGGGGCCATATGTCCGGAGAGAGCACAGCCGTAAAGGCATCTTCCGGAATGAACACCTTAAATGAGGCGGTGTATGTGCGACCAACATGGCCGTGAGGAGGGCTTATTCTCCTACAAGCAATCATACCGCCGGGAACACCCACCCGTGAAGAGATGTTATCGACAATATCGGTCTCGGAAGTATCAGGGTGAATACGAGACACAAAGACACATTTAGGCCGTTGCGCCGGCTTGAGCATAGTGGCACCAGGGCGAGGCGGACAATGGCCCAACTCGGCCTGTACAGGGCTTCCGCCTGAGCTATGAGTGTCGACATTTAATGATGCAGTTGGCGAAGCAGTGGCAGCGTGGATGACTGAACGGCGGGCACGTCTGCGGGCACGCCTGCGGGCGGTGCGGGAAGGATGGTTTGTGCTCCGATCAACATCATGGGAGGCAAGCGTACCAATGGCTAAACCCTCATGGGGTCCAAGTGAGCCAGCGTTCGAGGGCTTGGAGATAGCCGTGATTAGGGAATCAACCGCAGTCTCGGAGACAGCTGTAGTCTCGGAGTTAGCCGGGACAATCGGGGACTCAGAGATAGTCAGGGGCTCGGAGACAGCCATGGGCACGGAGACAAGTGGGACGGATCCAGGGGGCACGGACGGACCAGAGGAAGACGGAGGCCCAGAGGAAACTTTACACCAAGTAGAAAGGGCTCTCACGTCGGCGGCAATAAAGCCAATTAGTTCTCCATTGGCCAAAACCAAAACAGAGCAAGCGGAGACATCAAGCTTTACCTGTTTGGCGATACGGCGAATGTCCTCAACCAACGGCAACACCGGTGGGGAACCCAACGATGAGGCCAGACCGGGATCAAGGCCAGCAACTGCAGCCTGAACGTCAGCGAGGGAGTCGGAAATCGCGGAGGTTTTAGAGGTCAACTCATTTGAGCGATTCAAGAGGGCACCAGAGTTGGATTCTAGGACACCAACAGCGCACAGCAACTTATTCACTTTCGTGGTAATCATACCGGTGTCCTCGGACAAAAGTTGCAGGTCACCCCAACGCGAGAAAAAAGAGCCAACCTTGTCGGCAACCAGAGCAAGGTCAGCAGAAAGGGCTTCCATCATGCCCCTCACCAACCTATGGACGTGGCAAGGCTTTATGTCTGAACACTCAGCGCAGGTGAAACCAGATGATTTAGTTCCACGCTTCAGATATGTGGCATAAAAAAAGTGGCCACAGACACCATCACAGGCCACGCCGTCCCGGGCAACCACCAGTGCACAAGCCCCACACTTAGACATAAGAAAAAATAAATAAATAAATAACCAGAAACAAAAAAGAGGAAAAGCAATGATGGAGACCAAGATCAAAACAGAAATAAGAACAATTAATAATAGAGAACAGAGTCAATCGGTAAAAAGAAGAAAAGATAGTCAGATCGTTAAAATTAAGAGGGGGAAAACAGGAGAAAACAGAACGAACGAAAGCAGACAGTGAACAGAACAAAGTCAAGCGATAAAAGAATTTAATCGAGTTATACAAATAAATAAAGAGTAAGAGAAAAATAAATAAATAAATAAAGAAGAAGAAAGCGAAGACGGAAAACAGGATAAAATAGGAATGAGTAAAAAAGTATAAGTAGAGACCAAAGCAGACGGTAAACAGAACAAAGTCGGGCGATAAAAAAAAAGCTAATCGAGTCATACAAAAAAAGAAAAATAAAAATAAATAAATAAATAAATAAAGAAGAAGAAAACGAAGACGGAAAACAGAATAAAACAGGAATGAGTGAAAAAGTAAAAATAAAGACTAGAGTCAAGCGATAAAAAGATAAGTAAAAGAAGAAAAAAAAATATAGTCAAGCAAAGAAGGGGAAACGGAAAAATAAAAGAGCAAATAAAAAAACCAAAAGAAGACGGCAACAGGGGTCGGACCAAGGAAACAAAACAAAAGAGAGAACGAGGGCAAGCGAGCGATCACGTCGACAGCGCACCAAGCCAGAGGCAGGACAGACAAACGGGAACAAAGGACAATGGAAGGGTGGAGAAAAGAAAAATAAAAACTATAAAAAAGATAGAAGATGGTGAGGAACCAGCCAACAAAAACGCAAAACCAAACAGACAGAGACCAACAACCAAGAGCAGTCAACAAAGACACAAACAAGCAGGAAACTTGTAATCACAGGTATGACGCAAAGCTGTAGCTAAAAAATATCAATAGACATAACCGAATACGTAACAAGTAAGACAAAAAGAGACGGAGCAATAACCGAAGATGTACAGTTGTAGGCACAAAACACAGTAAGTACAAAAAGCCACAACTGAAAACAGTAAACCAAAAAGTAAACAACTATGTCAAGTTATCACTGCAAACATAGAAGGAAACAAATGAATCAATCACAGATCACTTCACAAATCAAAGAACAATCTATCAACACAAAAATAACCAAATTTTAAAAACAAAAACAAAAATAAAAAATAAACTGCCCACAGAGCTGGTATCAGTAAGTAAGTGAGAAAAACCACAGCAGGTAAGTAAGAAAAATCACACCTAAACCAGAGAGCAAATCGCGCTCAAAACGCAACGTCGCAGAAACAACAAAGAGGTTAAGCGCAAAAATTAAGTAACCACAATAATAGCATATAACATATGAGCAATAAAACGAAAATGTACAGTTGTTGACGCAAAACGAAGTACAGTACAGGAATCCAGACTAAAACAATAAACCGAAAATAAACAACGATGTTCCGTTGTCGGCATAAACACAGAAGGCAAGTAACCAATCGATTAATAAATCACACAGCAGATCCGAAAACGGTTCACAGACACAGAGCCAACCAAAAGTGGAAATGAGCGGCCCACCGAGCTGATATTAGCAAGCAGATGGGAAAAAATCACGCCTGAATCAAAAACAAGCAACTAAAGAAACACAAGTCCGGAAGCAATATACAGGAGAAAAGCGTCACAAATAAGCCGATCCAAAAGTAAACAGATCAACACTGAAATCAAACAAAATTCAATTTGACAAGCAAAAATAAGCAACCGAGCAAAACAGAAAAACACGTCCGACCATGACCAACGATCACTGACAAGTCAAAGAGAATAATAAAGAACCATTAATACCATTACCATCAATACAGACGGAATTCGGTTTGTCGTGCATATAGGCAAGAAATATACGTACGTTTTCGTAAATGCGACGGTCCCGAAAACGAGACAAGAGGTATCGTCTATCGTTGGAATCCGCAGAGCGCAAAGTCAATTTAACTGTAGGTGGGAAGAGGGGATCGATAAATGAGTTATGTTCGGATGTAGGAGTTTTGGTTAGCTGAAGGGGCGGGTTAGCGGAGGTGGAAGAAGTTTGAGAAGGGGCGATAGTGAAAGAAGATGATGACTTGCAATTAAGTGGGCATTCGGAGGAAGTAGCGGGTGCGAGGTTAGGTGTATGCAGAGGAGGGGTGGGACAGACGGAAATCGAAGTAGAGGTGATGGGGTGGTCGGAAGATGATGGCTTGTGGCTAGGTGGGCACTCGGAAGAAGTTGGGAGTGCGTGGTTGGGTGGAAGCGCTGGATATACAGAATTCGAGACAGTGGTGATAGGGTTGTCGGCTGGGATGGATGTGTTCGAGGGCTTTGCTGTAAGTGGATCTGAGGGGTTAAGGGTGTGAGAATAAATAAAGTTAGGATAATTGATTCGGGTACTTAGTTTAAAGTCTGGAAATGCACCCATTTTGAATTGCCAATTGGAGTTTGGATCACTAGGTGCGGAAGAGTGATGAGAGATTATGTTAGTGCTAATGTTCTTACGATTAGGCTGAATACTTAATTTAGGTATGGGAGAAGGACGTTTGGAATCACCTTTGGGATAGTAAGTAGGATTTGGTCTATTAGAATTTAATTTAGGGTTAGATGCAGAGGGCTTAGGATTAAACTTAACATACTTCCTGGACCACTTGGATATTTCGATAGTCCCGAGAGTGAAGATTTTGCTAGTGGGGTTACTGATGAGCCACACATACTTGTTCGGGATGGAGTACTTGAAGTTGCAATCCTATCCCTCTTGATCCCGTGTATCCCATCCCTTTCCCCCTTTCCCCCCTGGGCTGGATTAGGGTGTCATACGTACCGTGCCGAGAATCAGCTTGGCTGAGGGCCTAGGGTAAGCAAAAATAGCTCAGTCGCGAACGGTGTATCCGGATACCTGGCGACCTCCGGATCAGCCAGCCTCTCCTGCGTATAGCGGATCTCTGCGCAGGTGGACCAACCCATCTCCTGAATCAAATATGAGTTCTATTTTCAAAAATATGCCAAAAGAGTCTGATCTCTCATAAAACCGGTTGGGGACCGAGCAAGTAGCTTGGTTCCGCAGAAAGCTCCTGGGTAATCATCTACGAAGACTCATAAAACCGGTTGAGGACCGAGCAAGTAGCTTGGTTCCGCAGAAAGCTCCTGGGTAATCATCTACGAAGACTCTGGACACTGAGCCTGATCTGAGCGGTGAGCGGTGAGGAGAGGACATTCGTTTTGCCTCGGGTAAGCGGCAGGTCCTACCCTCCAAGGCTTCTGGGATGGCGTCCACAAAAACTTTGGTCCGAGTGGCGCTGGGGGCGGTCGAATGAGTAGCTGCCTCCCCAGTAGCAATTCTGCTACAAAATGGCAAAGTGTTGACCGTGTTGCCTCGAGCAAGCGGCAGGTGGCGCCCTCCAAAGCAAATTATAAAGCCAGGCGCTGTGCGCATAGGCTCCTAGACAGGCTCCGAGCAATTCCAGCATCGGACCTTACTAGTAAGGATAAGGCCTCCCTGGAGTGGGCTCAGAGAGTCACCCTAAATGCCGGTGGAGCTGGGAATTCATCTCTTGTGTCCAAGAGACAAAGGTCTATGGAGGGACAGCCCCAACCAGAGGCTAAGAAAGCCAAGGGCTCTTCTGGGAAGCCGATCCCCTACAGCGAGGTCCTCAAGGGTCAACTCGTGCTAGCCATTGTAGACAGAAGCAATGAAGACGGCTCCATCACCTCCGACAAGTGGAGGAAGGTAGAGGTCAAATTGGACCTCAGTTTCCTCCCTCTCATGAAGGAGCATCCGGGTCCTCCTCCCTCATTTCGAGATGGGAGTTGGCATCAGAGAAACATTAAACTTATCGCTTGTGCGAACCAGAGATCCTGGGATCTCTACAAGCCGGCGATATCCAGAATGGGGGAGGCCTGGGCAGGCGCCAGGCTCGAAACTATACCACGGGCCGAGAGCCCGGGTTTGGATCCCGGCAAAACCCTCCGATCCTGTCACTATCCTGGATATGGGAAATGCGGCGAAAACCGACTTACGCAGCATTGGCGGATAGATCTTCTAAAACCTTATGGGAAGCGATATTGAATGATTCATGGTGCTTAGTAAAAAGTTGGTGTAAGACGATTGGGTCTGTGGGCAGGCCTTCTTGGTGTATACTTAATATGACGTTGGTGCTGGTTTTACCGTCAATACAGACGGAATTCGGTTTGTCGTGCAGATAGGCTAGAAATAGACGTACGTTTTCATAAATGCGGCGGTCCCGCTTACGAGTATCGTCCATCGTTGGAATCCGCAGAACGCAAAGTCAATTTAACTGTAGGTGGGATTAGGGGATCGCTATATGAGTGATGTCGGGATGAAAGAGTTTTGGTTATCGGGAGGAGCGAATTAGTGGAGGTAGAAGAAGTTTGAGATGGGGCGATAGTGAAGGAAGATGATGGCTTGCAATTAGGTGTGCATGCGGAGAAAGTAGCGTTTGCAAGGTTTGGTGCATACAGAGAAGGGGTGGGATAGACGGAAATCGAAGCAGAAGTGGCGGACTGGTCGGAAGATGATGGCTTGTGGTTAGGTGGGTACACAGGAGAAGTTGTGAGTGCGTGGTAACGTGGATGCGCTGGATATACAGAAATCAAAACAGTGGTGGTAGGATTGTCGGCTGGGATGGATGTGTTCGAGGGCTTCGGTGTAAGTGGAACAGAGGGGTTAAGGGTGTGGCGACAGTCAATAAAATCACTGTATTTTGAGAACCACTGACACGAAGTTAGCAACATTTTATTACTATAATTTTAACTTGTTAGTTTTATTTTCACAAACACAGTAAGCCTTTCAGGCGAATTTTTGATATAAAAGAAGCAGGGGAAGCTAGGGATAAGTTAGTTCGCATTTAGAGTTCAGTTGTGATGTACAACTAGTATTAAATTGTTAAAATCTTTCATAATAAAAAATATAAATATCTAATATTTCTAAAGTAACTTCGTGGTTGTGGATTGGTGTCAGTATACACCATTTTTATTTTTTAATAAATCATTTTTCGTTCTAAGAAGCCATCCTAAAAAACGCAGTGGATATTCCACCTGAGGACTTTCCTGACGCAGTGACATCCTCCACCTGCGGAAAGGAAGAAGGTAGACCATCGACTTCTACATTGACGCAGTGGATATTCCACCTGCGGACTTTCCTGACGCAGTGACATCCTCCACCTGCGGAAAGGAAGAAGGTAGACCATCGACTTCTACATTGACGCAGTGGATATTGCACCTGCGGACTTTCCTGACGCAGTGACATCCTCCACCTGCGGAAAGGAAGAAGGTAGACCATCGACTTCTACATTGACGCAGTGGATATTCCACCTGCGGACTTTCCTGACGCAGTGACATCCTCTACCTGCGGAAAGGAAGAAGGTAGACCATCGACTTCTACATTGACGCAGTGGATATTCCACCTGCGGACTTTCCTGACGCAGTGACATCCTCCACCTGCGGAAAGGAAGAAGGTAGACCATCGACTTCTACATTGAAGCAGTGGATATTCCACCTGCGGACTTTCCTGACGCAGTGACATCCTCCACCTGCGGAAAGGAAGAAGGTAGACCATCGACTTCTACATTGACGCAGTGGATATTCCACCTGCGGACTTTCCTGACGCAGTGACATCCTCCACCTGCGGAAAGGAAGAAAGTAGGCCATCGACTTCTGCATTGACGCAGTGGATATTCCACCTGCGGACTTTCCTGATGCAGTGACATCTTCCACCTGCGGAAAGGAAGAAGGTAGACCAGAGACTTCTACATCGCAGTGGCATCATCCACCTGCGGAAGAATATTCGCAGTGGTACTACTTCCACCTGCGGATTAGCTGTACGCAGTGGTATCATCCACCTGCGGAAGAACATACGCAGTGACATTCTCCACCTGCGGAAAGGAAGAAGGTAGGCCATTGACTTCTACATCGCAGTGGCATCATCCACCTGCGGAAGAATATTCGCAGTGGCACTGACATTCTCCACCTGCGGAGAGGAAAAAGGTAGACCATCGACTTCTACATCGTAGTGGCATCATCCACCTGCGGAAGAATATACGCAGTGACATTCTCCACCTGCAGAAAGGAAGAAGGTAGACCATCGACTTCTACATCGCAGTGGCATCATCCACCTGCGGAAGAATATTCGCAGTGGCACTACCTCCACCTGCGGATTATCCATACGCAGTTACATCACCCAGAATATTCGCAGTGGCACTAACATTCTCCACCTGCGGAAAGGAAGAAGGTAGACCATCGACTTCTACATTGGTGACCCCGAGAACAGAATACAGCAACATTTTTTTAAAGGTTAGTTTAGATTAGTTGCTCAAATCTATTCCCATAAATACATTTTTTTTAATACTAAAAATCAAAACACAAAAATGGAAAACAGTTCCGATTCAGAATATGTTGACAGTGCTTCCAATACTCCCGCTGTCACTCCAACTCAACAAATTCGTGCGGTCGCGGTTAAACCCACTCCTTTCAGGAGAAACAACCCAGATTTATGGTTTAACCATCTTGAGGCACAGTTTGAATTAGCGGGTGTTACACAAGATAAAACCAAGTACTTCACAGTTGTTAGCGCGCTCGACGAGAGTATCGTTCTGCTTGTCAGTGACGTTGTGTCAAGCCCACCTACACATGATAAATTCGAAAAAATCAAAGAAGTTTTGATTAATCGGTTGGCAGGAAGTGAGAATCAAAAAATCAAACAGCTCTTAACTGAACTGACTTTGGGTGATGCTCAACCTTCCCAGTTACTAAGAGAAATGCAATCTCTTGCTCAGACAAAATTAAATAACAACATCCTCAAAACACTTTGGATGCAGAGACTCCCAATTAACATGCAAGCCATACTAACATGTAATCCAGGTTCTCTGGACGAGTTGGCTGCATGCGCAGACAAAATTGCGGAAGTCAACACTAAGTCTGAAATATGTAACGTTACCGAAATCAAAACTCCACAAGTTTCCGAAATGGAGCTTTTAAAGAAACAAGTCGCTCATCTTACAAAATTAGTCGAGCATTCGCCCAACAATAGACATTGCTCACGGGAAAGAAGTCTTTCACGTAACAAACAAAAAGTTTACCAAACGCAAAATTTCAAATCTAAATTTTGCTGGTACCACAACAAATTCGGTGCTAACGCTCAAAAATGTATAGCTCCATGTAATTTTACCAAAACTAACTCAAAACCAGCAACAAACTAATATGTCCTCCTCCTTTGACGACAAGGGGAGAGGGCTTACCAAATAGTCGTCTTTACATTTTCGATAAAACCACAAACAAACATTTCTTGATTGACACTGGAGCTGATGTTTCAGTCATCCCAGCAAACTCTCTTGACAAATTATACCCCTCAAATCTTCAATTGGTAGCTGCCAATGAATCTTCTATAAAAACATTTGGAAAAAAACTCCTAAGTCTGGACCTTGGTCTTCGCAGATCTTTCCAATGGCAATTTATCGTTGCCACTGTCTCCAAACCGATTATTGGCGCAGATTTCCTCTGCCACTTCGGGTTATTGGTAGATATAAAAAGAAGGTCTATTATAGATCCTAACACTAACCTAAAATCATCAGGTCGAGTATTAACTGGAAACTCATCAAACCTCTCCATTCTTGTCGGAACTTTTGATAATCCTATCATAACAAAATTATTATCAAAATTCAAATCAATCACAATGGACACAGGTTTCATTAAACCAGCCAACCACAATGTAACACACCACATTATTACTCAAGGTCCTCCAATTGTCTCTAAAGTCCGCCGGCTTTCCCAAGAAATGTTAACCGCGGCCAAAACAGAGTTCGAATTCCTTTTAAAACAAGGAATCTGTAGGCCTTCAGACAGTTGCTGGTCATCACCACTTCACATGGTTCGTAAGAAGAACGGTGAATGGAGACCATGCGGCGACTACCGCCGACTCAACGCGAAGACTGTTCCCGACCGTTACCCAATCCCATTGATTCACGATTTTACATATCATCTTCAAAATTGTAAATTCTTCTCAACTTTAGATTTAGCTAAAGCCTATCACCAAATCCCAGTAGAATCCAAAGACATCCCCAAGACTGCTATATGCACACCTTTCGGACTTTTCGAGTTCACGCGTATGACTTTCGGTTTATGCAACGCTGCGCAAACCTTTCAAAGATTCATACACTCTGTCTTACAGGATTTACCTTTCAATTTTGTCTATTTGGATGATATCTTAGTCGCTTCCAATTCTCTCGAGGAACATTACGAACACTTAAACATCATTTTCGATCGCCTTCAAAAATTCGGGCTTATTTTAAATGTTGACAAATGTAACTTTGCCAAAATTGAGGTAAAATTTCTGGGCCATCTCGTCTCTTCTCAGGGAATTAAACCTCTACCAGACAAAATAGAGGCCATCTCCAGAATACCAAAACCTAAAACCGTAAAAGATTTGCGAAGGTTCATGGGAATGGTAAACTTTTACCGCAGATTTTTACCTAATGCCGCTGCTAGTCAATCCCCACTTAACAAATTCCTCACCGGTTCTAAAAAAGAAGGCTCAAAATTAATTAATTGGTCCGATGAAGCAACAGAAGCTTTCGAATCGACGAAACAGCATTTATCCAAAGCGACCCTACTAGCCTTCCCCAATTCTTCAGCAGAACTAGGTATTTGGGTAGATGCTTCAAATTTCGCAGTAGGTGCATCAATCCAACAAAAAGTCGGCAACGATTGGCAACCTTTAGGATTCTACTCCTGCAAATTCAATGATGCACAAACCAAATATAGTGCTTATGACAGAGAACTTCTGGCAGCATACAAATCAATCAAATACTTCCGATTCCTTTTAGAAGGTCGCGTTTTTACGCTGTACACAGATCATAAACCTTTGATCTTTGCATTCAACCAATCCCCAGAAAAAGCTTCTCCACGTCAACTGCGACATTTGGATTACATCGGGCAATTCACTACCGATATCAGGCACATTCCGGGATCGCAGAATGTAGTCGCCGACACACTATCTCGTGTAGAGGAAATTAACATTCCTGGCATTATTGACTACGAAGAAATTAGCCGAATTCAGGAATCAGATTCCGAACTTCAGCACCTCCGTCAAAATTCTAAATACAAATTTGAAAAACTTCCAATTTTTGGCACAAATAGTTCAATTTATTGCGAAATTTCCGAAAAAAAGTCAAGACCATTCATACCCAAAGCATTCAGAAAAGAAGTCTTTTACTCGGTGCACAACATGACGCATCCTTTCGTACGAACAACCAATAAAATGACCACCCAAAAATTCTTTTGGCCTTCGATCAATAAGGATATCAATACATGGACAAGTTCTTGTCTTTCCTGCCAAAAAAGCAAAGTATCACGTCACGTCTTCAACAATTTTGGCATATTCCCAACGTCGACGGAGAGATTTGAAACAATTCACATCGATCCAGTTGGTCCTCTACCAATGTTTCATAACTACAGGTATTGTCTCACCATGATTGATAGATATACCCATTGGCCGGAAGCAGTTCCACTAACCGACATCCATGCCGAAACCGTAGCCGAAGCACTCGTTCGCGTTTGGATAACCAGATTCGGGGTACCCAAAACAATAATCACAGATCAAGGCACCCAATTCGAATCGGCTCTGTTTAACGAACTTTCGCAACTACTGGGTTTCAAAAGGAATAGAACCACATCATATCATCCTCAAGCTAACGGATTCATAGAAAGATGGCATCGTACTTTCAAAGCTTCTTTAATGGCAAAAGAAGAAACAAACTGGGTACGAACACTGCCAATTATTATGTTAGGACTACGCTCGGTGTTCAGAGAAGAATTCTTCGGAACTCCAGCAGAATTAGTATATGGCCAAGCTATCCGACTCCCTTACGATTTTTTGAGTGAATCAAAAAATAAGAAGTCTCCAGTCGATTTCATAACCCAACTAAAGCAAACGATTTCTGAATTTAAGCCAATGTCTAGTACAAACCATGCTTACTCAAAATTTTTTAAATTCAAAAACTTAGACTCCTGTACCCATGTTTTCGTTAGAAATGATGCAGTACGTACTTCATTACAACCACCGTATAACGGGCCATACAAGGTTATTAAACGTTTCGAACATTTTTTCACCATCAAAATTAAAGAAAAAGAACACAACATAACACTAAACCGCTTAAAACCTTGCTACAGCAATGCCCTTCAACTGAGCGATACCTCGTCCAACGAAACACAACAAACAACTACAAGTTCTCTTCAGCCAGTGACTGAAGAACCACCACATGATTGTCAGGACACCAGGTTACAGCCAGCGCCTGTATCGGCCGACAAATCAACACTTCATCCGAAACCACCTAATAAAGCTCGTAAAAAAGTAAGATTTTTCTCGGACGGAAACAACATTATCCCTAAACGAACTACTCGGGCTGGTCGAACCACAAATCCACCAATCAGATATCGCTAAACCTCCGGTTTAACTGGCGGGGGAGTGTTGTGGCGACAGTCAATAAAATCACTGTATTTTGAGAACCACTGACACGAAGTTAGCAACATTTTATTACTATAATTTTAACTTGTTAGTTTTATTTTCACAAACACAGTAAGCCTTTCAGGCGAGTTTTTGGTATAAAAGAAGCAGGGAAAGCTAGGGATAAGTTAGTTCGCATTTAGAGTTCAGTTGTGATGTACAACTAGTATTAAATTGTTAAAATCTTTCATAATAAAAAATATAAATATCTAATATTTCTAAAGTAACTTCGTGGTTGTGGATTGGTGTCAGTATACACCATTTTTATTTTTTAATAAATCATTTTTCGTTCTAAGAAGCCATCCTAAAAAACGCAGTGGATATTCCACCTGCGGACTTTCCTGACGCAGTGACATCCTCCACCTGCGGAAAGGAAGAAGGTAGACCATCGACTTCTACATTGACGCAGTGGATATTCCACCTGCGGACTTTCCTGACGCAGTGACATCCTCCACCTGCGGAAAGGAAGAAGGTAGACCATCGACTTCTACATTGACGCAGTGGATATTGCACCTGCGGACTTTCCTGACGCAGTGACATCCTCCACCTGCGGAAAGGAAGAAGGTAGACCATCGACTTCTACATTGACGCAGTGGATATTCCACCTGCGGACTTTCCTGACGCAGTGACATCCTCTACCTGCGGAAAGGAAGAAGGTAGACCATCGACTTCTACATTGACGCAGTGGATATTCCACCTGCGGACTTTCCTGACGCAGTGACATCCTCCACCTGCGGAAAGGAAGAAGGTAGACCATCGACTTCTACATTGACGCAGTGGATATTCCACCTGCGGACTTTCCTGACGCAGTGACATCCTCCACCTGCGGAAAGGAAGAAGGTAGACCATCGACTTCTACATTGACGCAGTGGATATTCCACCTGCGGACTTTCCTGACGCAGTGACATCCTCCACCTGCGGAAAGGAAGAAAGTAGGCCATCGACTTCTGCATTGACGCAGTGGATATTCCACCTGCGGACTTTCCTGATGCAGTGACATCTTCCACCTGCGGAAAGGAAGAAGGTAGACCAGAGACTTCTACATCGCAGTGGCATCATCCACCTGCGGAAGAATATTCGCAGTGGTACTACTTCCACCTGCGGATTAGCTGTACGCAGTTTTATCATCCACCTGCGGAAGAACATACGCAGTGACATTCTCCACCTGCGGAAAGGAAGAAGGTAGGCCATCGACTTCTACATCGCAGTGGCATCATCCACCTGCGGAAGAATATTCGCAGTGGCACTGACATCCTCCACCTGCGGAAAGGAAGAAGGTAGACCATCGACTTCTACATCGTAGTGGCATCATCCACCTGCGGAAGAATATACGCAGTGACATTCTCCACCTGCAGAAAGGAAGAAGGTAGACCATCGACTTCTACATCGCAGTGGCATCATCCACCTGCGGAAGAATATTCGCAGTGGCACTACCTCCACCTGCGGATTATCCATACGCAGTGACATCACCCAGAATATTCGCAGTGGCACTAACATTCTCCACCTGCGGAAAGGAAGAAGGTAGACCATCGACTTCTACAAGGGTGTGAGAATAAATAAAGTTACGATACTTGACTGAAATACTTAGTTCAAAGTTTGAAAATACTCCCATTTTGAGCTGGATCATTGGAGTTTGGATCACTAGGCTTAGAGCTAAATTTGAGAGGTGCGGAAGAGTGATGAGAGATTATGTTATTACTAGTGCTAAGGTTCTTACGATTAGGCTGAATACTAAATTTAGGTAAAGTGTAATGTTATGTGTGTGCGCACTGTTTTTTTTTATTTTCCGTGCCGTCTAGTGGTTGAATCAGCAAATGAACTCCTATCCATTCGACTCACACCTAGGCATGATAAAGTTGGCTCCGATTGGCAAAGCAAAGAATGCAGAACTTCCACTTAAAGAGGTTAATTGTCTGTCAGCTGCCATCCCGCCAACATCATCAGGTTTGTAATTTTGTAATATTCTTGTTTTTTCTGTGTGTTCAGCAGAAACAAATTCCGTGTTTATCATAGCCATCGTGCTATGGTGGCACATAATTATATTTCCACAAAAGAGAGGCAATCTTATAGTTCGCTTCGGTAGATTACGCCGCTGGAAATTACGGGTAAATAATTGGACAAACACCCTCCCCAGAAGTGGAAGCGTCTTCAAGCTCGAAGCTCGATTGTATACCTGGTGAATTATAAGCCAGGGTTAAGCCAGTTTTTTTCCATTGGAGTGTACTCGTCTGACTTATTTGGATACGAGCCACAAGCCAGCTACGAAACTACTCGACAACAAAAAACACCCCCCAGCAGGAATAAGAAAATATCCCGTCTAACCTATAAGCCAGATAGGCGCGCCAGTCTGGCTGCACTGAAATCGAAGATTCAGTCGAGCCCGACGAGCAGGTCAGATGGCTCTATTCCAGCGGAAAATAGAACATGCTTTTACTTTCAAATTTATTGTAGGAACTTTCCCATGCAAAACAAAAAACCAAGAGCGAACTCAAAAGAAAGGAAACCGACTCCTAAAATACAGAAAAAGGGCGAAAGTGTGAAAGGTTGGATGGTCGGGCTTGGCGACTTACATCTTAATTAGGGCTTCACGGCACCGAGACAAGACCGAGACTTTGGCACATCTGGGTCTTGGTCTCGTCAAGGTCAAGACGATCTTACTCTCGCCGCAATCTCGGCGAGATAAAGTCTAGTCTCGGTCCGATATCGCTCTCGGCAAAAAAAAGGTATTTCAGTGATATATCTATGTATATACGCATTTTCTTCATTTTCTCCTCGACAAAATAAGGTAGCAAAGGCTCTTGTTTGCTATTTGGGATAAAGCCCAAATATCTGAAGAAGGAAATAAAGTAGAAAGAAGCGATTTAGGAAAGCAGCGTATACTTATATAAATATATTTTTTTTCCCTTCCGTGGCAGACACCTTGAGTTGGTGGGAGGGCTTAAGTTGCGATATTCAATTGGGCTATGCTGACAGGATAGGTTTGGATTAACTGGACCTATCCTGGTAGGGTCTCCCATGTCAGAAAGACTATTGCTGAGCAGTGCACCAAGAGCTGCCGCCCCCCCAGCTGCAGTCCTATCCCTCTTGATCCCGTGTATCCCATCCCTTTTCCCCCTTTCCCCCCTGGGCTGGATTAAGGTGTCATACGTACCGTGCCGAGAATCAGCTTGGCTGAGGGCCCAGGGTAAACAAAAATAGCTCAGTCGTGAACGGTGTATCCTGATACCTGGCGACCTCCGGATCAGCCAGCCTCTCCTGCGTATAGCGGATCTCTGCGCAGGTGGACCACCCCTTCTCCTGAATCAAATATGAGTTCTATTTTCAAAAATACGCCAAAAGAGTCGGAACTCTCATAAAACCGGTTGGGACCGAGCAAGTAGCTTGGTTCCGCAGAAAGCTCCTGGGTTATCATCCACGAAGACTCTGGACACTGAGCCTGGTCTGAGCGGTGATGGTGGTAGTTCATTACTCGGCCGTCTCCCTGGAAGCTTAACAGGAGTTAAGGAAGAGGACAGTCGTTTTGCCTCGGGTAAGCGGCAGGTCCTACCCTTCAAGGCTTCTGGGATGGCGTCCACAAAGACTTTGGTCTCTGAGCCTGGTCCGAGTGGCGCTGGGAGCGGTCGAATGAGTAGCTGCCTCCCCAGTAGCAATTCTGCTACAAAAGGGCAAGCGGCAGGTGGCGCCCTCCAAAGCAAATTATAAAGCCAGGCGCTATGCGCATAGGCTCCTAGACAGGCTCCCAGAAATTCCTGCTTCGGACCTTACTAGTAAGGATAAGGCCTCCCTGGAGTGGGCTCAGAGAGTCACCCTGAATGCCGGTTGAGCTGGGAATTCATCCCTTGTGTCCAAGAGACAAAGGTCTATGGAAGAACAGTCCCAACCAGAGGCTAAGAAAGCCAAGGGCCCTTCTGTGAAGCTGATCCCCTTTAGCAAGGTCCTCAAGGGTCAACTCGTGCTAGCCGTTGTAGACAGAAGCAATGAAGACGGCTCCATCACCTCCGACAAGTGGAGGAAGGTAGAGGTCAAATTGGCCCTCAGTTTCCTCCCGCTCATGAAGGAGCATCCGGGCCCTCCTCCCTCATGTCGAGATGGGAGTTGGCATCAGAGCCACATTAAACTTATCGCTTGTGCGAACCAGAGATCCTGGGATCTCTACAAGCTGGCAATATCCAGAATGAGGGAGGTCTGGCCAGGCGCAAGGCTCGAAACTATACCACGGGCCGAGAGCCCGGGTTTGGATCCCGGCAAAACCCTCCGATCCTGCCACTATCCTGGATATAATCAGGTGTAGCAACCCCGAGCTTCCAACCTCCAACTGGAAGATTGGCAAGCTGGAGGAACCTAAAGGGGACTCAAGGTCAGTGATTCTGGTGATCAATAAAGAGTCCCTGGAACCTTTGGCCAAGGTTAACGGGGTAGTGGATTATGGTTTCTCATCCATTAACCTTAAGGTATACAAAAAGGATGAGGAGGAAGCCAAGAAGGAATCTTCGAATAACGTCACAACTTAGACAGATGCTGGGTGTTAATCTGCTCTGCGTATTTCCCATACGACTCCACTGAACCACCACCGACGAGAGAACTAAGGGAACTCATCGGGTCGACAAACGCGGCGCACATGCTTATCGGATGCGACGCGAACTCACACAACATTAACTAGGGGAGCAGCGGCAGTAAAAGAAGAGGTGAGTACCGTCTGAAACTGATCGACTTACCCCTTAGTAAACGTAGTGATGTTTCCGACGTTCTCTTCATTCATCAGCTACTAGCTGGTGCTATAGACTGCCCTTCAATCCTGCAGTCTTTACCTATCTATACCAATCCTCGCAACCTTAGGTCCACTCCCCTTTTCCGACTCGACCGCCATCGCACGAACTACGGTGAACGCGAACCAATTACCAGGATGCTTCGAAAAGTCAACGACCTTCCCTCCTTTGACTTCCATCTGAGTAAATCATCCCTTCACAAAGCCTTATATCTTTATCCCGCCCATCTTGATCGCCTTTCCTAATTCTCCTTCCTCCCAGTCTAAAGTTATCATAATCATAGCTTATATTGTAGCTTACAGTATCTGTTATGAATTATTGTTTATTTTAGTTTGTAGTATTTATTTTGTTATTTTGTATTTTTTATGTAATAGCTTGCATTAAGCTTAAATAAATAAATAAATTACCTTATTGATTATTTGCTAACTACTTACCTAGTTATACTTAACCGTGGATCTGACCCTACCTTTGACAATGGCCGTCGGAGGGCGGTAATTGAACTCACTCTCTCCAGTAGCTACATATCAGAACTGATAAGTGACTGGAGAGTGTCTCACGAGCCATCATGCTCCGACCACAAACACATTCTCTTCAGCGTTGGAGAATGTGTCAATGAAATAAAGGAATACCTGAACCCCAGGAACACCAACTGGGTTACCTATAAAGGGGATCTGGGTGGTAGACTCTATGGGTGCATGTGCTCGATCAAGTCTACGCAAGACGTCGAACTTGCGGCAGAGCTCGTAAACGATGCCATACAGACATCCTTCAGGGGAAGTTGTCCGGTGTCAGTATGGTCCCAGAACAGGAACGTCCCTTGGTGGACGAGGGAACTTGCGAGACTAAGGGCTACTACCAGGAGGCTGATCAACAGAGCGAAAAGAGGCGAGTGCTGGGAAGAATATAGACAAACCCTAACTGCCTACAACCGAGAACTGCGCCGGTCTAAGAGATCCAGCTGTCAAAAGTTCTGCCAAAACGTGGAGGGCGCTCGATAGTCTGCGAGACTGCATAAAGCCCTTATGAAAACTACGTCGGGCGACCTGGGCACACTCCAGAAACCGGACGGGACATACACCCAGACCAGGGAAGAAACGCTAGAGATTCTACTGCAGTCCCACTTTCCTGGTTCAAAGGTGGTAGAACCGAACGAGTCAGACAGGCCCAGCCTAACTGACCACCCAGCAAGGAGGGCGTCCAAGGCGGACTGGAGGGTTGCCAGCTCGGTCTTTACATGTAAAGCCATCAAGGATGCTATTTCATCCTTCGAACCATTCAAGTCCCCTGGCACGGATGGGGTGTACCCGGTGCTCCTACAGGAGGGCTGTGATGTTCTCGCAACGATGTTGTGCAGAATATACAGGGCGTCCTTTGCACTAGGATACGTACCATCTATCTGGAGGACTGTGAGGATAGCCTTTATTCCAAAGCAAGGCCGTGTAGATTACACACTCGCTAAAGCATACAGGCCTATTAGTCTAAAATCGTTCATGTTAAAGACGATGGAAAAAGTTGCTGATCGGGCGATCAGGGAGAGGTATCTTCTACACTCAGCACTTCATGCCCGGCAGCACGCCTACCAAACCGGAAAATCCACTACAACGGCACTCCATGACTTAATACTCAAGCTGGAGGGAGCGGTTTATAGCAAGGGAACTGCAATTGCAGCCCTCTTGGATATAGAAGGCGCTTTTGATAACACATCATTTGATGTGATCACTCGAGCCCTAAGAAGGAGAGGCCTTGGCACGACCTTCTGTCGATGGATAGATGTGCTGCTCAGGTCTCGAGATCTTACCTTGAGTCTCCTCGATAGGACGATCAGGGGCTGGTCACAAGAAGGTGTCCGCAGGGTGGGGTGCTGTCACCGCTCCTATGGTGCCTTGTGATCTATGAGCTACTTGTACGCCTTGATGAGCGAGGCTTCTTCGCGTAGGGCTAAGCAGATGACATTGTAGTTGTGGCATCCAGTGATATGACGAACAACATTACGATACAACTCCAGGGGGCTCTAGACGTAGTTGCAACCT